>CM053622.1:344863133-344883447 GCA_028646595.1 Phalanger gymnotis | reverse complement strand
AGCAAATCTTACTCTCATCAGATTCAACTTGAGGAGGGAATAAGCCACACACTCAATTGGGTATCTTACTCTACAGGAAAGTAAGGGGAAAGGGATAAAAAAAGGGGGGATGATAGAAGGGAGGGCAGATAGGGGAAGGAGGTAATCAAAAGCAAACACATTTGAAAAGAGACAGGGTCCGGGAAAAAACTGAATAAAGGGGGACAGGATAGGATGGAAGGAATAGCTTTTCACAACATGAGCATTGTGGAAGTGTTTTGCATAATGATAAATGTATGATCTATGTTGAATTGCTTGCCTTCCTAGGGAGGGTGGGTGGGAAGGGAAGAGGGGAGAGAATTTGGAGCTTAGTTTTAAAAGCAGATGCTTAAAAAAATTAAATTTTTTTGCATGTAGCTGGGAAACAAGATATATAGGGAATGGGGCATAGAAATCTATCCTGCCCTACAAGAAAGTAAAGGGAAAGGGGACGGGGTGGGGTGGGGTGAAAGAGGGGAGGGCTGACTAGGGAACGAGGCAATCAGAATATATACCACCTTGGAATGGCGGGGAGGGTAGAAATGGGGAGCAAATTTGTAACTCAAAATCTTGTGGAAATCAATGTTGAAAACTAAAATATTAAATAAAATATATAAAATATAAATAAAATATATAAAAAGTATTCCTTTCATTTATATTTGAATATGGATACACATAATGCTGTGGAAATTTGAAATATTTCAAAGAAAGTTCAGAGTCAATATATGAAGTGCTCAGAAAGAATTAGAAATCTGTTGAGCTTTTTGTCTAGCTTTGACTTCTTCCCATTTTAAGCTGAGGATGGCCATCACATATGAGACATACAATGAATTAAGCAAAGTAGAGACATTCAGGTTAATACGTATGTGTGCTTAAAAGTCCTTTCTTTTCCCAGTTCTTTGTGGACTGTAACAAAGTTACTGGAAACAGAAATGGTGATATACAGAGAAATGAAACAAGGTAAGTTAAGTGATGTCCCCCCAAAAAATAAATAAATAAATAAAACCAAAGTTGTCAATGGATTGTTGCCTTGTTGAGTAGATACATTTATACATGTTGCTTCAAATAAAGGCAACTAGATGCTACATCCTCCTTGCTTACATGTGAATACTCACAGTTAAATTTATAGTTATGAACATCTTTCACATGTAAATCTTATCTAAATAATCAATACTGCCCTCAACAGTAAGAGAGAAGTTCAGAAGGAGCATTTAGAGGAAAAGAGGTCTTTTTTTTTTAAAGACACCTGTGGACATCCACTTCAATAAATCTGAGAGACAATCGGTGATACACGATTATACCTCAGGAGAGAAGTTAGGACTAGAGACGTAAATCTAAGAATCACTTGTACAGAGATGATAAATGAACCCATGACAGCTGATGAGATCAATAAGTAAGACAGTATAGAGTAAAAATAGAAGCCCTCATATGGAGCCTTGGGGCAGGGGGCACCCATTATCAGTGAGAATGATCTGGATGAAGAAGCATAAAGAGACCTAAAGAATGGTCAGACAGATGAGAAAGAGGCAAGAGAGAGGAGTGTCATGAAAACCTAGAAAAGAAGAGTATCTAAGAAGACATGGTGATCAATAGTACCAAATGATGCAGAGAGGTGAAGATGGATGACATCTTTTCTGTTCTTTGAAGTTCCTCAGTGGTTAGATGTTACAACCTGTTCACATCCACCATGCATCTCTCAACTGGCCCATGTGTAACATTAATTTGCAATCCTTTGAAGGCAGCTGTGTTCAGTATCTCACAGCCACATAGTAACATCAGTAGACTGTTGGTATAAAAAAGATGAGTCTTTGTTTCTACGACAAGAATGAATTCACTAAAAGAGCTTTGTAATTTTCTATAAGATTATGTGGATCAATCTCTTTCTTTTTTAATTCCAGGCCCAACTTGTATACAAATACAGATGCACAGCACCACAGGTCATCAATCCTGTGTGACATAATCTGGGCAGCAGACATTTTCTATTCACTTGGTCTTTGCTGTGTTGGTGGTCAGCAAAATATTTCTTAAAGGTTACTCATCTCTTCTTTTTTAAAAAAATTATTTATTTTCACACACACACACACAAAAAAAACCAGTTGGTTGCTTTTATGTGGTGCTTTAAAACTTACAGATGTTTTACATGGAGTATGTTATTATTTTTTAAAGGTTTAGTTCTAATTTAAATTTTTTAAATTTTAATAAATTTATCTTTTATTTTTAGTTTACAACATTCAGTTCCGCAAGTTTTTGGGTTCCAAATTTTCTCTCCCTCCCATTCCTCCCCCCAACCCCCATGATGGCATGTAATCCAGTGTAGATTCTACATATATCTTTATATTGACCTTATTTACATAATAGTCCAGTTGTAATGCAGAATTATAACCAACGGAATGAATCAACTCGTATCTTCTAGTGTTACAGGATAAACTTGACACAACCAGGATAAGAAGAGAATCAAGGGAATTTGAAAGACTTCACCATTTACAAGGAACACTTCTTCAAGTAAGTTCTTCCTCATAGCGATGAAGACCTTTAGTAAGCATACAGCTCCCTGCTCTATGTCTCTGCCTGATGCTTATGATCAATGGGCTCTTGAATAGCATTATTTCTGTTTTTATATATTTCAAAGAGTTTTGAATGACAGTTCTTTTGCATAAAATACTTTTTCATAATCAACAACAATAAGCACAATAGGATCTTATATTTTATACATCTTTTGATTAATTGTGAAATAGTAAAGATGTGGTATATTGTAGAAGGTGTCTTGCACACAACTGTCTGTTCACTGCTATTATCTTCATAACTTCACTGATATATGTGTAGATGAGCCTCAAGATTCCATATAGATGGAAAAAGTAGGTACATCTGTATATAGTTACTGATGTTTTTGAGCAGTTATCCTTAAGTAGGCAAGGTACCTGGTACGACGGTGGTAAAAATCAGGGAGTGAGGAAGAAGTAAAGGGAGGAGTAGGGCTAGCACTCCTCAAGATATAGCCATTCCCAGCAGGGACTTACCAACCATCAAGGATCCCTGATAAGATATATTCTTCATATGTAAGTATATGCATGTCATGTCATATATTTTTCTTCATTATTTTTTCCCTTTGGAGATTCTTTTCAAACTAATTTTGATCTTTCGAAAAGTCAGTGTTCTGAGTATGAACAGAGAACTGATTTAGGGATGACTCCTACATCATTGTTCTTTTCCTATATATTTTTTTCTCAAATAAATTATTCATGATGTAAAGAGATAAGCTCTGCTGTGGGCTACAGGTCCTCTGTCATCTTTTCTTCCTGAAAAATCCTTTCTTTTATACACACACACATATAAAATATGTATTATATATACATATATACATATACATATATATATATTTCTCACCATTCTCATCTATTCCCACATTTGCATTAAATTCACCAAGTATCCTCTGCAAACAATGTTGGCACATATGCTGCAATTATCTTCTTTCTCCAAATACTAATCTTGAGTACTTCAATATGAAATAATATTTTTATTGCCTTGTCAACCCCTTTTTTTGCATCCTGAAGGACTGTATATGAGTCATCTTTGTAACTTTCTTGCTTCTTTTGGTCTTGTTTATAGAAAGAACATCAAGATTGACAGGATCCAGCTCCTTTAGCAGTATGTCCACCTCTTGGTCAGTGGACCAGGATCTCACATATAGAGTATAAAAAAAGTTACAATGCATAGATGTTCTAAAAATTGGTATTTAGACCCTCTGCACCCTTTCTATTACTCTGCCACAGCCATTGCAGAAGTAGAAGGGGGATCCATAAGATTGAGGCCATTTTTGTTTTTCTTTGTTTTCTGATTTACCATTGTCAAAATATTCATTGCTGAGTAACCATTTATAGCAGTAAGGCAAAATTCATGACCTCAAAGAGGGCCATGGACATGTCTGAGTCGTTTGGAATCTCAAAATATAAGGAATTCTCTAGGCAGAAGGCAGAGGAAGTATAACATTTATTTAGACTCCAGAAGATCAGATCCAAGGACCAATGCCCTCAACTTAATATTGTAGCAACAATATTCCAAAAACCGATAAGCCTACTTCACTGTAGTAATAAGGAAATTATAACAAAATATTATAGCAAGGAACCAAGCCATACTTGTAACTTCCCCTCACTGCTAGGGCCTTCCTATAAAAGATCACTCACAAATCCTAACTCTGCACTCAGCACTCTCTCCTATAGCTCTGCTAACTCTGAGTTCCTTGATCTCTGCAACTCTCTCTTGTTCAGCACTCTCTGCTCTGTGCTCTCAACACTGGCTCTCTGCTTCTGAATCCTACTGCTTTCCACCGCTCCCAGTTCTCAGTTTGGCTGCTCTCAGTCCTGAGCTCTTTTTATACAGTCCTGGTGGTCATCTGATTGACTAGAACTCAGTACACATACTACTGGCTTTGGTCTTAGCAACTCCCTTTAGGGCCCTGAGGGTTTCATGCCTCTCTCAAACTAGTAAACTAGTTTGCTAACTAGCCTGGGGCCTCAGACCTAGAAAGTGAAAGGGTATGGGGCTGTCTTTAATCAGGCCTCCTTTTGTTGGTCCCACCTTAAGCCTATCCAACAGGAGGGAAAGATCTTTCACTTACTGATTGGCTTTACACCATTTTACTGGTTATGACTCTCTGACCTTAGCTAAGGTGGTCCTTGGAAAGTAGACTTAGTCTGTTGCTAGGATCATACTCAAAACCATTGCAGCACTGCAAAGATGCTGCCAGAATTTCTGCTATGTGGGCATTGCCTTTGAGAACCCATGGTCACTTGGAGCACTAAATGAGGTACTAGAGCAGGACTTGATAGGGAAGTGAAGAATATGTGTGCAAGGCTCCCTACATTGTCAAATATGACTGGGTAGGATGGGTTTGCTTGCCTCTCTTTTGATAAAGACGAAGGCTAATGGTGGGGTAAGTATATCTGGAAATGACCTAGATATCAAACCAGAAGGCTTATAAACAAAACTTTTAAAAAAGAATAATGTTTCAAAAAGCTCAGCTTGTAGTCAGAAATTTTACCTCTCAAAATGAAGAGTTTGAAGAAAAAAGGGCAAATCAGATTGTAGTTATAGGTGCCCTTTTTCATTCCTCTTATGTTTAAACCATTCTTGTTGTATAGTTTACAAAAAGGAAAAAAATGTACCTTCCCATTCCACTGGAATATCTCCTTCTCTGTAGTCTACTTCTTTCATATTTCTTGTTTCCATAAATCTTCTTTCTCGCATAGTTTGTCCTACAAAATACACAGGGAATATATTTAGAATAGGAAGAAGCAGTCCTGGGAAATATCTTAATATGACATAATGTTGTTAATTAATAGCAGCTAATATGTCACCATTTAGGATACTGCAACAAGAAACAAAGGAAGGTTTTTATCTAGAAGTAGGAATACAAATTGGGGCAGTTTCAAATTTCAAAACGCTACAGGAAAAAAAAAACTTCCCTCTTTATGTAGGCAAATGAAAAGAAATTACAAGAAACTTTGGTAGCACTTTTGTTTGAAAATCTAGGGGCTGTACATAATAACCATAAGTCAGTTTTGACATAATGCTTCTTTCAAAACTCAAATTTGTTCCAAGGCAGTTAATTTATTAGGAAATATTGTGAGCATAACATTAATTTTGAGTTTGCTCCTGAATGACTTATCTTGACTTTCCATCCATGTTCTTTACATAACAATGCCTATCACAAGGTAGCTAAGAGTGGGGTGCTGCAGTGTGGCAGTCCCAAAGAGAACTTTGCAGCTTGTTCTCTTTTTGAATAGTTGAAATTCCATTTCTGATCTGCTAGAGACACTCCAACCCTTGGGGGATTTCCAGGCTAATGATTGTGGGGAGTCAGTCAATTAGTCAATAAATATTTGTTAAGTACTTACTTTGTGCTAGGCACTGTGCTCAGCACTGGGGATCCTAAGAAAGGCAAAAGACAGTCCTTGCTCTCAAGGAGTTCACAATCTAACAGGAGTGACAAAAGGCAAACAAATATGTACAAACAAGCTACTTACAAGATAAATAGGAAATAATCAACAGAAGGAAGGGGCCAGAATCAGGAGATATTAGGAAAGATTCCTTAAAGAAGGTGGGCTTTTAGCTCAAATATAAAGGAAGTCAGGGAACCCAGGAAACAGATAAAGGTGAAGATCCTTTCAGAAATAGCGGGACAGCCAGTAAAAATATCCAGAACCAAAAGATGTAGCATCTTGTTTGTGGAACAGCAAAGACATCAGTGTTACTGGATCAAAGAATATGTGGGAGGCTATAAGGTACAAGAAGACTGGAAAGGTGTGTGCGTGTGTCTCCAGGTTATGAAGGGCTATGAAGATCCATCAGAGTATTTTACAGTTGATCTTGGAGGTGATAAGGAGCCAGGTACGTTTATTGAGTATGAAGGTGAGATGGTCAGAACTGCTCTTTAGGTTGAATGGAGGATGGACTGGAGTGGGGAAAGACTTGAAGCAGACTAACTCACCAAGAAGCTATTGCAATACTGTAGCCCTGAGGTGTTGAGGGCCTGTATCAGTGATGGCGGTGTCACAGGACAGAAGGAGGCCTATTTGAGATACGTACACAGGTGAAACTGACAGGTCTTAGGAGCAGAATGGAATAACAGCTAAGTGAGTATCTGAGGGGGTGAGGGGAGTTTGACCACTTCATTTTACACAGAGGGTTGGGGAAGCTCTCAAAAAGGAAATTCTGGACACAAAGATGATTTGTATAGAGAAGGAAAGGGGGAGTTGTCCAAAAAAGACCTATGTAGATGCACATGAAACTCATTGACCAGTTTAGATTTACAGAAGATAGAAGCAAGGGTAAACGGAAGAGAATAATAACTAGTCTATATATAATACCCAATATATGCCAGGCACAGCGTCATGAGTTTTTACTAATATTATCTCATCTGATCCTCACGACAATGATACGTGCTATTATTATCTACATTTTATAGTTGTGGAAACTGAAGCAAACAGCATTGAAATGATTTGCCCAGAATTGCACTGCTAGTAAATATCTGAGGTAGATTTGAATTCAGGTCTTTCTAAATTCAGACCCTGTGCTCTATGCTCTATCCCTTATGCCATCTAGCTGCCTATAAAATAAATACAAAAGACTGGCAGAGTTCCATAAAAAAAAAGTGTCAGGAGAACTAAGATTGACAAAGAAAGCTAAGAACATTCCCCTCCTCAACCCCAACCACTATCAAAAAAGAGGATTAAGCTATACTAGAGAAAAAGAAAAGCATCCAGGATGGGTTTGGACAGCTATTAAGAGTAGATGGGATAATGATAACCAGTGAGAGATAAGGCACAACTACTTTTTTCATCTTCCTGGTTTTTATTTCACTAGGGATCAGTTGTATAATTCTTCTCATAGTTCTTTGCATTCTTCACACAGTTTTTTTGTTTTTCTGGAGCATTTATATTCCATTATGTCCCACTACTTTTTTGGTCATTCCCCAATCAATGGGCTCTCTTCTTCTTTCTTTTTTTTAAACACATTTATTTGTCTTTTAAATAGGGACTGCCTTGCTATTGTTCCACGGTCTTTGGGAAGTGAGAATTCTCTTTTTGATCAGGGAATTTTCCCTCATATTATAATATTTGTTCATTGTGGTTTTGCCTCCTTTTGTATTTTTTTTCTTTCTGTCTTTATGACATCACCAGCTACTTTGCTTTGTTTTTGATTCTACCATCATCATCATCATGGCCCCATCTGACACCCCATCTCCTTTTCAGCATTTTTTTTCTGCATTTGTTTCCTCCCCCACCCCTATTAGACTGTAAGTTCCTTGGGAGCAGAGACTAACTTTTTATTTGTATTTGCTTCTTCAGCACTTAGTATAGTGCCTGGCACAGAGTAGGTACTTTATCAGTGTGCATTGTGCTGTGTTGTATTAGTCTTTCTGTTGGCTTATCTGCTTCTGAACTAGCTGTATTCTCCCTTGGACTTTTGGTCTTTCATGATCTATTACTTATCTCTATTTTCCCATTCTTACTTTTGAATCCCATATCCTTCCACTGATACACAGTGACCTGGACCTCCTCTGCCTCTTTCTACTGAGGGAGCTGAGGGTGTGACTTGGGGGCCTTTTCCCAAGTAATCTCTTGGGGGAAAGGACAGGGTCTGACCTGATTCCAGTCCTCTTTTTCATTGTCATTGAAGCTATTTCAGTTCTAGTAGGTTCTATACTGCCTACCTATCCCTTTCACTTCCATTTATTCTCCTTCTCTTCCTTTGTATGGTAGAGAAAAATTATTCTTTCACCTCAAATAGGAAAAGAGGTGCTCCAGGCTGAGTCACTGCAGTGAGAGAACTGGGTAGTGACCTAACTCACAAACTTGAAGCACAAGCCTACAGAACACACAATGGCTAGGAGAATGTAAAAGCAGAAAACACTAAAAGAGATCAGAATTCAAATGGATACCCTTGATCAATCCTGACTCCAGAGTACTTCTAGGTAGAAAGGTAGTGAAGAACAAGGCACATGCTATCAGACATGATTGGTGTGAGTTTGTTTCATTGAATTTCTTTTCTGTTACAAGGAAAGGTCCAATGGGTGGACTGGTAAGTGAGAGCAAGACAAACAGTACAAAAAGCACCATTACAGCATTTTAAAGGGCAGCTAGGTGGCATGGGCGACAAAGGGCTGGGCCTGATCTTCCTGAATTCAAATCCAGCCTCACTTACTAGTTGTGTGATCCTGGGCAAGTCACTTAACCTTGTTTGCCTTGGTTTCCTCATCTGTAAAATAAGCTGGAGAATGAAATGGCAAACCATACCGGTAGCTTTGCCAAGAAAACCCCCAAAGGGGTCATGAAGAGTCAATTAAACAACAACAGCATTTAAAAAAAAGAAATAAGAATCTGTTTTAAAAAGTGGTTTCTAGGAACACAGTTTATCTAAAAGTAGGAACAGTCTGCAAAAAGATGGAGTATTCAGAATATGAATAATCAAATAATTAACTATACATAAACTCCTTCCAACAAGTTTTATGGCAAAAGCATTTTTAAAACATTTTTTTTCTGTACTGTTAGATCCTGAAACTTCTTTTTCATGTAAGTAAAATGAAAAATGAAGGGCAAGACAGAGCAGACATTATGCAAAATGCACTACAAAACTCTGCATCTTATAATTCCTACTTTATTTTGCCCTTCACCTAAAGAGACACACCATAGTATGGTGGAAAGTGTGATACACCCAGAATCAGGAATGAATCTCATTTGAATGCCAGCTCTAATATTAGCTACATCATCCTGGATATGTCAGAAACTCCCTGAATCTCAGTTTTCTCAGAGAGACACCACTACTTGCATTACCTCCTCCACAGGGTGGCTGTGAGGAAAGTGCCTTGTAAATGTTAAAGTGACACATATACAAATTCAAGATGGTGCAGTGGAACAACATAAATAAACAAACAGACAAGGGAATGAATGAATGAATGAGTGAGTGAATGTTGAATACCTGAGTAGAGTCAAGAAAGACCTGAGTTCAAATCTGATCTCGGACACTTACTAGCTGTATAACCCTGGGCAAGTCAGTTAAATCTCGATTCATCTCAGTTATCTCATCAGTAAAATGAGGCTAATAACAACACCTATTTCCAGGGTTGTTGTGAGGATCAAATAAAATAATATTTGTAAGCCCTTTGTAAATATCAAAGTGTTAAATAAGTGCTAGCTGCTATCTTCACCATCACTAGAATAACCTAGACCCGCATTCATCATATCCCTGCCTTTCCAGGTCTATATCTCTGTGAAGTACTGAGAATAAAATGAACACTAATTTTTAGGCTGTAATTTGGCTCTGTGTTGGAAAAAGGAACCTCCTACATTAAAGCTAACATTTTGTCCATATCTATTATGAGCAATTTTCTATCCCCCATAGTGATTAAATTGGGTGTTCCAAACCATAAAATTCTGTGATTTTACACAATTACCATATGTTTTTGTTGGCATGCAAGCACTAACTTTGCATTTGGTACTTTTGTTTTTTACAGGTCATTTATGTGAGCTTACCAATACACTTGCATAACTGCAGTCTGCCGAGACATTTACCAGTCCACCCAAACTTTACTAACACTCCATGTTTCCCAGAGTCCCATATGGAAAGATTCAGGATAGTCTAAAATCTTGTCATTCTTACATATCTCCTCTTGCCATCATTAGGCAAGTATAAAATACAGGAATTAGATCTCTGACTAGACCCTCAGATGGACCTGCTAGTCCACCTTTCTAATTTGAAGAAATTGAGTCCTAGAGATGTTGAATGACTTAAATCCACCTCTTCATTAGAACCGAATGAATGATCCATATGCTTCCCAATGCATCTGAAGGCAATTAAATTCTTTCCCATCACATCAGACCCCCAGACATGGGAAGTATGGACAGTATACTTTTTTCTATCCCCTTCTCCTTTTGGTTCCTGATGGTCTACAAATTTTTGGATGGTGGGGAAAGATGACTTTCTCCCTTCCCACGCCATTGCATAATTTTACTCTGTGATTCTAAAATATTTGCCATAATTTTCATCAGGTTATGACCTTCATTTTTTAGGTACTAAGGGTTTCAAAGATCAAAACATATCAGAGAAATATTCAAAAACTGCCACATGAATCTGCCTACTTTAATATAGTACAATATTTTGCTTAAAGATGTCTTTATTTGCCTTAAAAAGACTAGAGGGAAATGTTAGTAAGATATAAAACTGAAAGTAAACACAAATTGTCCTATAAGTTAAGCAATGGAAAAGATCACTAAGTATGTTTATTCTTCCCACACATATAATGAATAAATGTCTTTATTCCTATTTACTATCAAAAACATGGTGCTGGTAGTGATGAAAATTACTCAGACTAAAACATTTTCTAAAGGTCTAACAAGTATCTTTGTTGCAAGCAACAAAAATATATATCACATAGTCTATTTCTCTAGCAAGATTTATAAGACTAAAAAATTGTTTCTGACTACATTCCAAAGCCAAGCAGAAAGGATTTAGAAATACTCATTGTTGGGCATTATCCATAACCTCCCTCTCTTTTATTAGTGTGGCTAATCAAAAGTTGAATATATTTTGGTGCTCTCTTAAGAGATAAAGTAGAAAACAACTTGAGCAGTACATGAAGAGATATCATTTACTCTTCAAAATGCAAAGAGGTAATGCCCGGCTTTCTAGAGAAAATACAACCTTCACGCTGATCCATACCAGGTAAGCATTAAAAAGGAAAAACCAAATGATGCGGGGTGGGGGAGGGTGGAAAGGGGGAAATCATTTGAACTCATAGTAATAAGATGCATCTACTATGGGGAAGTGCAATAAAAGTAGCTGTTTAAAATTTTAATTAATGTGCAAAGAATCAGCTTTTGGAAGCAATATATACTCACCTAACACATTCTATAATCCTTTGCAGAGAGAGCCTTATCTCCAATTTATAAAGCACATTCCTGAATAAGAACACAAGCTTTCAAAAATGAAATCACAAGAAACAAGCATTATGCAACGTCGTTTTAACTTTCTGTCTGAATCATGACAGGTGTGTTTTAACATGTCTTAATTGTTCAATCCAAAGGGGCTGAAAACTTTTTGTCCGAACTAAATAGGCTTTAAGATAGCAGGCATGGAAAATCCAGGTTTTAAAAAGCATCTTTTACAATAAGAGGAAATTTAATTACTGTAATTAAAATCTTCCACTTTGCAGTGAAGTTCGCTAACAAAAGCAAACAAAACCAAGTCTGGTAAACTACTGGCACAAAAAGAAACAATATTCTTTACGCTCCAAAATAAGGAAACATCTTACATACTGTGGCATGTGCCAATACAATGTTATATTTATTTTTACTGGCAGAGTATAGCCTGACCATCTGAGGATGGAAAGGTAAAGGGAAACAGAGGGTAAGCTTGTAGGGTAAAAGAAACATGGTAGAAAATTGCATTAGCAATAGAGATTTAGACAATTGCAGTATTTCTGAATCAGAAGACAATCTTAAATTTCATTTTACAATTTCAAACTATGGCAAAATTGGCTCATTATGAAGTGACTAAGTAACTGATATAAATAATCTCACAAAAACTTAGTGCCAGATATTCTGCCATATTCAAAAGGCTGGTAAAATGAGCAAAAACTGAAGCAACGGGATATGTTATAAACTCACAGACTATACTGTTAAATGAATAATTAAAAAAGAACAATTACTCAAGTGAATATAGTAGCACATTAAAAAATTGGTCTTCGTAAGCTATACATTATACTACACAAACAAAATTGAGGCTATTCTATAAAGAACTCCTCTCAAATTTCACTTTTAAAATCATCTCACCTCAGTGTTTAACCCTCATGCTTTCCTCTTTTGCTCCACACTCAAAGGATGGGGAGGTTTCCTGTCAATTCCAACTTGTGTCATCTGTATCAGGAGCCTGCCCCTTTAATCATCTTCTCTGGTTCCCTCATTTTTAGCCTTACTTTATCCGCTGGCTCCTTCCTGGCTGCTTATAAACATAGTCAGATTACCAATACCTTTTAAAAAAACCCAACTCACCTCTAATTTCACCTTACTTTTGCCTCAAATTATCATCCTATGAGATTTTCCAGCCAAATTCCTTGAAAAAGTTACCTTCATTCAATTACTACTCTCTCCCCTCAAACTCACTTCTCAACCCTTTGTAATCTAGCTTCTGATCTATCCCACACTATTAAAACTATACTTTGCAAGGTTATAAATGCTCCTTTTATTGTGAAATCCAATAGCCTCTTCTTAGTGTCCATCCTCCTTGACCTCTCTAAAGCATCTGACACGATTCACCACTCTCTCCTTCCTGAGATTTCCTGATACTACTATGTCCTGGTTCTTCTCTAACCTATCTGATCCTTTTCAGTCTCCTTTGCAGGATCATCCACTACTGTTCTTGTTTAGTCATTTTCAGTCATGTCCAACTTTCTGCGATCCCATTTGGGGTTTTCTTGGCAAAGATAATAGAGTGATTTGCCTTTTTCTTCTCCAGCCCATTTTACAGATGAGAAAACTGAGACAAACAGGGTTTAGCGACTAGCCCAGGGTCACATAGCTAGGAAGTATCTGAGGCTGGATTTGAACTCATGTCTTCCTGACTCCAGGCCCAGAACTCTATCTACTATACCACCTGGCTGCTATCGCCACTACGGCTCTCTGTGTAAAAATGAACTGCATATCTGTCTTCTATGCCTTCTCTTTAAACCCTCTCAAGACAATTTCATCAGCTCCCAAGTATTCAACGATCATTTCTATGTAGATGATTCCCAAATCTACCAAACTTCCCATTACTGTAGAGGGTACCACCATCCTCCATTCCCTCAGGCTCAGAACCTAGGTGTCATCTTTTACTTCAATATCTTTCACATCCCACATACGATGTCTTGCCAAAGTCAGTTGATTTTACCTTTGCAACATGTCTTGAATATGCCGCTTTCTCTCCTTCAATACTATCACCATCATGGTGCAGTATCTCATTATCTCAGGCTTGGACTATTGCAATAACCTGCTGGTATCTCTGCCACAAGTCCCTTTTCACTCCAATTCATCCTCCATTCAGCTGCCAAAGTGATTTTCCTAATGGGCAGGTCTAACCATGTCACCTCCATATTCAAAAAATTCCAGTGGTTTCCTATTGCCTCAATAAACACCAATGGCCCCCTATCACCTCCAGGATCAAATTCTCTGTTTAGCATTCATAGCCATAACCAACTTCCACCCCTCCCCTCCCAACCCTTCCAGTCTTCTTATAGCTTACTCTCTGCCAAATATGCTTTAATCCAGTGACACTGGCATTCTTGTTGTACCATGAACAAGACATTCCTGACTCTGAGTATTTTCTCTGGTTATCTCATTATTCCTGGGATGATGTCTCCTTCCTTGGCTTCCTTCAAGTCTAAACTAAAATGTCATCTTCTAAAGGAAGCCTTTCCTAAGCCCTCTTAATTCCAATGTCTTCTTTCTTTTAATTGTTTCCTATTTATCCTGCATATAGCTTCTTTACAGGACCTGTTTTGCCTCCTTTTATATCCCCAGTGCTTAGCACAGTGCCTGTCAAGCATAAAGTAGGTAATAAATGCTTATTGACTGTTTGACATCTCTAACTGCTTGAAAAATATTTTCACATGACCCATAAGAATCTCAAACATGAAGTCCAAAACCAGATCTGTTATTTTTCCCCCAAATTCCTTCTTAACTTCCTATTTCCACTGAAGTCACTATAATTCTTCTAATAACTTTCATTTACAGTATAGGAGGAACACACTCGATTCATTCTTATTTACCTTCCTCCCTGATCTAATCAGTTGAAAAGTCTAGAAAAAAGACCTAGCGCCTCAATATCCCACCCATTTAATCCCTCCCCCCCCCCATTCTCCACTTACAGTACAGTTGCCATAGTTTAGTCCCTCAATTTTTTCCTTGGATTATTACAAATTGCCCCCTAATGGGTCTCACTGCACACAGTTTCTTCTCTCTTCAATTAATCCCCAAACAATTGTCAGACTGATATCCCTAATGCCTAGGTTTGATAATCTTAGTGTCTGGCTCAAAAAACTGTCAGATAAAGCAAAAATAGCCTCTATTTTGCATTTAAAATTCTTTGCAGTATGGTTTCAATCTGTCTTTCTAGGCCTATACACACTATTCTGTCCAACATGCTCTTCACCTTAACCAAATGGTCTAATGGCTGTTCCATATATATGACATTCAACTTCTTTGCACAAAGTTGTTCCCTAGCTCCGAAATGTTATTTTTTCTCACCTCTGCTTCCCAGAACACATAGCTCCTTTCTAGTGCTATGTCCTTCAAGAACAACTGCCCATATGTCAGTGCTGACTCCATCCTCAAATCACCATTTACTTATTTTATATACCTCCTGTACATATCTGTGAGAATGTTTTGTTATCTCAGTAAATTATAAGCTTTTGAAGAACAAGAATCATTTCACTCACGGTATTTTTATTCAGCCCATAACATAACAGCTGGCACAAAGCAAATGCTTGTTGATTATCAGAAATGCTAACTCTAGCAATAAGAAAAAGAACTTAAGGGAATAAACACAAGCAAAAAGAAGTAATATTATTTCTATTTCCAGAATATATGATAATTTAGATCCAGAATCCCAATGATTCAACGAAAAACTTTAGTGAAGTAGCAAGAGGCAAACACAGACTCTCAAACCATGTCTTTCACTAACGAAACTCAGAGGAAGAGAGAATAAAAGAAATTTCATTTCAAATAATTAAAAATGTCTAAAGTACCTGAGTTTACATACCCACATACACCTAGTATTTATGTAAATGCAATTACAAAGTACTCTTCAGAAAAATAAAGGAAGACAAATAGCTGAAGAGATATTCAGTGTCCAAGGCTAGGCTGAACCAGTATAGTAAAAATGGTATTACCTAAATAAATTCACATATTTAGCACTAAAACAAACTATCCAAGGGCTACTTTATAGAAACAGACAAAATTAACAAAATTTCCATGACAGAACAAAAGGCCAAGAATCTCAAGTGGAATAATGAAGAAAGGCAAAACTGAAGGTCTAATACAACCAGATCTCAAATTATACTACAAAACAGTAATCATGAAAACAATAGAACACGATAAATAGATAAGTAAGATCCAGAAGCAAAAGAACGTAGTAGCCCAGGGCTTGATAAATTCAACAACACAAACTACAATGGGAGTAATGGATTTTCTCTCTCTGTTTAGGATACTCTCTCCTCTCAGCATTTTCATTATTCTGCTCTCTCTGGGTTCTCCTACCTATCTGAACACAGTGCTTCTAAGTTTCCTTTTTGAGGGCAATATCTTTATCTCAGCTCCTAATTGTGGGTGTGTCTCTAAGCTGAGATCTGCTTCATCTCTCTACTCTCTAAACTAGACCAGTACAACTTGGCAGTAGGTAGGGGCCAAAATTAAAATAGGCTAAACTTCTTTGGGACAAAGATAGGTTTTTAGTGGTTCATTTTCCAAGTAAAGTTATAATTAATGATTAAACTATTTTGCAAATAAACCATATTTCAAAAAGAGGAAATTTCAATTAATATCAATTAATTACACTTACTACTTAAGATTTTTATATATCATGAAATCACTCTTTTCAAACTAGAGACAGATTGACCACGGTTGGTCGCCATGGGTCACACGACAAATAGGAGAGAGTGTGCAGTGGCAACCTATTTGCCAAGTTACATACACAATAGTGACTAAAGGAAAGCAGGTTAAGTGGGGCATGGACAAAGCACTCATTACATCTTTACTTTCTTTTATATCCTCTATGTTTTTCATGGGCTGACTGAAATCCTTTGGCCATATGTTGTGCATGCCTGCTCTAAACCTTCCCTTGATGACCTCACAGATGCAGGGAAATATTACCTTGTATATAATAAAGCTGTAAACATTTTTGCATTAATTTTTAACTATGTTAAACATTCATGAATAATGTATTCAATTAGATAGCCCAATTACAATAAAAACAAAAATTGGCATTTAAATTATTTAACAAATTCATGTGTTCTGGATTTCTTTTTCATTAACAGCAGTTGCACACACACATACATAGCTATATGAACAAACGTTTGTGTCCATATTGTTAATTGACTGGTGAGCATCTATTAAGTGCCTACTATGCGACAGACACTTTGCTAGGCATTGTGAAACAAAGAATAAAATAAAATAGTCCTTTGCCCTCACGGAGCTATCAGAGGAAACATGTACATAATAAATAAATGCAATATATATATATATATATACATATATATACATGCTATATAATCAAAATAAAATTTTTAGGGGAGAAGGAACTAGTATTTGGGGAAAGGATGAGGACTTCATGTGAAAAGTATCACCTGAGCAGAGTTTTGAAGGAAACAAGGGATTCTAATAGGTAGAGGTAAAGTGGGAATGCATTTTGGGCATGGAAGACTGCCAATGAAAGGGCAGAAAATGATTAGGAATAGCAAGAAGGCAGTTGTGGGGTGGAGGAGAGGGATATAAAGTATGGGAAGGGAAATATTTGCTAACAAAAATATACAGAATATACTACTATTGTTAAATAAAAACAATTCACATTTTAAACATAATTTCACTAATATCTTTTTTCATCACCTATAATTCCCACTGTATTCCTTCCCTCATCCCTACCCAGAGAGTCAATTTAAATGACTATTGTCTTTATTTTAATTGCTGTCTTCATATTATACTGTGACAAAAACATCCCCCAAATAGCCACAGCATTACCCTGCTTAATCAATGAGGGTATATTTTCCAATGATTTCACATGTAACTGTTTCACTAAGCTTTGATAAGTCATCATATCTTTCTCTCACTATTTTTTACATTAACCACAGTTTAGAGTTGTTAACCAATCCACTTGGAAAGAAAAATCCTGCCTGATATAGAAACTACATATCTTTTAATGTCTCAAATAATTTTCTGACTAAACAACAGTTTCCAACAAATTTAGTGATTTTTTAAAATTTTTCTAGAGATGCCACTACAAATCCAATAAATATGGGCCTCTAACATATCCCATAAACTGATGTGACCTAAGATCATGTGAAAAAGCTGACACATAGTATACACTTATAATTTCTACTGAATGAGAATAATGCTTAAGCATTAACACATAAAATTCAAAGTACACACACATACACACAAAAGTTCTAACAAAGAAACTTAAAATTTGGCTTCAACCCATAATATGTAATCTTGTAAATTTAAATAAAAATATTAAGCATTTATCAACTGAAAAATTCCTGAAAAAACTATGGTACATAAATGTAAAGAAATATTACTAAGGGGGAAGAAATTATAAATCTAAGGGATTCAGAGAAACAGTGATTTTTTTAAACTGATGCAGTGAATTAAGCAGAACCAAGAACACAATATGTACAATGGCAACACTGCAAATGAACAGATTACTAAAAAGAAGTGGAATTCTGTAAAATGAAAAAATACAGTGAAAGTGTGTAAGATTACCAGGAGACAACTCTCTCTCCTGGCTGTGTGTGTGTGTGTGTGTGTGTGTGTGTGTGTGTGTGTGTGTGTGGCTATAACATTCTCATACATATACTACATACAATATATATGAGACTTTCTCTTTATTGGATGCTTTTGCTAAAGTTTTTCTTTGTCAAAAGAGAGAGTTCAATTTGGAGATGGTGAAGTCAACAAATGACTGTGACTCAAAGACAAAAGACGTCAATAAAATATACTTTTTTTCAGGCACTAATATTTAGTTATCCTGGTTCTACCTGACAGACAATACATAGTGATATAAAGTACAAGTCTGTGTCAAAGCAACTTGGTATACAAAATGAGCCTTGAGAGTGGGGTCCACTTTAAGTATTCTTCTGCTTACTTTAAATTCTCCCTAAAGCCAACTCTAGTCAGAACCTAAGTTTGCATATGATTCCCAAATTGGTCTTTTCACCACTGAGTACTTTCTGGTTGTAAGATGTCATCTCTAAGTGAAGGTGAGGAAGACATTTTATCATTATAAATTCTTCAAGAAACAACATGGGAGTTACAAAAAGAGCTCATACTTGAGTATAGAGCTCATATTCATCTAAGGTTTAATTAGTCCAGGCATAATGGTTTTAACAAGATTCACCTGGGAATCTGCTTTTGAAAACAAATTTCCCTAATGTGACTATACCAGACTTTGTCATTCTCACCTATCATTTTAGAAAATTTACTCAAGGAAGAATATTTAATTTGGCAATTTTAATTTCTTACTTTAATTGAATATATATAACAAATGCCATTTCTGTTTCCAACAGCTTTGGGTATACTAGTTGATTAAATACCATTCATAATTTTAGCCCAGCCCACTTCTTTTAATTGAAATGATCTGAGTAATCACTAGCCAGGGAATAAGGAAACAGGTTGACAACCAAATCACTGGGAAAGAAGCATCTGAGCATTTCTTTTTGTTTTTCTCAATTTAAGATGGATAAACCAGCATGCCTATCTCCTCAGTGAGAATCATCCAGATATTATTTCAAAGCTATCCAATAGCAAAAGGAAGAAACAGCCAAGGAAATGAATTCTTTAACTCACTTTCAGCATGAATTAGGACTTTTTTAATATGAAGCATTGGGTCTTATTCAGAGATCCACTTAAACTGGTGATATAGAAGAAAAATGAACTCATTCAAGAGCCCTGTATAGCATGTTACAATCAATAATAAGGCAATTTTGAAGATCAAAATATGAAAGGAAACAAGTCTATTCTGGGTTTTTTTTTTCACTTCACATTTAATAAATTGCTCTTGAGGCAAACTTTCTCTGCTCTTTTGTTCCATCTGCTATGGAATGAAAACTTCAAATTCTTTGATGAATGGTTAGAAAGGATCCATTTTTACAGTTGTGCTCATATATAGTCCTAAATAAATGGCACTTAAACAAACTCTAGGCAGACATGGTTTTTTTTTAAATGTCAGAAGGCAGTTTAGGAATCACAATGTAATCCAAGATGGCCTCAAATGACTTAAATAATTTAGGCTGAAGTTGGGAGGCTCTCCTTCTAGAGTTATGAAAGCTATGGAAGGTAACTTCTAATTGACAAAAGCATAACCTAATCTTGGCTTACAAGGCCATTTGGTAAAAAAGAGAAGCATGATTCCTTTACTAATAAGGTCAATGGAGAGATGCTGTTGGCTCTCAACAATTTGCTGGAGCAAACATTAAAGTAAGTATTAATACTAAATGCTCGACTTCCTTGACTTTAGTGAGCCTGTCCCCAGAATACTTCAGTGACTAGCCCAAAGATATGAACGAGGCCTATTTTCATTTTCCCTAAGGGCAACAAAAACAATGTTTAATAATAATAAAAGTTACTTTCCTACTTACCTATTGATTCAATTATTCTTCATATAATGCACTGATAACTAGATGAAAATAACTTAGTCTTGAATATTTGTTCAGACTAGAAAGACCCAACCAAGAACTAAATAAAGAGTATATTATTATTAAAACTATCACCAGAATATTAGCAAGTGAGGAATTAATAGGATCATAGATTTAGAGCTACAAAGAACCTTAGAGCTTAAACCCAATCTCCTCATTTTACTGATTAGGAACTTGAGGCCCAAAGAGGTTAAATGACTTGCTGATGGTCACACAATCAGTAATCATCTAACGTGTTATATAAACCCAAGTCTTCCTGATTCCAAGACCAGCACTTTATCTACTATACCACATCACCTCTCAAGCCAATTAAACATTTACCAAGAATCTTCAATATGACATCAGATGGTGAGATCA
>CM053622.1:344846432-344862633 GCA_028646595.1 Phalanger gymnotis | reverse complement strand
GGGGGGGGGTGGCCAACTGTGAACTCCTTTCACTCTGTCCTTGAAGTTTTTTCCCACTAACCTGCTCTGTTGTCTTTACTGTTTGTGAATTGAGAAATCTGTAACTGCCACAGCTCACCGATTCAGGGAGCTAAGGCCTGTTATGCTTCCAACATGGTGTGATAGACCTTACCCAGCCACTATTCAGGCTGTCCTGGGCTGAAGCCCTGCTTCCCTCTGCTATTTTGTGGGTTCTGCAGCTCTAGAATTTGTTCAGAGTCATTTTTATAGGTGTTTGGAGGGACCTGGGGGAGAGCTTTGGGCAAGTCCCTGCTTTCCAGCCGCTATCTTGGCTCTGCCCCCCTTATGCATATGTTTCTTAAAAGCTCTCTGTGATGTAACACCTCTTTTTTCTCCCTCAGTGGAATAATTTGGGAAAGGTTTCATCATACTTTTCATAGGGTTTATCTGAGGTGGGGTAAAAGGATGGGAGTAGGGAGAAGGATGATACAGTGAACAGAGTGAGAAACATGGGAGTCGGGAAGGCTCTAGGTTCCCAAACTCTTGATAAGTGACTATGGGCATAGTACTTGACTTTGCTCACCTTTAATTTACTCATTCATAAGATTAGGATGACATCTATAGTTGCTTCCACATTAGGTAATTGTGCTATATCAATGCCAGTTATTATTACCAGGAAAGAGCTTTGTTTCTTCTTTGTGTCCTAAATGGCAGTTACTAGCAACCCAAAGAACGCTTCAAAGGGAGAACACTGTGGTACACCTTGACTAGTACCCCTTCATCTAATCTTAAAGGATGTCATAATTAAGATTAGTGGAATATAAAAAAAGCTGATACGGCGGACGGGGAATGCCATTTCTGTCACTTCATTTTTCTTTATTTTCCAAATTAGGGTGAAAGATGATGGTGATCTTAGCGTTTCTGATGTATGCAAAAATAATGTACATTTCTCTAATTATTAATTATATCAAACACTTTTTCATATGACTATTCAATTGGGTTTTTCTGGAATATATTTCTCAGTGATTAAAATTCCTCCCCTGCAACATACTGGGGGCCTTTATAGATGAGGACACTGAGGCTAAGAGAAGTTAGTGATTTGCCCAAGGTCACATAGCTACTAAGTATTTCCAATATTCTTTCAACAAATGTTCACATTTGCCCCGATATGTCTGTAGCTCAGCCTTTTGAACTTTCTATTTTTTCATTCATCAGCTGAAAATTTGTGAAGATCTAAGCGCTACTTGAAAATTGTTTTCAGCCAAAGCTTCCTTCCCATGAATGATAGTTTCCCTGATTAACCAAGGGTAACTTCTTTTACAAGTTTGCATTTTGTATTTGAGTTTTTCTGAAAGTAAAACATATCAGCATACTTCTTCAGCAGAAGTTGTATAATAAGAAAATGAACTAATTATGTCAATGCAACAATAAATTTCAAGATAGAAAGGTAATAATTTCCAAGACTAAACCAGTGCTACCAATGCTATTCCATCTAAGCAGCTATTAAGAATGTAGGTTTTCTGACAGAACTAGATTGTAAGATCCTTTAAGGATAGAGGCTGCCTCTTATATTTATCTTTGTACTGCAAGGCTCACTCAGCACCATAAACATAGTTTGCAGAATGAATGAAATTGGGTCAACCTATCATAAACTCAGAGGTATTTTTAGATAAGATTTGTAACACTAATGAAACATTAATAAAAATCCTATTTGTCCACACCTATGCCTTTAACCTGAAGTGACTGGGTTTCTAATTATCCAAACTTATAACAATGTGAAAGAAACTGTCAAGCTCCAGAAAATATAACTGGTTTGTCCATGGCAGCCTCAGAAATTTTTATTTTGATTAATGGCATCAGAAAACATCACTGGGATATAAAGAAATAATTAAGAAATGGTCTCCAAAGCTTCCCCTTCTCCGTGGCAGAACTGTGTATGTGGGAGCCGAGGGAGTTCACAGAGGTAGAACATTGCATCTGATGTCAGACTTTTTATGTCTCGATCATTTTTTACTAAGTTTTTCTCTCCTTTTAAAATTCTTTGTTAATAGAGATGGCTTTTTTGGGACAAGAAAGAGAGCGATACAGGGGAAAATCTAGATGATACGAAAACCAAAAGATATCACAAAAAATATATTTAAAAAGAAATAGTCTTCAAAATCTTTTTCTATGGGAAAGCAAGGTCAAAGATTTTGAAAGAATCTGACATAATTAAATCTATTAAATATAAGAAGACAGCTACATTCTTTAGTGGCAGAGTCTAAACGAAGTACATGCCTTGACAAATAAAATGACAAACAAAAGTGATTAATTCACCTGGTTGAACAAGCTACATCATATTTAAAACCCAAATTTCTGAAGAGACTATTTTTTCACTTCAGATTGATATTCACATTTTCAAGCAGTTTGCTAAGCTTTAAATTTGGGACCCTCTCTATTCTATATTTGGTTCATTTCCTTTATCAAATTAAACATTTAAAATTTCTTACCTAGAGTCTTCCCAAAAAGGGCAAAGCAATTTTGAATTGAGGATTCTCTATTAAAATTCATGAAAGAATTATGAAACAGGAAGAAAAAACAGAGCTTTCTTTCTGCAGAACTACTTCTGAACAGAGCACTAAATTCCCTTTTTTTGGCTAGTCCTCTTGTACCTCTTTGCTAAACAGTATTTAGTGAAGCATTATAGAACCACTTACACCTTTAAGACACATCAACATGACCAGAGATAATAGAAAATGTTTATACTGACATACACATTTATGCTGATAATTAAAATTAATAAATTCAAGTAATAAGCAGCCAATTCTTTAATGATTCTAATGTTTTAAAAATTCTCCCATTTCCCTTTATAATGTTCTTTCAAATACCAGCTCTCTGTGAATACATACCTGAATATTAGGTCCAATTGTAACTAAAGTTGTAACCTAAAGTTTTTAGACTGTTTGCTGAAATAGCAAACCCCTGCTTTGAACAATATTCTAATCCTGTTCACATTTATTAATTTTTCAGTTGTGTTTTATATGGCAAAATCAAGAAACTAACACTAAGACATATTCTTCTATCACAGAGGAATGATCATTCCCTTGGCCATGATGTCACCTACAAGTTTGCACGTTCAAGAACTCAAATTTCTTTATCCAATACAATAATTTACCAATCCATCTGTCCCTGTGCTTTACAACTGTGAAATCTCATTTGACCCCACTATCATCACCAAATCCCTCCAACCCTCAGGTACATTATTAGGCCACTATCAACCCTAAACTGGCTATACTCTCTTTCCTGGCTTTCCAATCTCTACCTTTTAATGAACCAGCTCTACTCTACACTGGCCCCTACTTGAATCCCTTGATCTCTTGTCCTTTTGCTGATCATGCCCTGCCAAAACCCATTGGATTACTCCAATTATTTGGCTCCTTTGCACCAGGTGCTGCTGGAGAAAATAACTAAACCAAGCTAATCTGGCAGATTACACTTCATGTTAGCAAACCTCAATGGGGTGCTCATTGCAACAGGTTAATCCTACTTCCCCCCACTTAATTCTCTAGCCCACTCACCACAGTGACAGTGTTATAAATTATCTCTTCTCTCAAGATTTTCATAGTATTCCCTCTCCAAATGCTTTCAGCTGAGAACCTTACCTTCCATTTACGAAGAAAAAAAAAAAGGCCGTTTGCAATGAGCTCTGTCTTCTCTCCTCAATTCATATATCCGTAACATCATTTCCTTGTTGCTGTTGCCGTATATTCTCCTTTATTCCAGTCTCCGTTGAAGAATTCTCCTGGCCAATGTTAACTTCTCAAAATACACCCATTCCTTCCCATCACCTCTCATCTTTTATAGCAAACTATCATCCCTACTCCCTAATCTTCAATGTCTCCATATCTAATGGTTCCTCCTATGCTGCTTATAAATCCACCCAAATTCTTCCTATTTTTATATAAAGTCTTCATTAGATCCTACTATCACCACTAAATATCATTTTCTGCTATTTTCAGGTAAATTCCTTGGGAAAAGCTATCAGTAGTCAATGCCTCCACTTCTCATTCTCTTCTAAAACATCTGCAATCTAGTTCTCAACCTCATCATTCAACTGAAACTACACCCTCAAAGTTACCAATGATCTCTTAAATGCAAATCTAATGGCCTTTCAGCATTCCTCAGCCATGTAAACCTCTTTATTGGATTGGACACCATAGACCACCTTCTCCTCCTGTCTGCTGTCTCCTCTCTGGTTTTTCCTGACATGTTTTTTTTTGGTTCTCTTCCTGCCTGACCATTCCTTAGCCTCCTTTCCTGAATCTTCGTCCATGTCGTGCCTATGAATTATGGCTATACACTATGGGCCGTGTGTGGGACCTTCTATTTTCTCCTTACTCTCTTGGTGGCCTTGGAGATCATTGTGAGTTTATCATCAATCTTTGCAGACGACTCTCAGATTAAATATCCAATGCTAGTTTCTCTCCTGTGCTGCAGTAGCAAGCACATCATCAACTGCCTACCAGACATTAACAACTGGGTATCTTGTAGGATATCTCAATCTTAACATGTCCAAAATAGAACTTGTTATCTTTTCTCCAAAACCTACTCTTCTTCTGAATTTCCCTTTTCCTGCCTAGGGTGCTAACATCGTCACATAGGTTTACAACCTCACTATCATTCTTAACTCTTCACTATCCCTCAATCCATAAAGCCAATCAATTGCTAAATCTTGTTTTTTTCTGTCTCCACATCTCACATCCATCCCTTCCTGTCTATTCACAAAGCCATCATCCCAGGAAAAGTTGTCATCATGCTTTACCTTGACTAGTACAACAGTCTACTAATTGGCCTTCCTGCATCATCTCTTTCCTCCATCCTCCACACAGATACTAGACTGATTTTCCTAAAGCACAATTCTGATCATATTACAATCTCACTCAAATTACAGTAGCTTTCTATTACTTCTAGAATCACATAGAAAGCTCTCTTTGACATTTAAAGTTCTTCATGCTTGTCCCTGACTTACATTTCCCTTTTTTATACTTTGCTCCCCCCTTTGAATTCTACAGTTCAGCCGCATTGGCCCACTTGCTATTCGTTACATATGATGCACTTTATCTCATCTCATGGCCCCCCGAGTCTGGGATGCTCTCTCTCCTCAGTGTCACCTCTTTGCTTCCATCAAGACTTAGCTCAAACAACCACAGGGCCCCTCAACTGCTAATACCTTGGTTTCTAAGGTCACCTTGGGTCTATTTTTTATGTAGCTTGACATGTTGTCTCCCCCATTATGAAGTTAAGTGCCTTGAAGGCAGGAACTGTTTTTGCTTTTTTGTTGGGAAGAGAGTGGTATTCTTAGCACTTAGCCCAGCGTCTGATGCATAGTAAGGGATAGGAATTGAATCTGTAATTTCACTGATACAGAGAATTCTCAAATAAGGACAGTACCTTTTCTACAATTTATAATCTTAGCAATGAGAGGCTAAGTGACTTGCCCAGGGTCACAGATCTAGTATATGTCAGCAGCAGTACTTGTATTTAAGTCTTCCTTGTTTTGAGGCTGGTTCTCTGTCCATTAATCAACACTGCCAGCACTTAATAGATGCTTGTCAATTGATTGACTTCAAGTCAGTAGACCTGGGTTCAAATCCTGCCTCAGATACTTACTCGCTTTATGACCGTGGGAAAGTCTTTAACTTGTGGTTCAGTCTTTCCTTCTGTAAAAGAGGGATGATAATAGCCATAATACCTACCTTACATTGTTGTCGTAGAGGTTAGCTGTGGAGGTCAAATGAAATAAAAAACCTTTTCCAAATCTGGAATGCTACTGTGGCTCATGTTCTAGCTAACCATCAACCCACTGTACCCCCTTATCAATTATTTATGAAATGGAAGGCAAAATCTTGAGAATTTTTTTGCTCCAGCACTTTTAGGGCAGTATATACTTTCTGCATTTTCAAAGTGCTGCAGCCAAGACTTTCTTTTTTGTGTTAAAGCTATGGAACAGAGAGGCAAATGACAAGTTAAATATCTTTCAGAATTTCTGGGTCCTCTGTCACCAGCTAGTAGAGCTATCAATCATTATAATGGAGCAAGTGCAGTGTAACAACCAATTAAAACTACAA
Source organism: Phalanger gymnotis (assembly GCA_028646595.1). Lineage (NCBI taxonomy): Eukaryota > Metazoa > Chordata > Mammalia > Diprotodontia > Phalangeridae > Phalanger > Phalanger gymnotis. The sequence goes on along the minus strand of CM053622.1, from coordinate 344,856,526 downwards.
CAGGCTGGTGTGATGCCAACTGATAGCTGTGCCAGCCACTGACACTCATGGAAAGAGGAGCACCAAAGGGTGCTCTCCTTCCTTTACATTTTTATTTGTCTCACATCTATTTCCAGACCCCTTCTAGTACACAATTACTAGATACAGGCCTACTGGGATCTGAAAAAATTAATAAATATTTCTTTGTAAATTATAGAGCCTGAGGTTTATCATAGTTCTAATTCTTTCAAATAGAATAGAAGAGTATATTTGTGGTTATCTGGTACTTCAGTCATCACAAAATGTAGGGAAAATATACATAGATGCAATTTTCCTGACTCAGCTAGCTGAGTGGACAGAAGTAACATAGAATTATATTTGGGTTTGATATAAAGAAAAAAATTCACAATTAGAGCTACTGCAGAGTAGAATAGACTGATTCAGGAGGTAACAGGCTCCCTCTCATCAGAAGCATTCAAGAAAGAGCTAGATAACCACTTATGTAGAATGTTGTAAAGAGGCATCACATTTACAGTGCACAGGCTACCCCCTGAACCTACAGAATGTAGTTGCAACCAGATTAAAATGTAATTGTGAAATGTTTGACAAAATAAATAAAAATACAATACAACATGGATAATGTTAATTGTCATTTTCTAAGTCAATATGCAATCCACAGGGATCCATTTCTATTTGAGCTTGACATCATTGTGTAGAGGGCATCTTTATTCAGATATATACTGGTGTCCTATTTAACTCTCTGAAAATACAAAGGTCAGACTTGGAATTACTGGAATTATTAAGGTTCTTAGCAATTAGTATTTCATAGTTAAGGTCAAGATGTAGGGCCATTCAGTAATCTAGAAGATCTTGAAATCTTCAGTTTTAGAAAATACTCAATTAATCTAAGGACTTGGGATACTTTAGAAATGGTTTCCAGACTCAAAGTGCTCTTAAAGTCACAAAGATAGGAACTGTAAATATTTATAGCATGACCTATGACAGCAGTTCTTACTGGAGCTCCAAGTAATAAAAAGTTGCTCTGCATTAAAGAGAAAGAGGATATGGTCAACAAGTCACATAGAATAAAGGATGGCACTACCAGTAAGATAGTGAACAACTCTAAATTGTCATAGCCCCAGAAGGCAAAATCAGGAACACATGGATGGAGGCAGATTTAGGTTTATGTAAGAAAAAACTTGCTGAGAATTAGAGCTACTGCAAAGTGGACTAGACTGCCTCAGGAAGTGGTAGACTCCCTCTCATTAGGGGTTAACCTCTTGTGTAGTAGGATTTAGAGGCCATCCTTGCTCAGGTGTAAATTAAATGTGTAAGTTAAGCAAAATAGCCTCTGCAGTCTCTTCTCACTATACAAATCTAGCTTCACTCCTTTAATTCTGCTCAGCACCCTCTTCCTCTCCTCCCCAGTCCCACCCCTCCAAGTTTGTTTATATTGTTAACAACCTTACTTTGTTAGACCTAAATAGCAATAATGTACCAAATTTGGTCTTGTTCTATTCCTGGTCCTTTATGGGCCCCACTCACCCTCACTATGGGACAGACAGGATTAGTTAGTTCTTAAATTTTTTCAGTTCATAGCTTGACAAGGAAAAAAACAAAAACAATCACTTTTGGACTAGCCAGCCATGCTGGTTTGCTGCAAGTTAGCGCTAAAATCTCAGCAAAATTGGGAGTAATATTGACACTCCTTTTGATGAAACCTTATTGAGGTGATGTGGTATTGAATAAAAACTGGAGGAATAAAATGTTCATCCTAACCAGAAGCAGAGAGCCTGCCATTTTCAGGATGTTAATAACAATAGAAGAGATCAGTTCCCCCATTTGTTGGAGCAGCTTCAAGGATCCCCCAGCTGTCTCCAAGACCATAGTCTGGGAACCATTGGTTAGTGCTAACAGATAGTCCCTGCAGTGGTTAATCAAGTTTTCTTTCTTTTTTTTTCTACTGTGCTCTAAGTAGAGATTTCTTTGTTGGGCAACGACATTAAAAACCATTACAATTTTACTTAACACTTAGAGATAATGGCTATCTTCTGCGATATAAGGATTTTTTTTTCTGTAAATGAACAGGAATATGCGAGTGAGTGTGTGTGTGTGTGTGTGTGTGTGTACTAGCATACTGTGTGCATTAGCAAAGTACTGTTTCCTCTTCTTTTTGAAAGAAAAAAGCAAATCTAATAGATGCTTTTTCATAAAAATGACTATTTAAAAAATGAATCTTATAATACACTTGCTACAGATATATTCTCCTCCAATTCTTCTTTCCCCCTTTTTTTCAACAGAGGCTTAAATAATGCAGGTACAAATGCCACTTCTTTAACTATCTGACGGCTCCTCAGCGTTCTGGCATGTGGTAGCTTTGTCCCCATTGCCATTCTTTTCTTGGCCTGTCAGCGGTAAGAAACAGTTTTCTACCAATTACTGTCACAATGTGAATAAATTCAAACCTGAAAATACAAGTACTGAATATTTTCTTTAAATTTGTCCCCCCAAAGCTGAATAAAGCAAAGATTTAGCATGTATAAAAAGAATTTAGCAAGCAATGAAAAAGAAGCAGCACATTGTACTTTCTGTTCTATAAATAAAAACATAATGTAAGAAGGTAAACAAAAAGGCATTCATGCAGAGAAGAGAAATGGGCAAATGACACCACGAGTATGAAATGTAAATTTAATAAAAATAAAGTTACAGCTGCAGAACATCAATTAATTGTGACCCAAAATAAGTGTTATGGGCTTTTCTGAGTGATTAATTATGCTTTAATTATAAATCATTTGAAAAGGTTCATTTAGCATTTTACTCCTTCCTTAACATCAATCAGTTAATTTTGGTTGGCAGCCCCAAACAAACATCCAAGGTTTTCAGTTGGGTGCTAACAAGTTTTTGGTTTAAAAGTTGTAAAGAAATATACTAATAAAGGAATGAGCAATGTTCTTAGATTATTACTATTATTCAACATTTTACTATTATTCAACATTTATTAATTTCTGATCTAAATAGGATACAGATATCCCTTATTTAAAATATTCCTTAAACAGAACTCATACACATTTTCTTTCTTTTTTGGAAATCTCAAATGCAGAGACAATAGGTATGGCCCATAAACACATAGTTTGAACTTCTTTTCCCTCAGGGGTCTAGTCCAGAGGTATCAAACATGAAGCCTGTGGGCCACACATGGCTGGAACCAAATTAAAACATAACTGGGAAATATTTAACAAAATAAAAATACAATAAAATACAGATGTCAGCGTGACTTTCTATATGTGGACTGTAGGGATCCTGATGCATGGTTTATTTTCTATTTGAGTTTGACATCATTGGTCTAGTCTGTCCCTTAGCCAGAAGAGAGAATTAGCCAGAACAGAGAATCTCATCAGTTGGACGATAAAAGCTAGTAATAACAATAACAGCTAACATTTATATACTGCTTACTACATGCTAGGCACTATGCTAAGTGCTTTATAATCATTATCTCATTTGATCTTCATAACAACTCTGCAAGGTGGGCAATATTATTTTATTTACATTTTGCAAATGGGAAAATTGAGGCAAACAAGGTTAAATTACTTGCGCAGGATTGTGCACACAGCTAGTAAGTATCTGAAGCCAGATATGAACTCAGATCTTCATGACTCTAGATCCAGTGCTCTATCCACTGTGGCACCTAACACCACAGTTGACACGGTTTTTTTTCTTTTTTTTTTTTAATCATTTTTAGGTTGTTTTTCCTTAGAATTTAACCAGTTTTACTTTTTCTTTAGCATGGTATGTTTCTGCCTTTTCCTACCTCTCCCTCAGTTTTATCATCAGTCCCTTTAACTCATAATGATCTCTGTAGGCTAAAAAAGAAAACTTGTCAGAACTGGGAAGTCTTTTGACAACTTCTTCTCTCCTAGTTCTCATACACAGGCACTCATCAAAACCTGTTAATTTTCAACGTTTTCTCACATTATCCTGTCCAATTACTCTGGTAGAGGCCCATTAGTTCATATGATTACTTCAATGACTGCACTAGCCTCCTGATAGGTGATCATGCCACTAGTTTTGCCCCAATCCCTAACCATCCTGTACCACCCTGCTAGATTAATTTGCCTAAAACATTAATCTAGCAGTGCTGTAGATGGGGAAAGACTCAAAGCAGGTTCACCAATTAGAAGGATCTTACAATCTAAGTAGCATGCTACTCTCCTATTCAGAAATGTTCAATGGCTTTCCATGATTTACATTATATTTGAAATGTTGTCATTTTGGTGGCTTTAATAAAATTATTTCTCCTGAGAAAGTATTGACGTATTGCTGTACTTTCGGAAAATCTCAAAAAGAAAAAGAAAAAAAACAAGTTTGTGAAAATATTCTTTTCACTAATCCAGATTTAGGGATTTATCTATACCTGGAGATATGGTCCACAGGGAAGAAATCTCCACTTGATATTTTTTTAGGTCAAATATTGGCAGAATTGTTGCTGACATTCAAGTGTGCTGAAATTCTGTCAATTAATGGGTACTTAGAAATATAAAATTTGGAAGTCTATTGAAGTGAGTATTGACATATGAGGAACCAGTATGCATATTGGAAGGTGAGACACACACATACATATCTATATCTACATATCTGCATATCAGGCCTTTCAGGAAAAATCATCAGGTTCAACAGGGACAAGACCTCTTTAAAAATTATGTGGATCCCCTCTAATTAGAGCAATTGGTTCATACTTGCTTCCATCAAAAATACTTGGACAAAAAGTAGGAAAATCTGAATTGCATTAAAAGATCCTCCAAAAATCAGATCCTAACCTAGCTTACAAAGTTTATTTTCCATCAATGTCATATATCATAGCTGTCCTAGATGCCTTGGTATATCCACAGTCTTCTAAAACTAGCTAGTATATTTACATCCCTGAACCACTGCTCATGCCACTGCCTCCATCCTTCATTTTTATCCTTTTTTCACTTATCTCAATTATTCACTTCATCAGCTAGCTCGAATCCCTTTTTCTTCAAGAAGCCTTCCTTGATCCATTTAGCCTACAGTGATCTCTTCCTTTTCCAAGGTCCAATAGAATGTATACATGTGTATGTAAATGTATAGCTTATCTCTCCTACACTATAAGGTCCCTGACAACAAAAATCATGTATTATAATTCCTTCTGTGTCCCACAGCGTACAGCAGCAGAGCATGAAGCATATAACAAATACTCAAAAAGATTAAGTGAATTAGTCAATCAAATCAAAACATTTAGGATGGCTGGTTGCATTTATTCAGATATATCCAATCACAGAATCTCAGAGACAGAAGGACCCTGAAATGGCCATCTATCTAATCTAAGGTTCTTTCTACAACACATCTAATAAATGATGATCATCCAGCTTCTGCTGAAAGATTTCTGATGAAGGGGATTCACTGCCTCTTCAAGGAGCCCATTCCACTTTTAGGTAGCGCTCATTTTTAGGCAATTTCTCCTTGCATCCAGCCTAAAGAGGTCTCTTTTTTACTTAGGGTCATAGAATTACAGGTTTAATCAATCAATCAATGAATATTTATTAAGGGCCTATGTGCCAGACATTGTGCTAGGTACCACGGATCTAAATGACCTTGAGCTCAAGGAGCTTATGTTCTATTCAGGGAAACAAAATATACATTTGTAACTTTACATAAAACATCACAAAATTAATAAAAGGTTACTGGGGAAGGGACTAATAGCTGGAGAAATCAGGCAAGATTTTATTTAGGAAGTGGTATTTGAGTTTTGAAGGAAGCCAGGGAAGTTAAGGGGCAAAGGTGAGGAGGCAGAGCATTCATGGGGTATAGACAGCACAAAAGAATAAAGATGGGAGATGGAGTGTTGTAAAGAACAATAAGCAAATCAGTGCAACTGGATCACAGATGGCATGGAGGGGAATCCAATTTAAGAAGCTTGGAAAAGTAGGAAAGGGCCAGCTCATGAAAAGCTTTAAAACCTAAATAAGGGTAGAGGTAAGAGGGAGTCACTAAGCAGGGCCAAGGTTACATTATAAGATCTAAATTTTTGAAAAGTCACCTTGGCAGCTAAGTGGAGGATGGACTGGAATGGAGAGAGACTTGAAACAATGAGGCCAAATATTAGGCTTTTACAATAAGCCAAGCAAGATGTGGTAGGTTGGAGGCAAGTTGTGACGAGCTTTAAATGTTATACGGATACATTTATATTTGATCATTTACTGTAGATAGCCTCTGGAGTTTATTGACAGAGAAGTGTCCTGATCAGACTGTACTTCAGGAAAAAGCACTGTGGCAGCATGATGGACTGGAGAAGGTAGATATTTGAGGCACAGAGGTCAATAAGAGGTCTCCTGCAATATTACAGGTTAAGAAGTGATGAGGGCCTGAAATAAAGTGGTTCAGATATGCTGTGGAAATAGAAATGGCAATATTTGGCAACATGTTATGTGCGTGGAGCTAAGGAAAGGGGGACATTGAAGATGATTCCAAGGTTGAGAAATTGGGTGAGTCAAAAGATGGTGGTATCCTCAGTGGAAAATGGGAAATTCTGAATGAGTGGTAGGTTTGGGTGAAAAGTCTTATGTTGGACATACTGAGTTTGAGAAGCCTATGGAGAGAAAGTTGGAAAGGTATAGATAGAGGTAGTATTGGGACTAGAGCTAAGCAAAGAGACTTGGATTGGGAACAGAATTTAGAGCCAGAAGGGACTAAGTGGTCATCTAATCCAACCCCCTCATTTTTAAAGATGAGAAAACTGAGGCCAAGCGAGGTTAAGAGACTTCTCCAAAGACACAGTCTTACTTTCTGGTTCTTTTTCCCCAATGCTCCTACTTCTGCCCTCTTAGACCAAGCAGTGCAAACCTAAGCCTTCTTACATATGATAGTACTTCATGTCTTGAAAACAATTATCATGCCCTCTCCCTTAATTTTCCTCTTTTCCAGACTAAACACCCCCAGTTCCTTTAGTTAATTCTCAGATATTATAGTCTCCAAGGCCCTCATCATATTTTCTTTTATTTCTTTTGGTCATGCTCCAGTGCATCTATGCCCTGAAAATGTATTCAGAATTCAATTCAATACTTTTGATGCGAGGGTAAAATGGGACACTGCCTTATGCAGTTAAAAAAATACAAGAGAAGTTGGTTTCATACAATACCTTTCATTTATCTGATCCACCCAAATGAAAAAAAAATCACCCTGAAATTTTGGTAGCATTTACAAGTGTCCAAAAGAGTGCACTGGACACATTTAAAGTATAAAATTGATCACAATAATTAAACCAATAGTGCAATTCAACTAAAAAAATTAACAGTTCGAAGTATCTACTTGCTGGCTAGTGATTACAGATTGCACGACCATTGTGCAGGTGAAGAAATGACCCTTCCCATTCAAATGTCAGGTGACCAGGACCCAAGAAATTAACTAAGAGTCAGATGCTATTGACAATGATGACATCCAATTCACCATGTCTATCAAAAGCAAGCTTTTTTTTTTTTTACAATTAGCTTTAAAAAGTAAGCAGTCAACAAACATTTTACAGACTTAAAAATTTGTTGCAGACTGGTGCCAATTCACAGACTAATAATGGAGAAACACTGATCTAGTTCAAAGCCCTTATTCTGTTTCTCATTATCTTCAGCTGCTTGAGGTTATGCTGCTAGATCATGTCAAAAGCAAAATCAGGACTCTGAACTTCTGATTCTCATTTCTATTATAGTGGTCTACAAACTTCTTTTGTTTGTGCACCCCATCAGTAAAATATTTTTATATACAATATTTATGAAGTATATAAATGTACTATTATGCTAAAATGTTTTACATTTTAAAGATTACATAAAAATAGACTTTTTTTTAAAAAAAGGATGAGATAAAGGTGAAATAACAAATCATTCTAGTGTCAATAGGGGGCCATTAAAATTTACTAAGTAGGAGAGGGACATAGTTTTGTTATATTACATGATGCTGACACAATGACTAATGTTATAATTACACAAGTACAGGAAAATTCTCTAAAAGATTCTCCATCTGAAAGTTTATAAGTACTTAAGTAAGAGAAGTAAGTGACAATCTTTAAGAGTCAATGTAGGCTGGTAAGTCATGACAAAGGTATATGATTTACTTCTGTTCTAATTTTTATGGCATTATCCTTCATATTCAGTCCATATATACAATGATCAATGATCTGGATGAAGATATATGGCATTTATTGTAGCATATACTACAAGATGTCAGTCTAAGCCGAAACTGTTTTGCTACTGTTCTTCAGTTTTCCAAGAGTTCAAATAGAGAATACTTTCCTAAGTAATTTATGTTACCAGGTTTGTTGTATACTGTTATTCAGTTCAATTATGTCTGATTATTCCTTGTCTAACTTGTCCCATTGATATACTTTTCTATTTTTTAAGGATAAAAATTATTTTGATGACTGCAGCTTTAAAATGTAGTTTGAGATCTGGAAGTATAATTGCCATTTCCCTCCCCTCCCCACCCCATTATTTCCCATGGTATTCTATATGCTTTGTTTTTTTTCCAAATATATGTGTTATTGATTAGTTCTACAAAGTAACTCTTTGGTGGCATGACTGGTATAGCACTAAATTTATAAAGTAACTTTAGTAGTATTGTTATGTTATTATATTACATGGTCCAGCCATGAACACTGAATGCTACTTTTATCTTTACAGAGTGTTTTGTAATTCAATCTATATAGGCAATGAGTGTGCTTTGGTAGACTGACTCCCAAATATATCCATTTTGTAGTTATTTTGAATGGAATTTACCTTTATTTTACCACCTCCTGCAAAAATATCCCTCTATGTATTATTATCTAGAAATGGCAATGATTTTTGTGGCCTTATTCTGTAGCCCACAAATTTGTTCCAATTATTACAATCAGATTTTCTAAGTAAACCATCATATCATTAGCGAATAAGGATTTTTCTCTTTTTTGCTTTTTCTTATACCTTTAACTTCTTTCTCTTGTTTTATTACTATTACTAGAATTTCTAGAACTATGAGGAATCTCCTAGTGTATCTGCACTGCACACAAGGCTCACTTTTGGTCTTAGATAAACTTTTTTATTATATTAAAAAAATATCCCTCTATGTATATGTTGTTGGGTTTTTGTTTTGTTTTGGGCACAAACGAGTATTATCTTTTGTCAAAGTATTTTTCTGTACCTCTTGATAACCATGTGATTTGGGATATTTTTGTTTTTAATATGATTAATTCTGTCAAATTTATTTCTAATGTTCAAACATCTATGCATTCTTGGTATAAATTCAACTTGGTCATCATAAATGATCTCTTAGATAAAGCTGCAGAATGACAATTTTATTTAAAATTTTGTAAATGTTAAGGGTTGAAATTGTCTTCTTGAGTTTACATATTTTCCAGAAACACTGGACGAAGAGTATGGAAGAAGCCCTGAACATGTCAAGGACAAAACTCCCCACCCCAGCTGACATAATTTGTTTGCACCCCCAGCTGGACTCCCTGTGTGTCATTGGAAGTGAAACCTGCTACAAAGATAGGTACCAGTCAGCATTAGTGACATCTGTTGTATAATTTTCATTCTTTGTTTTACCTTTTCCTGCTTTAGGTATTGGGACTATATGTCTCATAAAAGGAGTATGGTAGAATGCATTTTCTCAAGTTTTGGAAACAATTTTTGGATGTACAGGTATTGTTCTTTAAAATTTTGATAGAATTCTTCTTTAAATCCAAAATGATGAGATTTTTTCTTTGTTAGTTGCTTTACTGCTAGTTCAACTTCCTTTTCTTAAAATGAATTATTTAAGGTTTCTAACTGGTCTTCTGTTAGTTTGGGTAAACTTCTGTTTGTTTTGTGTTCTCAGTTCTGCCAGCATATAACTCTGCACAGTAAGAAATGATGAACATAATGATTAAAGAGAAACATAGAGTGACTGGTATCAAGCAGTCCAAGCAAAGTTAGCAAGGCATGAGAGCAATAAACACAATTATTATAACAACCAAATGGAAAGCACACTGACACCAAAAAAATCAAAACTGAATATTGAAAAATTATAATACCCAAGATTGGCCCCCAAAAGAGAAGATACCTCCTTCCTGCTCCTTTACAGATGTGGGGCCC
>CM053622.1:344812014-344845932 GCA_028646595.1 Phalanger gymnotis | reverse complement strand
TTGTCTATCATCTCTTTCTATCTGCTCTAAATGCTTGAGGATAAAACAAAACATTTGGTTTGATATTTAACGTTCTTATCAATCTGGCACCAGCCTATCTTTTAAGGCTAATTTCACATTATATCCTCTTATGAACTCTATGTTCCAACCAAACCGGCCCACTTGCCATTTCTAGAACTTGGTATTTGTTTTCTTACCTCTGTACTTTTTTTGCATTGACTGCTGCTCATTCCTATAGTGCACTCATGCCCCATCTTTAACTCTTAGAATTCTTAACTATCTTCAAGACACAGCTCACACACTACCGGGAGGCCATGTGGCTTTTCCTGATTCCCCCAGCAATAGGTACTTTCTCTCCTCAAATTGTCATGTATATACTTATCAGTGCATGTAGTGTGTCTCTACAGTAGAATGTAAGCTCCTTGAAGTCAAGACTAATTTTTTTTTATGTTTTATTCCTAGAACTCAGCACAGTTGTTTGGATAGTATAACCATTTAACAAATGCTTATCAAATTGTAAATAAGGTTTTGAAATGTAGATTTGATTTAATAGATTTAAACTGATCTCTTGATGTATGGTCAATTAAATGAGTATTTCTGTACTTTAAAGAGATTTTTATGCTCCTCTTTCAGTGTGGCTGAAAGTAGGCCATTCACACCATTTCGTCTTCTGCAATTCTTATCCACTTCTCCCATAAATCCAAAATAGGAGGTCCAATAGAAGAAGCCTTTCTCTAGGTCCTTAGTACTGGATATTCATATGGCACTGTTGCTCCTCTGTTAGCCCTCACTTGTGCTATTTGAATCACCCACCTCCTAGATAATTTTAACATTATCTTCTGCTTTCATATCTTTATTTGTTATATGCTCCTTAAGTCTAATGGATGCCTTTGTTATCCTTTGGATCATTCACTGCTTTGATTTTTTGGATATTTTGTTGTTATATCATTCTTATAGGGAAGCAAACAAAAACCTCATCACAGGGTAGGAAAAAGGAAGACTGGTTAGAGAGGTTCATATGCCAAGAGTAAGAAATCTACGTAGATTTCTTAACTAGTCTGCCTGTCATTTAAAAAGTATTTGACAAGAGCTAGTGGGAAATCTGGAAAGCAATTTTGCAGAAAATGCCAGAATCTCATACCATATACTACTCTAAGTTTCAAATGAGCATTTGACTTAAAGATTAAAAAAAAAAACTGAGAGGAAAATTAGTGGAGATATCTTTCACACCTGTGGCCAGGCAGAGACCTTTTTCACCTAAAAACTAATGTAGGAGATCTTAAAAGATGAAATAAGAAATAGAAAATTTGTTACCTAAGTAATAATATCAATGCAACAATCAATAGGATAAGAAGGAAAGCTCTTAATTAGGGAAAAATTTTTTCACAAAATCTTTCTTCTAACCTTTAGTCTTGAATCTTCACATTTTTATCCAATATCTCAAGCCCCCTCTCTCCTCTGACGCTATCACCACCCTGGTGCAGCCCTCATCACCTTACATAGGTCTAATTGGGCTAACTCCCCATTTAGTAAACTCCATTGCATCTTTATCTCTTCCAGGATTAAATATAAAATCCTTTGGTTTTCAAGGCCCTTTATAACCTTCCCCCTCCACTCCCCCCCACTCTTTTTATACCTTACTCAGCCGTGTATACCTTACTCACAAGGACACTGTCCTTGCTCTTCCTTGCATGAGACACTGTATCTCCTAATTCTGAACATTTTTGCTGTCCCCCACTCCTTGAATTTTCTCTTTCATCTTTGCTGCCTGGCTTCTCTGGCTTCCTCCAAGTCTCAGCTAAAATCCCACCTCCTATAAGAAGCCTTTCCTAATCCTTCCAGTGCCTTCTTTCTGTTAATTTTTTCCTGTCTGTGTCTTTTTTGTGCATAGTTATTTTCATGTTGTCTACCCCCTCAGACTGCGAATTTCTTGAGAACAAGGAGTATCTTTTGCCTTTCTCTGTATCTGCAACACTTAGTGAAGTGCCTGATACGTATTGTTTAGCCATTTTTCAGTTGTGTCTGACTCTTCATGACCCCTTTTGGGGTTTTCTTGGCAAAGATACTATAGTGGTTTGCCATTTCCTTCTTCAGCTCATTTTAAAGGTAAGGAAACTGCGGCAAATAGGGTTAAGTGACTTGCCCAGGGTCACACAGCTAGTTCAAGTGTCTGAGGCAGGATTTGAACCTAAGTCTTCCTGACTTCAGTCCCAGCACTCTTATCACCTAGTTGCTGCCTGGCACATAGTAAACACTAAATAAATGCTTATTGACAAACTTTCTAGCACTCCTTTATGTTTTCTTCCCCCAATAGATTGTAAGGTCCTTGAGAACAGAGACTATTTTGCTTGCTTGTATTTCATCTCCAGAGTTTAGTACAGTGATTGGCACATTAATAGGGGATGTGGTGGGATATATTTAGAACTGAAGGTGATATTTTTTAAAAAGGATCAATTTTTAAAAATAGAAGAGAAAAATTATTCCTCTTTCTAGGCATCCTCACAGTGGCAGCAATTGTGGTATTATAGAGTGCTCTATTTGAGGAACTGAAAACCTGGATTTGAATCTAGTCTCTACGACTTATTGGCTGAATGATCAGAAACAAATTGTATTTAGTTCTGTAAGTTTCACTTTTCTTATCTGTAAAATGGGGATGATGCTTCACAGGTTTGTTGCGAAGATTGTATGAGATAATATATGTAAAGTGCTTTGTAAACTTTAAAATGCTGTATAAATGTGTAATATTATTGTATAATTCTAATCTTTTCAGTAGAATTCAGATGAAATTGATCCTAGGACAAGTCATTCTCCTGCTGTTTTTTTTTTTATTTAATGCTTTATGGACTATTGCATTGGTAGAAAAAATAAACTACTTTTTGTAGTTGAGTCTAAGAATGTATTAAAATGAAAGCTTTTCCTTTTAGATCCACTAAAAGCATCATTGGTACACCTCCAAGATAATACATAATCATGAGATGATGTGTGCTTCATTATATTCCTCCATGATTTTTATTCCTGCTAAGTGTCTATATTTTGAAATCAACTTGGAGACTGAGTAGTTAGTGTGGTGATAACTTTTAAAAACATTGTTCTTAAGTAAATGTTTCTTGTTGTCATTTTTATACATTAGTGTTAAGTCTGAATGATCGTGGGCAATAGTTCAAATTTGATAATGCTCCAGTTCCAGTACAACTTAGTGGTTGATTTCGGAAGGATATTTTGAGCACTATGTTTGTAATATGGGAGTCTGTCATCTCCATAAAAGATAGTGACCTGATTTATTATTTTAGCCACTCAGTCAAATCTTGCTAGTTATTCAATCGTTTATTTAATCATACTCTATATTTCAGCCATACAGGACCTTAAGCTGTTTCCTTTTTTTTGACTTGCCTCTGTATTGGTACAGGCCGACTTATGTGATGGGCATCTACTATCTCCCCATGATCTCTTCTTTCAAGGTTTCACTCATATACCATTTTTTTCAAGAAGTCTTCCTTGAACCTCAGATAACAGATTCCCTGGGATAATAGAATAAGAAAAAATGAATATGAAGAATTTTAAAAGAAATGAGGGAAGGCATATATGAATTTATACAGAGCAATATAAGCAGAATCAAAAGAGTATCATACACACTTAACCACAATAATATAAAGCAGGAGTTCTTAACCTTTTCTTTTCCCCTCAGGGAATCCTTTGACAGTTTGGTGAAGTCAGTGGACCCTTTCTCAGAATACTGTTTTTAAATGTGTAAAATAAATATATGGGGCTACAAGGGAAATGAATTGTAATGAAATACAGCTATCAGAATATTTAAAAAAAAAACAGTTTCATGGAACCCTTGATATAAAGCAAACAATACAGTAAGACATTATAATTCAGATCAATGCCATGACTATTCTTGAGTTTGATGGAACATACTTCTTTCCTTTTGTTGTAGAGGTGATGGACTACAGGTTCAGAATGACCTTGTCTAACAGTATATGCCTCAAAATGTCACTTGATTTTGCTGTACTTGATTTAAAAAAAAAGTTTCTATTAAAGCGTGGAAGGCAAGGTATAGAAATGTCATATGATGTCATTGTTTTTTTAAAGCATCAATAAAACATTTTTAAAATAAATAAAAGGATTAGATGAATGTGTTAAATTGAGAGGAATTGACAGTTGGATAATAGGAAGGGAGGAGTTAAAGATAACTCTCTAGTTTTGAATCTGAGTAATTGAGGAACCTGGAGGCATCATTAACAGAGGAGCAGGTTTGGAGGGGAAAAGATAACTAGATAACAATGTTTGCACAAATTGTTTGTATTTAGCAAATGCCTGAAGTGCTTGAGCCATTTGGATGGAAAAGCAACAGAACTGGGTTGACAAACTCGGAGAGCAGGGCAAGGTTGAAGGTAATGATGAGAATAGGCAACAGGCTCATGACAGAGTAGGAGACATGACTGTTATCAAAGAGTAGAATTCTAAGTTCAGGATTTTTAATTTGCTTTAGTCTAGGGTGATGATGGAAGTTTAAAATATGGCTCTGTAGTAAATGTTAAAATGGAGTGGAGATAAATGAAGGTTATTGGAATTGAGGAGGAAGAAGAGGAATTATGAGTTTAAGATATTGAGAGTTATCATCATGCATATTGAAATTGATGAAGATTGTGGCTGGGAAAGGGATAGAATCTGTAAGCCAAGTGCTTACATCACTAAAAGCAAAGGAGAATTGTCATTTGAGATGGTATCAAGTAGATTACAGAACCAATGATGATATAACCAGATGGCATGAATTTTTTTTTCTAGTGAGGCTTTTGGGGTTAAGTGACTTGCCCAGGGTCACACAGCTAGAAAGTGTCAAGTATCTGAGGCTGGATTTGAACTCAGGTCCTCTTGACTCCAAGGCCAATCCTGTATTCACTGTGCTGCCTATCTGCCCCTGGCATGAATCTTAAAAAAGGAAAGGCTGTTGGGTGATGCTAGCAAGGTGGCAAGATAATGATTTGGAATGAGTGTCCTGTTTCCTCCTCTTGGTCTTGTGAGTCATGATGACTAAAAGAAGAGAGAATCTGGACTAAGGGGTGTGTGTGTGTGTGTGTGTGTGTGTGTGTGTGTGTGTGTATGAGAGAGAGAGAGAGAGAGAGAGCCGGAGACAGAGACGGAGAGACAGAGAGTTATTTCTTGGGGAAAGGTAGCCTAATAACGTTTTAGGAGTAGATGTATTATTTAAAGGAGCAAGATTAATTTTGTCTTCCACAGATTGTTAAGAATGGTTATTGTTTTAAATATAGGCTCACGTGTGACCTTAGATGTCCTTCAATTTAACCCTGTCATTTTACACATGAGGCATTGGGGCTCAGAGAATTTGTGATTTGCCCATGGTCATACAGGCAGTAAGTATCAAAGCTAGGATTTGAATCCAGGTCTGCTAACTCCAAATCCCATTCCCTTACTACTATGCCAAGTTATCTCAATTTTTAACTTCCTTCTCCTATAAGAGTTATTGTAAGTTGAGTTCTCAGGAAATTTTGGTTATATTCTGAAATCAGCTATTATAGTTATAGTTAGAATTTGAATTTTTCTTTGGGAACTTTTAATGTATTTGTATGGTTACCTTCTGTACTAAATAAAGTATGCGATTTAAAAATTTTAATTTAGTTAATTTTTTTAAGAGATTGTGTTATATTTTTAGATGAGTATACTGTAGTTAAATTTGTATGAAAACTCAAATGACCTACCTAAAGTCATCTCTTTATTTTCATTTACATAAAGTATGTTGCTATTTTACTGAAATGAGATACCTAATAGTAGTTGGAGAGTCAGAAAGACCTTTTGGGTCAAGAAAACATCCTTTGTGACACATATTGAATGTATTGCCTGGAGCAAGTCATTTAACTTCTCCGTGTGCCATGCTCTGGTAATAGAACATTTTTTAGTTGAACTTCCCAATGCTAGTGAAATCACAGGTTCAGAGTTTAGGCAGGGGAAATTGAGTTTTGGGGCTTCTAGAGATCTGCTTGGGGAGCATGAGTACCATGATAGGGAAGTGGAACTAGAAAGATCTCCACTAGAGCTAGCAAGCACCCTGGGAGAAGGAAGAGGGCCTCACGAGGTTGAGCTCTATCTCCTTAGCATCTGGGAGTTATAGTGCAGGTAAGGGATTTACTTTGGGAGAAAAGAGACAGATAAGAGTCTGGAAAACTGAGGTTGGCTTGCCATCAGATTGTGAGTAAAAGCTATTTGGTAACCTTACACCTATATGTATGCCTCCAGCAATTCAAGTGAGTAGATTTTCCGCTTAGATTCAGCTTTCCTTTGGGAATAGTTTTATACCTGAAGTAGAAATGTTGACCTATCCTTTTTGTTAATTTTCCCCATCTATCAATGTAAATGGGTATCTGCTCTGTAATTTGGAGTTTTAGAGCCCAGTGTCATAGAGCCAGTAGATGGCAGAAATGAAATGTGAACCCATATCTTTCAGACTCCAAGGTCAGCTGTCTATCCATTATGTCAGGGATGTCCAAAATGTGGCCTGGGGGCCAAATGCAGCCTGCCTACAAGTGTAAAAATTTACATAAATGCTTTGGTAAATGAAGCCTAGCTACCACAGAGCTCTCACTAAAATGGCAAATCAAAATATATTGTCTGTTGTTTCAATAAAAACCTAAGGTTGGACAGTCCTGCATCATGTCATGACTTTAATATAAGTAATCTTAATTTTAAAGGTGATAAGTATATTAAAAAGGTTGACAGAGACAAATTATGAAAGAAAGAAAATTTCTAACCATGTGGCAACTATCAGGAAGAAGGAGGTAGTTCCCAAACTGAATCTTGAGGGAAAAGAAGGATTTCAACAGACTAGGATGAGGACAGGGTTAGTCCAGTCAAAGTCAAGGAATTGGGAGCTGGAGTGTCATGTGTGAGGAACAGCAGGGGCTGGAATAGAACATGTGGAGAGGCATAAAGTCAAAGACTAGAAAGGCAAGAGGGGATCAGATTATAAAGAGTGCTAGGTGTTAGCCTAGACAAAAAGGGGCCATGTCATCCTCTTATACCAAGGAAAAGAAGGATGACAGATGTAAAGAAATTTAGAGGAATGTGAGACATTGAGAAACATGTTTTCTCTGTAAAGTAGAATATTAGGTCATCTGCTACAAGAAGAGATCAGAGGTGGAGGGTGGTTGGAGTTGGAGGTTTAAGGAAGGTGGAATATCTGCTTTCATGAACACGATTATTGAATTTCTTAAATACTTGTAATATTAGCTGTTACATACCAAAAAGTGTACTTTTCATGATATATTTAAATTTTTAGTTCTATTCACAACTGGTTCTTTTGTACTTATAATGAATGTCATCGGTGTTCAAACCCACAGTTTTTGAACTCTTCCTTATGGTTTGAAGTCCATTATTTGTTATCTATTATATCATAGCCATTTGTATCACAAAATATTAGAATTTCCATTTTGTAAAGGAATCCTTTATAGAACAAGGCATTGTTTCTAAAATAACAATGCCTTGCCCATTGTAGGCACTTATAAATGTCAATTTAATCCTTACGAAAATATAATCACTTTGAAAAACAAAAGAGGAAAGGATATCATTTCTCATATCTGTCTGTCTATCTATCTACCTATCTACCTATCTATCTATCTATCTATCTATCTATCTATCTATCTATCTATCTACACACACAGAGTAAGATATAGGGATAGGAACTGGACATATGGTTTGTGCAATATGGTTAACTCTGAGATGAAGAAACCTCCATTTCTGGTGCAGGTTGGCACCTTCTCTCCAACTTACAGTCTCAAAGATTGGGACACTGAAAGGTTAAGTGACTTGCTTAGCATCAAAGTCAGTATAGGTCAGCAGCAGGACTTGGGCTAGGGTTTCCTGTCAGTGTTTGTGTGTGTCTATATCTATATCTATATCTATATCTATATCTATATCTATATCTATATCTATATCTATATCTATATTGCTATTTAAGACATAGTTTAGTCTCTCTCCATATAGACCCATGATACAGATCTCCATATAATACATCCACATATAGATAGACGTCAATACACTCCTCTAAAGTCCTGTTCTTATTTCCTTACCATGGGGTATGGTGGTGAACTTGATTCTTGAAGGTGAAATATCAGTGGAACACAAGTTGCAGCTCTGGCAAAAATAGTTTTGATTATAGACCCAGAGACAGATTGAACATCTTCTTGTGAGGATCAGCCCAGCGCAGTTCAGAAACACTTAAGAGAAGGCCAGTTTTGGGTTCTGGAAATTCACAAGGTTTACTTAAGAAGGTGTGACGGAATTGTGTAAGGACTAACTATAGTAATGAAATAACAGAGTTAAATATATTTATATGTAAATATAAATTATATAAACATTTTTCAGAAAATTGAGATATGTATATATACTTTATATGCCTATGTATACATATCTCCCACTCCTTGTGTAAAATGATGCTATCATCTTTTCTGCCAAGTAATGAGTTAAAAACCATCTGAGGCAGTACTCCTTTGAAGGCTCTTTAGTTAAGTTTCTAAAGTACAGAATGATCAATAAAATCAGTCTCCAACTTTATCTTCCAAACTTCAGTTGGAAAGAATCTGTGGATTCTGTGGAATGCCAGATATAGCTGGCAGACATTCCCTCATATATGAAAGAGAGAAGGTTATGTTTGCATTGTTCTGTTAATACCATGCCAGCAAATATGTTATATAGAGGGTCACTAATGGACAAAAAAGAATCTAAGAAAGAAGTGAATAGGGGACAGTTACTAGAGCTCTGTTGATCTTGGCTACTAAAAAGAAGGAAGAATAAGTCCTGTCGTTTTAGACAGGTAAAAAAGAAAGTTCTTTCTTGTTAAAACTCAAGAAAATCTGAGAAGGGAATGAAAGTGAGGGAAAGGAGACAGATTATGCTGTCAATTTTAGTTGTCATAATGTGCTTCAGAGATAAAACATTCCTCTGAATGGCAATTGAACAGATGGAAATTTTCATTTTTGGTTAACTGGATGGAAGAATTGGACCAGTACCTAAAATGACGTTGAAACCCCTCATCCCAACCCCACAAGAAGGAAACAGATGAATTTCTCCAGATACAAAATAAATTATTGAACAGTGCATATATTATATTGGCATCATTGTATCCAACAGTACATCTGCACAATGTTTTAGTCTTCTGGTGAGTGAACAGACACGTCTGGGGGGAAAAAAGCAGCTATTGAGGTGAATCAGACAAGTATACCATTTGGGTAAGAAAAGCAAAAGTAACACTTGATTGAATTGGGACAGTAAGTTATCTTGGTGGGGGCTGGGAGAGTTGAAAATTAATATTTTTTCCAGTACTCTTTTACTTACTGTCATCTTGAGATGTGGTAACTTTTATGTGGTGACTATTTTCCAAATTAAACTAGAACACATGGTCTGACAAAAGATTTCTTTTGCAAAATATCATTAAAAGAATACTTTCTTTTCCTAAAATCAAGACTGTTCCAGAAATTTCAAGAAGAATGAGTACTTCCTGCTAATGGGTGGCCTTTCCTGATCTCCTTCATTATGGGGCCCTCTTCTTTCCTAACCAACATTACTTTATGTTTATTTTGTACATATTTTATGTAGAAGTTGTGTCATAGCCAACAGAAAGCTGGTCTGAGAGTCAAGAAGACCTAGAGGTTCAATTGGTACCTTCAGAATATCTTGCCTCTGTGACCACTGGTGATTTACTTAATCTTTCTGTATCCCAGACAACTCTCTAAGATTATTAAATTGAAGAATACATACTTTATTGGCTTCATTGGCTGAGAGGTCTCTTCAGGAGTCTCTCATCCTACCTATACCAATGACATCAGAAATCTAGTTCAAAACAATATTTTGTACAAATCGTGTATGTGTTGTTTTCACAAATAAAATGTAAGCATTTTGAAGACAAGGAACTATTTGGGGTTTTTGGTCTTTGTATCAGCAGCCCCCAGCACAATGTTTGGCACCCAGTAGGCACTCAGTAAATACTTCTTAAATTTGATTTAATAATATCACATTGAAGGAGGGTTATGTCTCTGTCATTGAATACAATCTCATGGCATGGCTCCCCACCCCACTGGCTCTCCCCATTGATCCCTTGCCTACTGCATTCTATTTAAGTTCACTTACAAGGACTTAATGTGGTAAAAGAATGGTAGAAATAAATCATAGCAGATTAATATCAGTGCACCCACTGTGCCCATTTCCAGTACAAGATCCTTCTAGTTTTCCATTTTTACCTCCCAAAATGGTGATCAGTGCCAAATCCCAGAAGCTCAGGTACCCATTATTCTCAGGCCAGAAAGTTTGACTCCCAAACTCTTTTGGCCAGTCATCTTCTGCTGATGCAGTTCAGAGACTTGGAGCAGTCCATTGGTCATTCTTGAAGGTAACATAAGGTACTAATCAAGCTGCCAGATAATCATGGTTCTGCTACCCATCTCCAGCTTTCTTTGTCTGTGCTATCTGCTATAGGCATTTAATTGTCTTTCCCAGTAGTAGGTACTTAATAAATGTTTGTTGACTGACAAATACCAAACAAGCTGGAGGAGACTCCCCCACAGGATATGAATTGCCTGTTATTACAGTCCTGCTGAGGCAAAAGGAAGGGGAAAGATGCACCACTACTTCAAGCAGAGCACCATTTTCCAGCCTATATCTTCCTGTTCACCTGTTCTCTGTATTAAACTCCATCAACACAAATTCCTTCATCATTTGCATAGATATAGGCACACTGCTAGAGCCATGCTTGTGACTGGTATTTTATGACAGAGGTATAGGTGCTATACTTTAATATTAAGTCTCTTCCTTTTATACCTTCTCCACCTCCTGGGATGTACTGGTAACCAATTTTCTGTGGAAAATACCAGCTCCCTGCAGCACTTTTTGTGATAGCAAAGATTTGGAAAGAAAGTAGATGCTCATCTCTTGCGGAATGGCAGAACAAATTGTGAGATATGAATGTGATGGAGTATTCCTTTGCTTTAAGAATCTACAAACATGACCCTTTAGAAGCATGGAAAGACATAAACCAGGAAAACAATGTTTACAATGACTAGGACAATATAAATTGAAAGAGCACCAGTTATGGTACAATCGAAACTTAATATTTTGAAGTTATGAAGAGCAAGATTGATCCCAAAGAAGACATATGAGCTGGAGATAAAGATGAGGGTACACTGTATGTGACATACCCCACGATCATACAAGAGTGGTATAATCAAAAGTATAGAAAGGCTTACATGAGCTGAAATAAGCATAGACAATGAAACTATTGTATCAATCAAAAATACTCTGCCAAGGGAGGTTGTGAATGAAGCTATCTTCCTGGATGGGAACAGTAGGGAAACTGACCTGAGCTTTAGGTATGCTTGCAATTTGGGAGTTTAAAGTGGGCAACTGGAAGAGTTCTTAGCTGGGCATGGGCACATTTGGTACGTTAATATCAACCTCCTCTGACCTATTTCTACTGTTCTTTTATCGAAAAATCATAGAAAGACAAACAGAAATAAGGAAGCAATATGAATAATTATTACAACAATGTAAATGGAAAGTACAACCACAAAATAATCAACTGTGAAATTATAAAAGTCTTAGCTTGATCCAAATAAGAGATATAAGAAGACACTTCCCATTCTTTTCAGAGTTTGGGATCAGTGGGTATAAGGTATTGTATACGATGTCAGATTTTTAATTTTTAAATTTTTGTTGTACTGGTTTTCCTGAATTTTTAGATTTTTATGGATATCTTTTGTTTTTATGTCACTTCAGTTTCTACCTGTATCCTCTCTCTCCCCAGAGCCAAAGAGCCATCCATTTTAACAATGAATTTTTTTAAAAAAAGAGGAGAAAAAAATCAAATTTTACTGAAATTTTTCTCTTCCTGTTTTCTTTTTCAAAAAATTCTTTGTTATAAGGGATGGTTCTGTGGGAGGGAGAAAGAAGAGAGAGAGAGATTTAGGCTATACAAAAAAAATATCAATTTAAAATATGTACATATATGTATATATGTGTGTGTGTATGTATACATACATACAATGTAAACACTACATTCCTTGCTGCTTTCTCTAATATTTGCAATTCTTTCTCTCACAGTCCCAGAAACACAGTCAGACATGAGTTGATTTACTCCTTGTTTCCCATTTCCATACTTTTCTCTGCCTACCAGCTCTCTATTTTTGGCATTCACTCCATTTCATTATATTATCCTCTTCTGATCCTAATATGTGTCACATCACTCTCCAGGGTACTCCTACCTTCCTTAATTTAAGGTTCAGCAGCTGGCTTAACAGTGCTTCTCCACACTATCCCCATACCAATTTACAGTGATCTCTTTTCTGCCATTCTGATGTCATAGAACTTCATTGTTTTGAACTCCTATGGCATATAGCTCTGATCTACCTAGGCTACCTGTGGTGATAGTCATGCTTCATCTCTCACCATTTCTTAAAATTGGATCACTTCCTAGCTCCTAAAACTCCCTTCCTTATCAGTCTTCTGTCTACTCACTTTCACAGCCTAAATCTTCATTTATTTAAATCTTGACCCTACAGTCCCTTAATATTTCCCTTTTTTTGACTACCGCCTTTTCTCGCTTCATAGGTTTCAATCTCTGGTTAGCTACTTCAGCACTATAATTACCTCTACTCTTATGTCCCTGTTCTTTGTCCTTCTGCTTTTGTTTCCTAACCTTCTGTCTCAATTCCCCTATTCTTATCCTCCAACTGCTGGGCATTGCTAGAAGAAGTCACAAACTTTGGCTCACTGGGTCCAATGAAAATTCATGCTAACCTCACATTGGACTGTTGTAGCTATATAACGATCTCTTTATTCATTTTTTCACTTGTTATCACACGCGAAAGCATATACTCCAAACTTCCTCAAGCCTCTACTCTAGTCCCCTGACTCTCTCTTATAGCAGATAATCTCATGTTCTACTTTACAGAGAAAACAAGGGTTGTAGTATAACATGTTTCTCCAAGTCTCACAGTCCTTTAAATTTCATTACATCTGTCATTCTTCTTTTCTTTGTTATCTGAGGGTGATAATAGTTTTCCTATTTTATTCTAGTATTTTCTACTTTATTTTCCTATTTAGGCTAACACCTAAAGCTCTTTACCTTTCTCCTCTCCACACTCTATGTTCCAGCTGTGCTGGTCTACTTTCCTATTCCTCAGACATGACACTCCATCTCCCATCTCGCTGGAACCTCATCCCAGTTGAATTCTGTCTTTTCTCTCAAGATCACTTCTTTCTTCCTGATAGTTGTCACCTGGCTAGAAATTTTCTCTCTTTCCTAATCCATCTCTGTCAATCTCTCTTATATACTTGTCATCTTTAAAATTATAATTATTTACATAAAAGCCATGACACAAAGGATAGCTGACCTTTGAGTCTGGAAGACTAGGATTTATATTCCATTTCTACCACCTACTGCCTCAGAGACCTTGGTTCCTTAAGTCACTTAACCACTCAGTGCCCCAGGTCACTCTCTAAAACTCTAAATCACAAAGCAGATACATATCTTATTGGATAGAAGGAATTTCCTCACTGGAATTTACTAATGAAGTCATGTGTCCATTTAAAAGAAAAGATAACATCATGGGAATAATAGTCTAAGGCAGTGTCTCACCCATGATTGGCTAGCTTTTCCATAAAATGTATTGACCCTGCCCTTGAGACTTCAATGACTCAAGGGAGTAAAGGCTCAAAGTCATTAATGTAGCTTTCTGGTGCACTTAGTACAAAAGTCAGGGCATCCGTAGCTCCCTGGTCCCTTCTTCATGCTTTTGACAGCATGTTGAAAACTGGCATGGGGAAGTTGTATGCATCTGAATTAATACTATATCCTTGCTTTGCTGTGAATATTGTTTGCTTGCTATGGCCAAGTAAACTTCCTTTTGCTACCTTTTAGATGCTCCTTGAGTGTCTCTTTGTTCTCTTTTTAAATCTGAGGTACCAAACTGGCCTCTGTCACTTGGGCACATATCTTATCCCCTTTATTCTGTTGTAAGTTCCTTGAGGGACCAAGTCATTTTGCACCTTTGCATCCCCAGCCTTAGTAGGCACTTAAGAGGTACTTAAGAGAGTAAGTACTAAAAACCTGGTTAGATTGATATAAAATAGTTTCAAGTATTGACTTGAGTCAATAGCATTCATTATGTAATAAAATAGGATTTTGTGGGTTTTGCAGTATGGTAATTCAAGGTATAGCTTCTTGGCAATTCAAAGAAAGTAGATGTACCCTCAAAATAATTAATTAATTAACTAGAGAAATATAATATAAGATCTTCCTTCATTGTAGAGATATTTATTCTACTAGCGTATGGTCTAGATTCTTTCAATGACACATGATCTGGCTACCTTATGTACTGATTTCCCAATTAGTCCCCAAAGACTCTAGGAACTGACTCACTAGGGAAGCTTATCAGGCCCCTTCTTAAGCACCCTATTACATACATCTCAGCACAGAGAAAAAAGTTAGATAGCAACATGTACTAGTGAATTAATGGATATTACACCTTTCTAGACCTCTTGGCAGAGGCAAGAACTGTGTATGTTGAGAGGATCCAGTACCACATCTGAAGACAGAAGATTCTTTAGGTAGAAGGAAACAAGGCCACTGCCCTGAGAAATTAAGAACCCCTGAGCTGCACTGTTAAAAGGCCATACTTGGCAACAAGCCTAATCTGTATTACTTGCCTCTCTGGGAGTAAACCTAGACTCTAGAATTACTACCAAGCACTTCTTACAGGGATGAGCAGACAGACATTGTAGGAAAAGCTGTACACAGCATGAATATGAAGCAGATAGACAGCAGGATGGCCATGGTTAAGCCTGGAAAACTTCTATGAGTCTAGAATCTAGACCTTCCCCAAACTTTTGCTTGGTTCTTTACAATAATAAAATCAGCTTTGGCCTCTATTCATCAGAAAAATAATGATTTGTAATGCCTAGGCCATCTCAGGCCCTGTAATGAGAGTTCTTTGGCTTTTTCATATTATATGTCCTTGGGTAATTGCAGCTATACCTTCACCTTGGCAGCAACTCTGCAGATTTATCTCAAGTATATGTCCATTCCTTTCTAGTACCTCTTTGAGCCTTATTTATTTTGTTACCTCTAATTAGTGCATAAAGATGCCAGTCTTAAGAGGACACTGAGGACAATCTTCAAACTCCCAATTAAACAAATAAAGGAACCCATACAACAAATGATTTAACAGGACAGATAGGCAATCTGAAGAAGTGACAGTAGCTTGGTAGAAGAGCATAATGTATCTTAAGGCAAGAGCTTAGCAGATATAGTAGCATTAGTGGGTAAAGATTTCAACTATAGAGCTCACCATAACATGACTAATGGAAAATATGAACCCCATTAATTTGAAGTCCTAGTTATAATCTAATGAAATATTATAAAATATTTAATGTGAAATACATATTTTAAAAGTCCTAAATAGTCCTAAATAAGCATCTACAAACTAAATAGCATGTTCTCAAGACCTACAAAATTTGTTTTCATAGGACTGAGGTTAGAACTTCGTAGGTAGGAAGACATTCAAGAAGACATTCAAGACATTCAAGACACTAAATATTCATGGAGAACAGATGTCATGTAAGTACAATGAATTGTGGATTGATCTCATGTCAGTGTATAGTCATCACCATTGTAGTATAACCTTTCTTTCCATTTTCCCAATCATTTAAAAAAGCACAAGCCAAAATGTATAGTATGAAAGAAGTCATTAATTATACAGAGACAAAAATGTGACCTAAAATCAAAAGCCAAATACAGGGAGTCTGAATGCCTTAAATAGAAATAAAGCCTTAGTGGAAGTTCTTGACTTATGGATTTAGTCTTTACCTTTAGGAGAAGAAGCTAGAAGGTAATTGGGAAAGGGAAATTGTGTTGGTTCTCATGAAATATTCTTGTTAGGAAAGAGGAGAGCAGAACCTTTGGGAACAGCCACATAAAAATGATTTAATCCATCAACGACCATTTATTAATCACTTCCTTTGTGTTAAGCACTGGGCTAGGTAGTGGTAATACAAAAATAAAAGAAAACAGTCCTTGTCCTCAAGGAACTTATATTCTTTTGGGAGGAGATATGTATACATAGTGGGGGCACAGTGAAGATAAATGGAGTGTCATTTGCGTAGAGTAGGAAGGCTCGTTTGGCTAGACTATAGTTTATACAAAGGGGAATAATATATATTAAGGCTAGATATATAAATCGAGACCAGGTTATAAAGGGTTTTAAATGCCAAAAAGAGGAGTTAGATATAACAGACAACAGGGAGCCTTTGGAGTTTAATGAGTAGGAGGGTGACATGGTCAGTCATGTGGTGGTGCTAATAAGTGACTACAGTTGGGGCCAAACTGATTGTGATATATGCCAGTGATGTACCAGAGGATAGGAGAAAGAGGGAGGATAACAGTAGGTACTTTCTTATTAACTATCTTTTAAGCTTTCAGGTGGCTACAAACCATTCCATAATTCTCTTTTTCTGCATTCTTTCTCTCTTTCCATCAGTGTTACTACTGTTATACGTGTCATGACATCAACATGCTGTTTGAGATAATAAAAGGTTTTATTCCACATCCATTGAGATGTGTTAAGCAGTCACTGGTCAGGGCTACTAGGTAGATCAAAGGAGGTGACCAGCAGATCATTGAATAGTGTAAATGTAAGAGACCAGACTGAACATGAAACCTGGGATTCCCCAAAGGTTATCAGGAGCCTGAGGAATTTGGCCTAAAGTGAAAAAAGGAAAGGTGACCCCACGTGAGCTGTGTGCTCTTGTTACATTTTAAGTTTAGTACTAAATTATTTTGACATTACAAATAGACACTCTGTGCATACTCATACGCAAGTATATTAATCATAAAGCATGAGATTACTTGAGATATGATATAAATTAAATCATAATTTCTGAACAATAAATTATTGCATGGGATTTACAGTTGTAGCTTATGATGTATTTAAAGATACTCTTTAATAACTCATAGAAGAATAAATGACCACCATATTATACATCGAAGTTTCATTACATTCATAAAAATAATCACCATTGGCAAGTCTGATCTAGGGATGGATTTACCTTTCTTAAGTATAAAGCCTCAAATGGAGCAGAGAAAAGCTGAAGTACAATTAATGAAACCATATGTGGCAAATGAACATTAAATCTACTCAGCTCCTATTGAAAAGGAGCACTGGAGACTAAAGCTCTTTTAATCCCTTTGTGTATCTTCTTATTGGGAAGCTGATTAGCACATTTTCAAAGCAGACAAATTACGTACTCTATTAAGCACTACTCCTTCCAAACTATAGAGATTTGGTTGCACATCTTCCTGATAACTAGAGACTTATTATCTTACTATAATCAACTCTTTTTACTTTTTGTATTATAGCATGAGAAATATAGAATATTTTCTTTTCACAATCATTGTAGCAGGGAGCTTCTTATGAAAGCTGTCAAATCTTAGATTTAAAAAAATAAACCATGGAGCCAGAATATTTAAATGATCTTAGCTTTTCCAGATTTTAATAATGCAAGAATGGTTTCCTGTCGTGTAACAAAGGAAAACATTTAGATAGTCCCTAACTATGGTACAATTATTAAGAAGCCATATGCATGTTTGGTTCATATAGAATATTTTTCAGGGGCGAGCTTTTCCCAAACAATTCCAAATAAAATTTCCTTAAAATATCATAATTTAAGATGCTTTGGTTTAGTAGTATCTTTGTAAGTAAAGTTAAAAAGCCTCATATGAACCATTTTATTGAGGCTGTATATATGCACACTTTTTTTTTTTTTAGCCAGTAAGTACTCATTTGCATCTTAACCTCTTTTTCTTCTTCACTGCATTTAATTACATTCAACAAGTATTAATTGATCATCTGCTAAGCATTGAGAGCTCTACTAGGTTCTATTAAATATACACACATGTGTGTATATGTATATATGTGTGTGTATCTATCTGTTTATCCATCTATCAAGTGTCATAGAATTGTGTATGATTTTTACAAATTCATGGTAAACACTTTGTTTAAGGGACATAGTTAGGGATATGATTTTCTTATCTGTGGTCTTGTCTTTTCTTTTGGAGCCTTCCTTTCTTAGATAGGGAAAACAATCCCTGAGTACCTTTAAAATTGAGTCACCTCCAACATAGATTTTTGTTGTATATGTTTGGTCAAGTCTAGCTTCTCTTTCTAACTTTAGTGGTAATGAGGTGACATAATGGATAGAATGCTGGCCTTGGAGTAAGATAAATCTGATTTCACACCCTGCCTCAAATACTGATTAGCTGTGTGACCCTGAGCAAGTCACTTGGTCTTTCTGTTTCCTCATCTATAAAATAAAGATGATAATAGCACCTGTCTCATAGGGTTGTTGTGAAAATCAAATGTAAAGTTATCACATTATAAATGCTAGATATTATAAAGAGCAGAATTCAGATATCAGCCCTGCTACTTGCTACCTGTGTGACTTCAGGTAAGTTACAACCTCTCTAGGCCTTAACTTCCTCATCTATAAAATGGGAGGCTTCACATAGATAGCCTCTAAGATTCTTTTTCTAGCTTTAGATCAATTGATCTTTTTTCTTTATTTTTTAATTTCAGTATTATATTTTCCCCAATTACATGTAAAGGACATTTATTTAGTATTTTATTTTCCCCCAGTTACAGTAAAAACAATTTTTAACATCCGTTTTTGAAACTTGGAGTTCCAAATTCTCTCCCTTCCTCCCTTCAACCCCTCCCCTCAGTTGAGAAAGCAAGCAATTCAATATATGTTATACATGTGTAGTCATGCAAAACATATCCCTAATAGTCATGTTGTGAAAGAAAACAGACAAAAAACACAAGAAAAAGAAAAAAAAAGTATGCTTTAATCTATATTCAGACGCCATCAGTTCTTTCTCTGGGGATGGATAGCATTTTTCATCGTAAGTTCTTCAGAGTTGTCTTGAATCGTATTGCTGACAATAGACAAGTCATTCATAGATGATCATCTTACAATATTGCTATTAGTTTGTACGCAGTACATTTCACTTTTTGTCAGCCTATGCAAGTCTTTCCAGGTTTTTCTGAAAGCATCCTGCTCATCATTTTTTTTTTGAGTTGAAATGAAGTTGAGAAGAACATCATTTCTTCTAGTACAATAGTATTCCATCATAATTACATACTACAACTCATTCATCCATTCCTCAACTGATGGGCATCCCCTTAATTTCTAATTGTTTACCCCCAGAAAAGAGCTGCTGTAAATATTTTTGTACATATATGTCCTTTTCCTTTTGTAAAAACAGTTTTCAACATTTGTTTTTAAAATTGAGGTCCTTAGAACCTATATCAGATTATATGCTGTCTTGAGGGAGTAGGGGGAAGGAGACAGAGGGGGAGAAAATTTGGAATTCAAAAACTTGTGAAACTGAGTTCTATAAACTAAAAATAAAAAAATGAATTTAAAAAATTTAACAAAATAAAATTGAGTTCCAAATTCTTTCCCTCCTTCCCCGCCTCCTTCATGGAGGAGGCAAGTAATTTGATATAGGTTATACATATGTAGTCATGCAAAATGTATTTCCATATTAGTTATTTTGTTAAAGAAAACATAGACCAAAATAAAAACCCAAGAAAAATAAAGTTTAAAAAAGGTATGCTTCAATGTATATTCAGATTCCATCAGTGCTTTCTCTGGAATTGGATAGCATTTTTCATCATAAGTTCTTCAGAGTCGTCTTGGATTATTGGATTGCTGAGAATAGCTAAGTCATTCACAGTTGATCATCTTACAGTATTGCTGGAACTATGTACAATGTTGTACTGGTTCTACTCATTTCACTTTGCATCAGTTCAGTTAAGTCTTTCCGGGTTTTTCTGAGAGCATCTAGTTTATCATTGCTTATATCATAGTAGTATTCCTTCACAGTCATATGCCACAACTTCTTCAGCCATTCTCTATTGATGGGCATTGCCTTAGTTTCCAATTCTTTACCACCAGAAAGGAGCTGCTATACCCTGATTTTCTTAAATTGAACCCAACTCATACAGATGCCGTGCAGAATATAAGATTCTACTGTGGTTGTACCTAAAATTGGGATAAGGCAAAGAAGATGGACAGTAACTTGAACCGAGAGTTATAAAGAGGGAAGAAAGAGAGGTAGATTACATTTGGGGAATTGAGCCAGGCATGATGGTACATGTCTGTTATCCTTGCTACTGGAGAGGCTGAGGTTGGTGGATCACTTGAGCTCAGGAGTTTTGAGCTAAACTGGGCTAAGCCAATTAGATAATTGCACTAAGTCTAGTGTCAATATGGCAAGGCCCTGGGAATGGAGGGCCACCATCTTGCCTGAGCAAGCCCAAGTCAGAAATAGAACAGGTCAGAGCTTTTGTGTTGATCAGTAGTAGGCTTGGTCCTGTGAATGGCCACTGTATTTCCTTCCTGAGCAAGATTGGCAGTCCCAGTCTCAAAACAAAAACAAAAAGACATTTAATACAATGCTTTTAATGATCCAGAGTGCTCCCTGACCCAAAAGCCAATTTTTTTCAACCCAAATGTTCTGAAAATGCTATATGGTTGTAAATCTTGGAATATCATAGTCTCTAAATCAGGGTTGTTTTCATGTGCTTCATGAATAGTCACACGTTATTTTTTTGCTTGTTTCTTTTTTTTAAGCTTATTTTTTTAAAAAAAAAAATTAAGTTCTAAATTCTCTCCCTTTTGCCCTTTCCCTACCCACTGAGAAAACAAGAAACATGATATCAGTTATACATATGAAATTGTATTTCTATATTAACTGTTACAAAAAAAGAAAAATAAAATAAAAAATATGTTTCAGTCTGCACTCAGTCTCTATCATTTCTCTTTCTGGAAGTGCATTGCATTTTTTAAAATAAGTGCTCCAAAACTGTCTTGGATTATTATATAGATAAGTAAAGTTAAATCCTTCACAGTTGGTCATTGTTACAAGATTGCTGTTACTATGTACAATGTCCTCCTGGTTCTGCTTAATTCACTTTACATCAGTTCCCATAAGTCTTCCCAGATTTTTCTGAAACCACTCTACTTGTCATTTCTTATAGCAAGATAGTATGCCGTTATGATCCTATGCTACAACTTGTTCAGCCATTCCCCAATTGATGGGCATACCCTCAATTTTGAATTCTTTGCCACCACAAAAAGAGCTGCTCTCAGTATTTTTGTACAAATATGACCTTTTCCTTTTTCTTTGATCTCTTTAGGATACAGACTTAGTAGATGCAGATGCACAGTTTTTATAGCCTTTTGGGCATAGTTACAGATTGTTCTCTAAAATAATTGGATCAGTTCACAATTCTACCAACAATTTATTAATGTTCCATTTTTTTTAACATGCCCTCCAGCATTTGTCATTTTCCTTTTCTATCATGTTAGCCAATCTGATAGGCATGAGGTGGTGCCTCAGGGTTATTTTAATTTATATTTCTCTAATCAATAGTAATTTAGAGCATTTTTTCATACGACTATAGATAGCTTTGATTTCTTCTTTTGAAAACGGCCTGTTCGCATCCTTTGATTATTTATCAATTGAGAAATAAGAGTCACACATTCTGGAAACAAATATGCTGCAGCGTATTTCCATCGCTAGCCTATGTTAGAAAGATGATGTGAAAGATGTCAGAAGAAAAGTATGATCAGAAAAGGTAAGGTCATAGTCCTATCAAGAGATAATAGCTTATGTACTCCATTGGTTCCCATGAAATGTAAGAAGACCTTAAGGAAGGCCTATGACATTCTGAGTGAAAGCTCTGTGGACAATATGTGGAAGAACAAGGATAAGAAATTATGAAGGATAAGAAGGTATGAAGAAGTTACAGTTTACACAGGTAGATAAATGCCTATGTCAGTGAGATCACAAATCTATTGAATTGTCTAAATATGACATTCTGATGTTTATCACTCTTTAGTTTTGTAGATCATATGAACCCAATGTCTATCACACTTTGTAGTTTTCTCATTATGCCACTCTTTCCTGAGTAAAACTCTTCTTCTGGCAATCATGCCTATTTTAGAATAAAAACATGCTTTAAAAAAAAAGATTTTTATATCAAATAAATTTTTATTAGTCTATTTCACACATTCATTGAACAAAAGGAACATTTTTAAAGGTCATCAAATTGTTCTGCTTCCAGGAAAGCAGTAACTTCCTATTGCTGCAGCAATTTAATATAGAGTTGTCATACATATTATTCCCAATTTTCAGAAAAATTGATGTCATATAAAAATAATTTTTATAACATCTTTTAAAAAACCCAATACTATTAAGTTTATTTTTCTCTTTTCCTTTTAGTGTCATAGTTTCGTAATGTGTTTAAAACACTAATACACACATTTTACATTTCTACAGTAAAGCTCAAGGTGCATCTTAGTTCACCACAATTGAAGGCTTAAGCGTCAGCTACTGCCCCATGCTGTTGTTTCTGTACCTGGTCTAAACTTTCTTATTTACTCCCAGTTCTTATAGCATTTCAGCTACTTTCTAAGTGATAAGAAAAGAGCTAAGCTATTTCCTTTTTTTTTAAACTGTCTTTTAAGTTAATGTCTTTTGTTTTTGTATCATTTTCATTCTTGAATATATCCCCTCTCCCTCTTCTTTGCAGCATGTCATCCTTTTGTGACAATGATTAGAAAAGAAAAACATCAGTTAAGCAAAGCCAAACACATTAATCATGTTTGACAACATATATAGTATTCCACACTCATTTTCCCTCAGCTGTGCAAGAAAGAGAGGGGGAGGTCCATTTTCTAAACTCTTCTATGAAATGAGCTTGTTCGTACACAGCATTCACTTTCCTTTTAATTATCTTCTCATTGATATTGTGGTCATTATTTTTCCTGGTTCTGTTTCTTTCATTTAATATTGTCAAAAAAACTTTCCAAGCTTCTTTGTGTTCTCCATATTTATAGTATTTTATAGTACATTAATATGCTATTACATTTAAGGTACTAAAATTTGGCCACTCTGCACTTGCTGAACACCAGCTTTACTTCTCGTTCTTTGCTGATATAACAAGTGCTTCTATGAATATTTTGGAATCTTCCTATCAGTGACTTCTGTCAGGGCATATACTAAGCAATGGAAATTTTGAGTCAAAGCCTATTCTGTATAGTCAGTAAGGGTCTCATGAGTGAATTGCAGATCTGATAAGTTTCTGAGGTACCAATTTATCAATATTTTAGCAGTTGCCTCAACAGGGCGCGTGCATCTGAGTGGGCAAGAATTTTTCCAAAGTACTAATCTCTTTTTTTCAGACCAAGTATCACAAAATTTGTTAATGCATTTTGACACATCATTCATTTGGCAATAAATATCCTCTCCCAGGGTACATTTCTATAAGAAAAACAATTATGCAAAACTATCTAATATAATGATTGTGAATGATAGTATATTACTTTTCTTTTTTGAAACTTATCATTTGTTAATAGAAAGGAAAGAAATACGTCTTAATCTAAGCAGTTTGGAACCAACATTGTCCATTGTATGGGAGTAGAGTTTTTTTTCCAGTTTCTTTTTTTTTTTTTTTTTGGTCCTTTACTATTTGTTTACATTTTTGTAAACTTTGTGTATACTCTTATTTTAGCTCCGAATCAATTCATACAAAAATACAATGCTTATCTGTATTCTTCATAATTATTCCTTTCAGCAAAATAATTTCTTGTTACATTTATACTTTCTTGAGCCACTCTATGATTTAGTTGAGCTTATTATCACAAGATTTTTAAAATTCTAAATAATGTTACTATGACTAGTTTGATACATGTAACTCTTTTCTTTCTGTCATTGCTTCTTGAGATGTAAATCAAATAATGGATTGCTTCATTAAGGGGTATGAACAGTTAAGTAGCTTTTAAGATGTAATTCCAAATTATTTTCAAGAATATTTGAGACTCATTCACAACTCAGCCAGCAGTGAATTCATGTACTTGTTTTCTTAAAGCCCTCCAGAAATGACTTTTTCTACCAGATCAACTATTTTAGATATATCTTTAATTAAGTCATGAGAATAGGCTATATTATTGGGAATGAGTACTTTAATACTTAGTAGAAAGTAATAATTGGCATTATTACTAAATACTGAAGTAGCAAATTCATGCATAAAATAGGAAAGGAATGAATTGTTTTTGAATAGTCTTTATACCTTAAATTCCTTTTTTTAAAAAAAGATCACTGATCATTCAAATAATGCATATAGGGAAATGACAACCAGATTTTATATTTATAAACACTTATATTTATTTCATAGAATGTTCTTTTGTTTCGGATCTGTCTGATATTACCGTTATTGAGTATTAACAATTTAAAAAGCAAAATTGAAGTCACAAGGTCTCAATTTTAGTTCCCCCCCCCCCCGCTTACAATCTCTACACTGTACTAAACTTGAATTGAACCAAATATGAAACAGATGGACTAAATTCTGCTACTCAATTCTACCCTGTATGTTATTACTCTTATCAATTTCCTTCTTCCCTAGCTCAAACAAATCATTATTTCTACTTAACATTTACTCAGTTATTTTTCTTGTTCAGACGTTATGACTAAATGAAGATATTTCAGTAAACTCATTTAGAACAATGGGCATCTTGACAAACTTAGGTCAGAGATCGGCTTATGGACAAGTCATTCCTTTAAGTCCTGTGGGCTTCAGTTTCCTTATCTGTGAAATGAGAGGGCTAGATTATATGATTTTTATAAATCCTATAGTTTCAGGTGTTATGAAAGAACAGTGCTTAAACAATACTCATTTTTTCATGTATTAATACATAAAGTCAATAAATTAAAGGTAAGAGGTTAACACATCAAATCACTTTAAAAATGTTTGTTAAACAGTAATATAAAAACATGGAGTATTGAGAGCCAGCATAGGAGAGTAGTAAAAGCTATTGCACTTTAAAAATTGGACAGATATTAATTGTTCATGGTAGGGCAACACCAATACAATGAAAACAACAAAATATGAAGTTAATATTCATATTCAGTGTAATGCCTGTCATACTATAAAAGAATTACTTACTGAAGTTCACAAAATAATAACAAAATTTTTCTGGAAGAACCTAAGATCAAAGAAAATATTGGGGGGTGGGGTGGAGTGTGGAGTAAGAAAACTATCAGTCCCAGATCTCAAACTAGACTGCAAAGCAGTCATCATCAAAATTATCTGTTTCTGGTTAAAATATAGAAAAGTTGATCAGATGAGAAAGATTAGGTGCATAAGAGCCAGAAGCAATAGAATGTAGTAGCATAGTGTTTGATCAACCCAAAGTCTCCCTTTACTGGATTAAAGATACAATATTTGGCAAAATTTTATGGGAAAATTTGAAATTAGTTTAGCAGGAATCAGGTTGAGAACAGCATCTCATACCACACATCATAATAAATTCCAAATGGATTCATGAACTATATATAAAATATATCATAAACACATCAGAAAAGTAGAGGAGGAGGTATCTTTCTCAGCTGTGGCTAGGGCAAAAGTTCTTGAATAGACAAGAAATAGAGGGAAACAGTAGATAAACATACAATTTTGATTGCATTAAATTGAAACATTTTTCCACAAATAAAAGCAGTGCAGTTATACAATTATCTATGGATAATGGATTTATGATCAAACAAGACAGAGAAGATCATGGAAAATAAAACAAATAATTTTATTGAATGAAATTTAAAAAGTTTTATACAAAGTTTACAAAAAAAAAACCCAGTGCAGCCAAGATTAGAAGGAAAGCAGGAAACTAAGGGAAAAAATTTTGCAGCAAATTTCTCTGATAAAGGCCTCCTATTTAAAATATATAGATAACCAAGTCAAATTTATTAAAATAAGAGCCATTTCATAATAAATGATCAAAGGATATGAATGGGCAGTTTTCAGAAGAAATCAAAGATTTCTATGATCATATAAAAATGCTCTAAATCACTAAATGCAAATTAAAACAACTCTGAGGTACCACCTCACACATATAAGATTGGCTAGCATAATAGAAAAGGAAAATGACAGATGCTGGAGGATATGTGGAAAAATTGCAACTCTAATGAACTGTTAGTGGAGTTGTGAACTGATCCAGTCCTTCTAGAGAACAATCTGGTACCTTACCCAAAGGATAACACAAACTATGCATACCCTTTGACTCAGCAATACCTCTACTAGGTCCGTATCCCAAAGGGAACAAATAAAAAGGAAAGGGGCATATTTGTACAACAATATTAATAGAAGCTCTTTTTGTGGTGGCAAAATATTGGAAATCGAGGGAATGCCTATCAGGGAATGGCTGAACAAGTGGTAGTATATGATTGTGATGGAATACTATTATGTTGTAAGAAATGATGGGTGGGATGGTTTCAGAAAAGCCTGGGAAGATTTATATGAACCAATGTAAAGTGAAGTGAACAAAACCAGGAGAACATTATACACAGTAACTGCCACATAGTATGATGACTAAGTTTCATGGACTAGGCTCTTCTCAGCAATGCAAGGATCTAAGACAACTCCAAAAGACTCATGATAGAAAATGCTGTTCACATCCAGAGTAAGGACTATGGAGTCTGAATACAGATCGAAGCATACTATTTGCTCTCTTTTTTGTTGTTGTTTTGTTTTTTCTTTCTTGAGGTTCCTTCCGTTGGTCCTAATACTTCTTTACAACATGACTAATGTGAAAATTAAAAAAAAAAAAAGAAATGATGGGTGGAATGGTTTCAGACAAACCTGGGATGATTTTATATGAACTGATGCAAAGTGAAGTGAACAGAACAAGGAGAACATTATACAGAGTGACAGCAATCTTGTAACAATGATCGACTTTGAAAGACTTGGCTATTCTGATCAATACAGTGATCTGAGACAGTTCCAAAACATTCATGGTGAAAATGCTGTCCACATTCAGTGAGAGGACTGATGAAGTCAGAGTACAGATTGAAATAAAATTTTTTCATTTTATTTTTCTTGCCCTGTTTTTTTTTTGCAAAATGGCTAATATGGAAATATGTTTTGCATGATTTCACATATGTAATTGGTATTGCTTGCCTTCTCAGTGGGTGGAGGAGAGATAGGAGGGAGGGAGAAAATTCAAAACTCAAAATTAAAAATGTTAAAAATAAATATATAATAAATTTATTTTTAAAAATAAAGTGTGATTCCAGAGAACTATGGGAAAACTTGTATCAACTGTTTTATACTAAAATGAACAGAAGGAGAAAGTTTTCTAAAATAGCCAACCACCCAGGCTGGAAACTTCCTTTTCATTCTCAGCTCTTTACTTATGCTCACCCCATGTATCAATTATGTTCTCAAATCTTAAGATTTCTACCTTCCCAACATCTCTGGGCAGCTGGGTGGCATAGTGGATAGAGTGCCGGATCTAGAGTCAAGAAGATCTGAGTTCAGATTTGGCCTCAGACATTTTCTAACTGTGTAACTGAGCAAATTATTTCACCTCTGTTTGCCTCAGCTTCCTCAGTAAATAAAATGGGGATAATAATAGCATTTTCTTCCCATAAATGTTGTGAGGATCAAATGAGATAATTGTAAAGCACTTAGCACAATGCCTGGCACATAGTGCTATATAAATGTTAGTTGCTATTATTGTTGTTATTATTGCTGTTATCTGCTCTTTGTCTCTATTCACACAGGTACCATCCTTGTAAAGGTCCTCACTACCTCTTGCCCAGATTATTATAATGACCTTTAATTGGTCTACTTGCCTCAGTCTTTCCCCACTCCAATCAGTCCTCTGCTCATCTGCTACAGTGATTCAGGAAGAAATCATAGATTGATGGCCATCACTTTTCCATTCAGTAAACTCCTGTGGCAAATATAAACCAGCGATTATAAAAATGCTTCATTTGACCTTTAACACCCTTCACAACTTAGACCCTTTGTACTTTTCTAGTCTTCGTTCCTGTGCTTTTGCATACTTTTCTCACTCTGCATACTTTATGATCCACTTACGCCAGCCTCTTTATTGTTCTTCATCTACATATTCCTTCTCCTACCTCCATACATTTCTGTTGGATGTCCCCTGTCCTTGGGAAGTTCTCCCTTCTCACCTCCACTTTCTAGCTTTCCTGGCCTCCTTCAACACTCAGCCAAATCCTTACTTCTACAGTAGCTTTTCCTACTCCATTCCCCTAACTACTAATGCCTTTCCTCTGAAATTACCTTCCATTATTACTATCTGTATGTACCATAGTTATTTGCATTGTGTATCTCCATTGTGCTGTGGGCTTCTTTATGAGAAGGACCAAGTTTTTGCTTTTCTTTGCATCCCCACATTGTTATTGACTTAACTTCTCCATGTCTCAATTTCTTCATCGGTAAAGTGAGGAGACTATATTAGATGATGGCTCACAGTTTCTATCTCTGAGCCTATGTTGCTATAAAATTTTTTTATGTTCTCTTCTTCCACTATGATGGCATACTCTTAGGTAATGTAATTCAAAATATTACCAGCAATAGATTTTGTCAACATAATATTTTACAAGGCCTAAAAAAAGAAAATGCCAAGATACCTAAAGTGAGAAATTTTTTTGGACATAAATAATACTAGAAATTTAAAAATAATATTACAAATTTGAAAAAAACATGATGTCATTTTCAGCATAGATTAACTTTGACAAAGTCAATACTCTCATGTGGAAAACACTGTTAGAATAAGCAAATGTATGAATCATAGCAAGGGAAAATTCTGTGTAAGAGCTGTAGAAGGGGAAAAAACAGCTGTCTACATTAGAAATGGATGCAGAGGTGTGTCTTTTCTTTGGTGCAGGTGGCTGAGTGGTCAAAAGTAGTCTTGAGGGAGATTATACTTTGGAAATAGCAAAAAATTGCAAGATGAATGCCTACTAATGATGTGTTCCAATTATCTTTTGTATCCTGTTATTCCATAATTCATGTCATTAGTAAAACAGAATTACTTATGAAAGCCTACTTATTAGAAGCATGTTTTCCGGTGTCTACATATGTTTTTATCATAGGTCTCATTTATTTGGCATGTGCTTCCTACCTTTTCACTTTGACCTAAAGTTAGTGCTGTTAAAATCAGCATAAAATTACAAACATTCTAATGCCTCCCTTAATAGTCCAGCAATTAAAAGTTTTCCTTTGGGCCATAAAGCATTATATAGTCTACAATTTTAATTTGATGATACATAATATTTTTTAAGAAATGTCTTTGGCATCAATATAGATGGTGCAGGTTGAAGTATTTTGTTGTACTCATTAACCCGAAAGCGTGGTAATGAAAAAAAAATCAAAACCATCATTATTCATTACAGATCATATTGGAAAATACAACCTCAATTATCACTCAGTTAGCAGAGATATACTGCATTTCAAGTTTTATAAGAGTATCTATTATGTTTTTGTACATATTAAATAAAAAATTCATTTAAAGAATGAAAATTAGCATGGTTTTAAGGAAAAGTGTAACGTGCAACTTACATATTTAACAAAAGTAATAGCAAAGAAACTAGAATCCAAAACGTTGCAAATAGTAATGAAGTAAAGCTATGACTTTTTTATAGACACTGACTTTTATTGGTATTTCTTGTTTTAAACATATTTGCTTGGATGGATCTCAGTGATGTGTCTAAGCAGGTACTCCCCACACTGATCGCAAGCCATTTAGGCCTCCCTATTCTGTACAATGCTCCTCCATAGCCTTCCATAAATCCTCCACTGAGGATGCATTCTCATGTACTGAAGGCCTTTCTGTTGATCTTTTGACTTTGAGTACTTTATAAGAGTGAAGGACGCAGACTTTCCACCAGTTATCTCGCACTCTTTCCACAGGACAGATCCCCTTTCCTTTCCTTCACATTCAGCTTATGATATTTTTTAAGGCTGTTTCTCCTGTGCAATTATTCATTAGAATTATGTTGCAGCCTTCTCACAACTACTATGTGTTTCTCCACTATGTTTTGTGTGACCCTCAATACAACTTTAAAAAACAAAATAATTGGGGTGTAACTGACCTTTTTTTGGATAGTTGTATCAGCTGGTTTTAATAAATTGCATGTCTCTGACTCACAAAAACACTATAATTTTATTGTGAATTTTCATTATCAGTTATTGACACTAACAAAGTGCAAGTTATAATGACCTAGCTTCAGGAATAATACCACCTGATTATCTTAACAAACACAATATTTTCGGGCTAATGGAGGGAGAACTTTTTTTAAGTCGTTCTCCTTTCATGTATTTTCCGTTAAAACTTAATTCATCTGAAGGGCTTTGAATGATAAACCGAACTTTTTTTTTTTAATTTGCTCTTAGAGGCAATAGCAGCCCAGTGGAGTTTCTTGAGTAGGGAGGGGAGTGACATGATCAGACCTGTGTTTTAGGAAAATCACTTTGGTGGCTGAATGGACAATGGATTGGAGTTGGGAAAGACACAAGACAGGTAGACCCACTAGTAAACTTTTGCAACAGTCCAGGCATGAGGTGATGATGCCCTGCTCTAGAATGAGTGGTTATGGTCAGGAAGAGAAGATGTATATGAGAGATGTTGCAAAGGGGAAGTTGACAGACCTTGGCAACAGATTCAATATGGGAGATAAGAGATAGTGAGGAATCCAGGATGACTCATAGGTTGCAAGCTTGAAGGACTGGGAGGATGCTGCTCTGTATAGGAATAAGGTAGGAGGCAGGAAGGCTCTGGGGGAAAGATAATGAGCTCCATACAGATACAGGTGCTTGTTTGGAAAAGTTTGAATTAAGCTTGAAACCCTGAATTAAGCAAAGGGGATGAGGACCCTACCCAGTGTAATGGCCAAGTGGAGATAAAGGAATAGATGAGAGATGTTACAGAAGTAAAACTGACAAGATGTGGCTACTAACTAAACAATGAAGGATGAGGGAGAAGAAAAAGTTGAGCATGATTTGAAAGTTGCAAACCTGGGTGACTGTCAGGATGATGATGCCCTCAGGTATAAGGGAATTCAGAGGGGTGGATTTAAATGTGTGTGGTGAGGAGGGGATGATTAAGAGTTCTATTTTAGACATGGTAGGTTCGAGATACTGGTGGATGAAACAGCCATAGATGACTAACATGCCACTGGCAATGTGACCCCAGGGTTCAGAGAAGGGAGGACTGGATACATATAAATCTGGGAGTCATTTGTATAGCAATGACAGTATGAATACAGCAAGAGAATGGAAGAGAGTGGTCAGACAGATGGAAGCATATCTAGAAGAAAAACTAAGGGAACAGAAATTCCCTTAGGGGAGAGTGTGTGCAACAGTTGAGAAACTGCAAAAAAGTCTAAAAGGATGATCACTGGGGGAAAAAATCATGCAAAATAATTATAAAGCCAGGACCATTGCCTACCCCTTTAGGATTAGGATCAGGAACACTTGCACCTGGAATCTTTGGATGAATCTCGGTTCCAGGGTAGGCCCTGACCATCCACTATTGCTCTCTGCCTACGCATACCCTTCTCTACCTCCCAGACAACTCAGAAGAAGAGTATGCCAAAACCTAGCCTAGCTCCTTTTTCCGCACGCCTATAGAAACTGTGAGCTTCTCTACTCATCTGCTGCTTACTACTGCTCTCATGGCTTCTTCTGTTTCCCTCACTCTCCCTATACTTACAATCAGTGGCCATTTAGGAGAAAGCTACTCCCAGCCCCCTCCTCATTCCCTCATCCCCTTTCCAACATCAAACTTAACTTACCCAAATCGCACTTCAAACCCTGCCTGCTTCTTCCACTGTGCCTTTTGGAATTCTTGTTCCATAGTGAACAAACTCTTCAACTTGGACCCGTTTTCTTTCACATCCTTTCATTAGTCCTTCATGATACCTGGTTTCTCTCCATCAACAGTGAATTCCTATCCACACACTTTTGTTTCGCTCCTGGAAGCACTGGTCCTTGAGCATGTATTTGGACAATCCTTGCTCTTTACTTTCACTTCCACACTCTCCTTTAATCTCTTTTATTCAGAAACCTTTCCCCTTTTGAAGCTAATTCAATCAAAATTTTCCACCCAATTTGAAGTATGATAGGCATAGTACATTGACTCCCAGGTCATTCTCCCTCTTTTCTCAAGAAGTTCAGTAGCTTACCATCTCCTTCTCATCCTCAATTTTTGACCTTATGTTAAAGGACTTTAATATGCACTTAGATGTTGCCTTAAATTTACCAATATTCCTATTCCTTAGCTGATTTAAATCTCATAACCTACTCCCTACTCAATCTCATCCACACATACAAATGGTCACACTATAGGTCTTGCCATTACCCAGAAATGTTCCACTCCCCTAATTAAGGAACTCTGATATCCTCCTCTCTAAGCATGGCTCCTATAATTTCCATATTCTATATTTGACCCTTCCTAAACATTTCTTTTTTGCGCATCATTGATACTTTCAATCCTCCTTCCCTCAACCCCCACCTCAATACTTTCTGAGGCAATTGCCCTTGCTATGACTTTGCTTTCTTTCTATTCCAATCTCAGTAGTTAACCAGTTCAACCTATACATTGTCCTCTGCTCTTGAATCTCTTGCTTCCTCATCCTGTTTCTGCTCTTTTCTTGCCAAACTTCAACAATGAATCACTCCCACCTTCCACTTCCTCTGCTTCTGCTCATGAGTCCCTGAAAAAAGCTGGATGAAATCTCAAAACTGTGCTGATTGAGCATATTACAAATTCATATTATCTAACATCAGCAGGAGAATCATTTTATTCCTTTCCAAATAGTGATTCCTATCTCAATCCTGACAGAATCTGTTCCAGAGCTTGTCTTTCTTCCTCAGTCCTCTCTCACCTGCCCCTCTCCATCTTTCTCAGCTAAAGACTTTGCATTTTACTTTATGGGGAAAATTGAGACCATTTGGTGTGAGCTCCCTTTTCTCTCCTTCTTTTCACCTCCAAATTCCTTGCTATCAATCTAACACTCTCTTTCTTTTTCCTAGTCTGATAAGTAGCGATTCTACTTGCCAAGGTCAGCCCTACTACATGTGCACTTGATCTCATGTCCTCTCATCTTTTCCAGAAGATTGTATCATCAGTCATCTTCCCTCTTTCTTCAACTTTCACTTTTTCCCTATGCGCTAGTTCCTTATTGCCTATAAATATGTCCATCTTTCTTATCCTTAAAAATTCTTCACTAGATTGTATCACATCCTGAAGCTATGGTCCTATATCTCTCCTCTTTTTCTCATCCTAATTGCTTGAAAAAATTGCCTACATAAATGAAGTGGAGATTTGCAGTTTCACATGTAGTATTTTTGTGGGAGTTCTGCATATGTAAATGCTCTTTTTTGGTGTTGAATTTTAGAATTTAAAATTTTTTTTAAATCAGTATACACTTACTTCCTTCTTCCTTTTCCTTATCCTTTTGCAGTCTAATTTGCAAACTCATCACTCATCATTACTCATCTGTAACTGTTCTCTCCAAAGTTACCAAATAATCTCTTACTTGCCAAATGTTAGACTTTTTTTTTCCTCAGTCCTAATCTTTTTCAATTGATTTGTTATATTTAGTACTGTTGACCACTCTTTCATCCTATATAGCATCTCTGTTATCTGGGTTTCTATAAAAACCACTCTCTCCTGGTCCACTTCATACTTGTTGAACCATACTTTTGGAGGGTCATTTGCTGGTTTATCATTTACCTTATGCCCCTAATTATGGGGATTCCCTAAGGCTCTGTCCTAGGCCTTTTTCTCTTTTCCTTCTATACCCTTTCTATATTTTCTCTCCAGGTTACATCACCAGCTCCCATGCATTCAACTATCATTTTTGTAGATGATTCTAGCGCTAGTCTGTCCCTTAAGCTTGAGTCCTGCAGTCCATTTCTTCCTTTAAGATAGAGCCCAGGGGGGCGGAGCCAAGATGGCGACTGGGAAGCAGTGACTGGC
>CM053622.1:344767981-344791612 GCA_028646595.1 Phalanger gymnotis | reverse complement strand
TTTTTTTTTTTTACAAAGAATAAATAGCTGGATAGGAAAGAGGAAAGGGACATAGTCAGAAATTAACAGGATGTGAAAAGAAAGGGACAGCAATAAACATGTAAAAGAACACTATAAGCAACTTACCCATAATCACAAAGATACTAAGTGACATAGCTGGGAGCTGAACTTAGTACTCTGACTCCAGATCCAAGCATTCTTATTCCAATATACTGCTGATTGGGTTACCAAGAAGGCTTGTCCAATTTACCTTCACATTGTTAACATCTGTCCTCTTCTCTCCAATCACAAGATCACTAACACCCTAATTTAGGCCATTTACATATCTTATCTGACAAAGAGTCTCTCTGACCCCAGATTTTCCCTTCTATAAGCCATATTCCACAAAGATGCAGAAATCGTCTTCCCAAAGCATTGGTCTGATTTTCATGTCCCTGCTTAAGAAGCTTCAGTGACCCCACATTAACCTTAACAGAAAATATGAATTCCTTTTCTTTACAATCTGGCTTTAGGTTACTTTCCAGACTTACTGAACATTATTCC
The DNA here is from genome assembly GCA_028646595.1 of Phalanger gymnotis. Lineage (NCBI taxonomy): Eukaryota > Metazoa > Chordata > Mammalia > Diprotodontia > Phalangeridae > Phalanger > Phalanger gymnotis. The sequence continues at coordinate 344,791,069 of CM053622.1, read as the reverse complement.
CTTTCACATACCCTCCAGTTTAACCAAATGGACTTTACTTTTTCCTTGCAGAAAACAACCATCTTTGCAATTTTGCTCAAGCTTTCTGCCTATGTATGCATGACTCGTTTTCCCTCCTTACTTCTACCTCTTGAAATCTCTAACCCCCTCCAAGGCTCAGTTAAGGGGCCATCTCTTACTCAGAGCCTAAATAAAACAACAACAAAACCCTCTTGCAGCTTAGTCATGCCCTCCAAAATTGTTTCACGTAAACTTTGTATTTATTTATCTGTGCATATTATATCCTCCCAGTAGAATGTATGGTTCTTAAGGGCAGGTTCATTTTCAGTTTTGTTTTTGTATCAGCAGCACCTACCACAGTCCCTTGCATACAGAAGATGCTTAATAAATGCTTGTTGAAGTTTTAATTGGATTCTGAACTTTAGCACCACTGACTTTCTTACCAGATCCAGTCTATACTTTGAATTCGTTCTCTCTAACTTGCAATCACTTCTATCTTCTAAATATGCCTTAAGTTGTTCAGCAAGTTCACTACGTATCCACATCTTTTCCTTTTGACAATTTGTCTTATTCAAGACTTCAAAATATCCTCCTTGAGAGCTCCTCTTCTCTCCAAGATTGACATCCTGTGTAGTTTCAGCTCATGATATCCTACCTAAGCTCTCTCTCAACCCATTTTAATAATGCTGTCCAAGAAATCTGGGGTGTGTATCAGACTATGCCCTGCTTTCCTCTCCTTCATTATCACAAATTCTCAGATGGAATGCTCATTTCCCTGCAAGGTCCCTATCATTTCTACTTCAGCAACAAATTTTTCTTGCTAATGAGAATCAGGAACAAAACACTCATTCCCCTTATTGAGTCCTTCACTTTTTGAATGATAAAATTATTGTTAAGACAAGTAAAGAATATATTAGCCACTTTGCTTTTAGCAGAAAGAGCAAGCTCCAACAGATGTCTGGAAAACCCAAAGTCCCTCAACACTGCTGTATCATGTCTCCATTTCAGGCCTGTAACCTCTTCTTTCCTGAATTCATCTATTTCCTCTCTCTGTACAAATGGTCAATGATACACTGCAATGCATCTTCTTTCTAAGAACTCATTTTCTTAATTCATTTTTCACTTTAAATCCTCTGGACATGAGAGCTTTCATGAATTTTATGCTTTCTGAAAGCACAAGTCTAACTCGACCTAGAACCCGCTTCTTTACAGAAAAGGATTGGTGGAACAGCTGCAAACCGCCCTAGGCTCAGTAAATTCTGCAGTTGTGGGAGAAGGGAGAGGTAGATGGATCGGGCCTGGGCAAGCATTCCCTAAGCCCAGCCTTCAAGAATTATCATTGGGAAACCAGCCTCTGCTTTTGGTGAACTTCATACTTCTCTGTTATAGTTGCAAAATTGTATTTTATCTGTGTTTGACCTGTTTCCTGATTTGTAAGGGAAAAATAATAATGGTTGTTGTTATGGGATCAAAATGATGTGATGATTGTAAAACGCTTAACATAACGGCTGGCATATGTTAGAAACAACATTATTTTTAACGTAATTATTAACTTTGAAGTGGTTTTAAATACCAAAAGAAGTTGAATAATTTCTACAATGTGATAATCTGGAAATGCAATTGATGTCATCTAAATTTTATTGTTTCTGTATTTCTAAAATTGTATTATATTTCTAAATTTCTCATATTGTGAAATTTGAAATTTATGTGGCAGAAATATTATTACAGCAATTTCAATCTGATTTTGATATATACACATATATATGTGAATTGAGTTTTAAAAAAAGGATGTGATAAAAATTTGATAATTTGAAAGTTATATTTGATTATAAACAGTATTAATAATAATACTGATATTTACTATGAGGGCAGATTTTCCATGCGAAAACTTTTCTATTATGAGAACATATGTGGTGGTTTAAGACAAAAGATTCTCTGCGCAAGGAGATTTAGAAATGCGTTCACCTAAATTGATAATAGGTTGTTTCAAGTTTTAAATACATAATAGTATTTTGGGCATTGTTACATTTCTAAATTGTGTAATTTGGCAAAAATTGCCAAAAAAAAAAGCAATATTGCTGAAAAAGCAATCCCTCTTATGTTATATTAAGACATTAGATATTAGATTAAGAATTGTAAAAAAAAAAAATAGGGGTGTTATTTTCAAGCCTGTTTCATCTAACAAAAGGCCTGGTAAACTTTGTTATTGTGATAAGGCCAGTTTAATTGGGAATATTCTTCTTAACTTATAGAAACTAAATGTCCTCCCATTACAACATCTTTTTGACTAAGGAACTTAGTAATATCTAGGAATTTTGTATAATACTTTGGGAATAAGGACTGTTGCACCAACTTAGTTTAATAAATTCCAATGTTTAAAGGTTTATTTTTGCTTTAAGAAGAAAAAAGATTTCTACCATTTTAAAACTTTCCAAATAATTTTCTTCATAAAAGTTTAGTGATTATTCTTCTTAACATCAGGATAAATTTTAAATTGTTTTTAAAGAAGAGGAAATGCTTCTAGAAATGTCTTTAAAAATTATCTTGAGTGACTTTTAGAAGGCCTACTCTGAATTTGTAGTCATTCCATGGCCTAAGCAGGAGTTGACATTGGTGTTTGAACTTATCATAAATATAAGATTTAATTCCTGAAGTGTCACTTTCTTCCAGAATGAATATAATTAGGGAAGAATAAACAAGTGTGTGAAACAAGGACATAAATCATCAACCTGTGGGGTTAGTCATCAACCTCTTTGCTTTGTTTAAGCTGGAATGGGATTCTAGTACATATAGTTATGTTAGTGAAGAGTAATAACTTATGAGCTATCTTGTCTTATGGTTGAAATGTAAAGGAAAGCTACATAATGGGCTTGAAAGATTTGGAAAGATAAACAAAGGTTTGATTGGAAATATGAAAGGCAAAGAAGAAGGTTTGGGGACAAATGGGAGTTAGTCAAGCCTCTCCTGTCCCAAGATAATTACTCCGGATACCTTTGTACTAATTTCAGATGGCTTAAGACAGAAAAGTTATGTAACTTGATTTGATAATTAATGCTCAATGAAATTTGGGACAATCCTATCTGAAAGATATTTATTTGCTATTTAAGACTTTATGTGGCTACAATTTACTGTGTTTTAAGCTCTGATTATAGGGATAGGTGTCATAAAGCCAATAGTAGAATGGCATGCACTACAGGCTGAAAACTTCTAAAGGTGGATGTCTGTGCCTGGGAAGAGTTTTAAAGACAACCTTGGACACAACCTAGGTAGGATCTTCTTGACTCTATTTCCCAATTTCACTATTTCCTTTCTAAAAGGGAAAAATTCCCCACCTAAGCAATGCTTTCAACATCTAGTGACTATATGATTGGCTATCAGATATGATTCCTGCCTGGAATCAAACAGAGTTATGGAAGTTCTTTCCTTCTGTTAAGATATATTACATTGTCCCTCTTTTTCTTTTATAGCAAATTTAATTATAAAGAAGTTTTGAAAGCACAATGATAAATTTATTAGGTGATAGATGGATATTGGAACATCTTGAATTACTATGATGGGATGCAGGAATGAATAGCTTACAATTTTGACCTATGTTCATGGCCAAATAAAAATAATATAGAGATAACATCCTCCAAAAGGAGGAGATGATTAGGCCAAGTAATAAGACAAAGGTGTAATGTAATAGATGTCTAATTAAAAAAGAAAAGGATAGCAAATTTTGAGAAAAGCAATAGGATCAGATTGATTCCTCTAAGAATTACATACAGATGTATATGATTGGCTTCCAAAATTTATCTATCATGGATATTCAAGCTATAAGCATCTCAAATGCTTATAAAAAAAGATCTCAAATTTGGATTTTTACACAAAAAATTGTATAAAATACTGGTAAAAGTGAAATTATTTCTCCTTTATTAAGGTATCTGTCTGATAATTTTAAAAGGTAGATGAGCTCATTTTATGGTTGGACCTTCACATTTTAAAAGATTCTTATACCAGGTACAAAATTTAGGTAAGGATAGAAACAGCAGATTATATATTAAGTGAAATACTCTGACGTTTCAAAAATGGAGAAATAAAATTTAAGTAACTGTACTAAGTTATATTAAGCAAGAATTATCTGGGAATTTCTAGATCTGAACCAGAGAAGCAGAACTCTCTTTTACTAAGAATAAGACCTTTTTGTCAAAGAAAGGACCTCTAGGGACCAGATAACATCAGGCACCTGGGATTCAAAAAGTACTGCTTGAATGGATGTTGGGAATAGGTAACTGGAATACAAGGAATTTAATGTTGGTTAACATTGTTAATAATGATTGCATTACTTTGTATGGCTCATGTTTAAGTTTTTCTTGGTTATCTAATATGTAAATGTAAACATGTGACATAAATTACCCCTCTCAACACCAGTCTAGTGTGAGCCATCTAAGTGGTTTGGTCTGTCCCTGACAATGTAATTGTGCAATTTTGTGAACTGTAAGAAAAACTTTATTGTGCTGTTAGAACCTAGCCCTGTGTGGCTGGGAAACTGAAGTATTTCTATGTACCTTTAGTAAAGGAACTATGTTGTGCTGTTTTCTCTCAATTATCAAATCATATGTGTTCTGGGAGCCCCTGTCAGGTCTGACTACTCCTATAACTGCCAACTTGTGGATATGGACTCCTTGATCCCTCTGTCACATCTAAAGATTGCCTCTGTTCCTGAGTGGACATCTGAGCCCATAGGAGACCTTGCCCTTCAGTTTCAAAGGGGCCCTGAAAAAGACGACATCAGATATAGACAGCTTTCCCAAGGGTTGGGACAAGACCTGCACGAAGAACAGCTCCCTCCCTACCTGAACCCTTGCATTCCCAAGACTGGTTACCTATATTTTTGGTATCTTTAGCTTATTTTACTTAGTCGCTCTATTTTTCCCATTATGCTCCCTACCTTGATCCCCCTTGAAACTTGCTCCCTCTGCTTGTTTACAATTAGTTTACAATTACAGAGCCATCTCTGGGGATGTCCAACCACAGGAAAAAAAAAAAACAAAACCCAAATCCACCTAGATAAGGTTTTTTAGAACTTCACCCCTGAGGAAGAGAGAGGTTTTTCCATACCTTCCTTGGTCTATAGGAGAAGCTTTCAGCTTGCCTTTGACCAAAAGGAGGAAATGACAATCATTTAATATCAATTTTTAACTTCAATAAGGGCCAGAGCCTGAACTGATTAACCAGAAGAAGAGTCTGAACCTAACAACCTCTTTGTTCTCTGAGTAAACTCAGAGAATGCCTCTTCCCATGTCAACAAGGCCAGATGGGGCTGACTTAAGACCATTGTTTCCTCTCTCTATTAGCCATTAAGGATGAGATCCTTAACCCGAGACACTATCTTTAATAATGTGACTTCTTCTTTTATGGGTATATACTAGTTATGTTACGGCAATGTTAATGGTAACTTAAACAAAGATATGCTGGGTTGTAGTTTCAATTGACCCTTGTCTACTCTCTTATCTTATTGTATTTACAACCTATTCAAGTCAGAAAAGTCCTTTTCTTGTATCATGGTTAAACATACATGGAGATCATAAAATCAAATAGCACAGACATGCTGAGTTGCGACTGTTCTAAAAATATATTTAACCCTTCTCATTCGTCTGTTCAGGCAGTCAGAACTTATGCTCTGGCTCCTTGCATGTACAAGTAGGCTAGCTCAGCTAGCTTTGAGGAAATAAACGTTATGAATTTACATATTACCTAGCTTGTTTGCCTCCTTTAACCAAACTTTCAGGTGGCCAATCCCTAATTTTGGTCTCATTGCTAAACCTCTTTATCACTCCACTCAAGGCCCCGACTCACTCCCTCCAAAGTCGGGGCCTGACCAGGCTAAAGCTTTTTAGACTTTGAAAACTAAATTGACCACCACTCCAGCATTAGCTTCACCTAATCTAGAAAAACCTTTCACTCAGTATGTTGATAAAAGGAGAGGACAGGCCTTAGGAGGTCCTTAAGACCTGACCCCAGGCCAGTTGACTGTTTTTCAAAACAGTTAAGACTCCCTGGCTGCTACAGCCACTCTAATTGAGGAAGCCTCTAAACCTCTACTTGACCAGTCCCTAGAAGTTCTGACTCCCCATCCAGTTCAGAGCATCATAGAAGCAGAGGGCCACCAATGGCTAGCTAGCCACAGGCTCACCAAATACCAAGCCTTGCTCTTAGATAATCCCTGACCTAATTTGGATGTGCTACAAACTCCTGAACCCTGAAGTAGTGTGGTACACAGAACAAGTGTTTAGGAGAGCTAGGTATGAAATAGTCATCTGCAGCAACCTCCACGGAAATTGTCCTTTTTCTATATTCCTACGCTGCCTGTTTGGTGCTTATTTGCTTAACCTCCTTGCCAGGTTTATCTCCTCCAGGCTCCAAGCCATCAACTTCCAGATGATCGCTGAGACTATGTACTCCTTGAATGGGACCCATTGAGGCAGGGACAGCCCCTTGCCAGCAGGAAGAAATTTCAGAAGCTGAGACCTTCATCCTTTACCCCAAAAGAATTTGGGTCCCATTTGTTTGAGGGGGGAATGGTGGGGGTTTAGACTGTGGGAACCCTCTTGAGGACCATCCTGAATCTTCCCACTAGATCTGGCTTTTTATGCCCAAATAGCCTAGCCTAGCCTTCCATTTTCTGGCTACCTCTGGATTGCCAGAGGCTGTTTTCCACCCTTGATCCTGATCAAAATAGCTATACCCTAGCTTTGTTACCCTAGCTGTCTTATTGTCTGTCATCTCCAGGGAGCCTTCAGCTACTTCCCACCCTTAATCCCATTCTCTTGGTTCCTGGAGCCTGACCTCATCCCAGTCCCATCAAGGTCCTCCTTAGACTCCTCCTCAAGGCCCTGTCTAAACCCCTCCTCCCATCACCCCAGGACCACCCTAGATCCCTCCTACAATCTTTGTGTATATAGGTTTCATCTTGCCTCCATGAAGGGGCTCAGATTCAATCTAGCTCAGCAGATTGAATCTGGCCCACTTATGAAAATAGGTGTCACAAATGGTGAGATTTCTTAAGAAACCCAATATGGCAAAACCTTAATAAACTTTGCCTTTTTCCTTGGCAAAAAAAAAAAAAAAAGGGCTGGTGGGTGCCTCAGACTCAATTTCCATAGAAAAACTCAGGCCAGAAGGGATAGGAAAGGAAGAAGGACATTTGGAAAACCGAAATTTGTCACAAATTGAGAGGTATTTAAAGAAATCAATGTGGACACACAGAGAACTCACCAACCAACTTAGACTGTAGAGAGACATGTAGTAAAAATGAAAGCAAAGGCAAGTAAATGAATTAAATACCAAAGCATGCAACATTACTAAAAGAAGACTGTGAGTTCTGAAACAAACAATAAGCTCATGCTGGTGAAGACAGCACAGATGGTTCTTTCTTATCTCTACTGGGGAGAAAATGAGAAATAAAGAAGGGACAGACCTTTTAAACAAGCTGAAAATGGATAGGATGATGATAACCGATGAAATAAATAGCAAGGCAGAAATGTTCAAGCCTTATTTGCTTCCTTTTTCTCCACACAGAATGGCTGAAAGAGACAACAAAAATGGCTAATAATGAATTGATAACCCAGCTAAATAAGGAGATTGAAAGAGTGCCCAGCTTCCTTAATGAATTCAAATCACAAGGCCCAGATGAATGGCATACTAAGGTCTGAAATGAACTCACCTACTGAGCCACTATGTAGAAAGGGACAGATACTGGAGGACTGGAGAAAAACATATAGTGTCTCAATTTTCATAAAGGGAAAAAAAAGGAAAGAAAAATAAATATGCAAACCATAGGCCAATGAGCTTGGTTTCAGTTCCTGGCAAAACTATAGAATGTATCATTAAAGACATGGTTAGTGAATTTCAATCTAAAAAAGGAAAAAGTGATCAGGAAGAGTTAGCATGGCTTAATCAAGAACAGGTCAGGCCATATACCCAATGAAATCTATGAAAAAAGAAAGGCCTTACATACACCAAAATATTTACAGCAGCATCATTTGTAGTAGTATAAAACAAAATAAATGCTCACCAACTGAGAGCTGGCTAAACAAACTGTTATCTATAACCGTGTTGTCATATTACTAGACTGTAAGAAACAATGAATAAATAGCTAAATAGTGGAAAACATATGAACTGAAGCAAAGGGAAGTGAGTAGAATCACAAAAATAATATACAGAATGACCAGAATGACACATGTGGAAAGAAAACTATCCCCAACAGAACTGAAACTAAATGTTGTGTATTCATAATGATCAAGGTTAGCCCCAAGAAGAAGAAGAAATCTTTCCTCCTCTGTTTCTTAGGGGAAGAGGGAATAGTGAGGGCAGGTATGGAACCCTACAGTTAGTTAACACCAGACGTTCTCAGTATGATGAATAAACTGTTAAAGTTTAACTGGTTTTCCTTTTTTTTTTTTTTTTATACCTTCGCTACTCACCTCATCTCATTGATTTTGAATGCTCAGCTGTCAAGGTACAAAGAAAAAAAGAAAAAAAAACTTTTAGAATCTTGAGAATACTCAATGCAATGACCAACCAAGATTCCAGGAGATTGCTAGTGAAACACACTACCCATTTCTTTACAGAAGTAATGAACTCAAGATGCAGAATAAGTCATACATTTTCAGACACCAGCATTAAGAGAATTTCTTTGGCTTGACTGTGAATATTTGTTAGGAGTACTTGTTTTTCTCTCCACCCTCTCTGGACACATCGGAGTCTTCTATCTCCTAATATCTTTTCATGTCTGTCCAAGTTCAAGTTCATTCATAACATTATCTATCTCATCCTCTGCCGTCCTTTTTTCCTTTTGCCTTCAATCTTTGTCAACATCAGGGTCTTTTCCAAAGAGTCTGGTCTTCTCATTATGTGGCCAAAGTATTTCATATTCAGTTTCAGTATTTGACTTTCCAATGAATAGTCTGAATTTTAAGTATTGACTGATTTGATCTCCTTGCTGCCCAAGGGACTCTCAAAAGTCTTTTCCAACACAATTTGAAAGGGTCAATTCTTCAGTACTTGGCTTTCCTTAAAGACCAACACTCACGTAGGTGATAATTGTTATTCCCAATTTACAGATGAGGAAACTGAAACACTTAGAAGTTAAGTGTTTTGCTCAGGGGCACAGAGCTAAGAAGTATCCAAGTCTGCATTTGAACTCAGGTCTTTATCCAATGTCTTAAACAGATGCCTGACAGACAGAGATAGAGACAGACAAAAAAAAAATAAACAAAAGAGGATCCTTGATGTATCTGTTTAAAAAAAAAAAAGCATAGAAGAAAACAGAAGAAAGGCCAGAAAGAATTACAGACAAGCAGGACAGCTTTGAAAGCTCTTGACTGAATTCATTCTAAATTTTAAAAGAAAAGCAGGCTGCATATAAGAGATCCATGGTTTCATATATAATCTTCTTTTCCTGTTCTACTATGTATGTGAGAATGCCCATTTTGAGGATGTTTTAAGTTCAAAATAAAAAAATTTAAAACATACAACAAAGGATCAAATAAAAATAAGACCAAATATAGCAACAATAAATTCTAATTCTGCAAAGAAAAAGTTTGTTTTTTCTTTAAATCAATGGTACAAGGATTGGATTAGGTAAAGCTGGCTTAAGAGCAGTTAATGTGGAAAAAAAAACCAGTGGATTTCATTGACTAAAAACAACATGAATCAATACTGTGATGCTGTTGTCAAAAAAAAAAAGAAAGAAAAGAATACAATATACAATCTTAGACTGCATCAATATCCACTTAATATATTCATTTATTCAGTCTAAGAATATTTATTAAACACTTACTACATTTTAGGTACCAGGGATAAAGACAGAAATGAAATACTTTTACTCTCAAAATGCTCCCATTCTACTGGGAGAAAACAACATGTACACAGATAAATACAATATTGGATGTGTACATGTGTAAGTATGTATAAAAAACTTCCAGCCATAATGGATGTCTGAACAGAGGGAGGCAGGCAGCTAAGTCACTCCACACCTTCCCCAGCAAAAATCTCAAAGTGGCAGCAAATTGTATAATGATCAAGAAATCCAATGAGATTTTACATTAGGTGACTTGTTGCCTACCCCCAAAAGTTAGCCAGAAACCTATGGGCAATAGAAAGGGGACTACCAACAAGACAAGCACCAGAGCAGGCAAACAAACTGGCTGGCTCCAAGTGGGCCTAGAAACATTTGTACTTTAGAGGATCTGCAATTAGAAGTAAACAGAGCAGAGAAAGCCTCAGGGTGATCAAAAAACCCAAATGGGAAAAAACATTAGCATTGTCAGATGAGTTGGGTAGGGCATCTTTCAGACCAGAACAGCCCAGGTCCAGGATGCTAGCACTCTATACATTAAACAGCATAGCATCGTGAAGGAAAAATGAATTGAATTCAAGCAACAAACAGTCAACAAACATTTGTTAAGTGCTTCTTGTTATTGTTAAGTTGTTTCAGTCACATCTAATGGCTCCATTTTGGGGTCTTCTTGGCAAAGATACTGCAGTGGTGTGCTGTTTCCTCCAGTTCATTTTACAGATGGGGAACTGAGGCAAACAGGGTTACATGACTTACCCAGGGTCAGCTAGTAAGTGTCTGAGATCACATTTCAACTCAGGTCCTGACTCCAGGGTCAGTGCTCTATCTACTTCACCACCCAGTGTGGCCTTGCATTAAGTACTTATGGAGTGCCAAGTACTATGCTTAGCATTCAGTGGGTATACAAATAAAAACAAAAAAAAGAAAGGCAATCTCTGTCCTCAAGGAGCTTATATTCTAATGGGAGAAGACAATACATAAAATGGTGAGAAGAAAAGCATGGTGGAAAAGTCGAAAGAACTTAGAGACAACAGAGTTTCTAAGAAGAATTCACCAAAAAGTGAAAGGGGCCATAGGGGCAAAGACAGGAGGCAGCTGAGGCATTGTGGCAAGGTCTAAAGAGAAAGTGAAATGTGGCTAGTCTAGGCCCTTCCTCAAAATGGACAGTAAAACTAAAACAGTGGGTAACTTCAATGTAGCTCTTTCAGAAGTAAATAAATCTAAGAAAAAGACAAACAAGAAAGAAGTTAAGGACCTGAACAGGATTTTATAAATACTAGAGAATCATCTGCTCTCTGGCAATTATTGAATAGGAAGAGAAAAGAGCTTACATTATTTCACAGCTTATACATGAAATAATTGTCTTTTGGCGTGCATTAAAAACCTCACAATAATACAGAAGAGAAATACTAAACATATTTATTACTGACCACGATGCAATAAAAATTATATGCAATAAAGCATGACAGAATGGATAGAGCACTGGCCTTTAAATCAGGAAGACCCGGGTTTAAGTCCAGCCTCAGACAAATAATATCTGTGTAGCCCTGGGCAAGTTATTTAACTTTTTAATTCTCATTCTTCTCCAGGAGGCACTCAAGGACTAACTGTACCAGGCCTCAGTCCCCATAGCTCCCTCCTCAACTTCTTTTCAGCTTTCTTTTATGTGTTATCTTCCTCCATTAAAATGTAAGCTCCTTGAGTGTATTCCCTTCATTTTTAGCACAATGTCTGGCATGAGTAGGTGCTTAATAAATGCTTGTGGATTGACTGAATTTAACTTTTCAGCAACCCACACAACTCTTAAAAACTATTTTAAAAACTAATTAACAGAATAGTTGCTGATCTGTATCTAGGGGAAAATCACAGGTCCAATTTAAAAAGTAGGTAATTTAGGGGGAAAGTTAACAAAATTGGATATAAAGCATTTTCATCTTTCCTAGGCACAGTAGCAGTCAATAGATACTGACAATGGTTAAAGAGAATATGCAGGCAACTAACTAAAGGTAGTCCTCAGGTCTGCCAATTTCCATTGAAAATTGATTATCTTGTTAATAAACTCTAAGTACTTCATTATTTAATTATAGCTAGCTTCTTGCATCTTTGTATTTTCTGTACAAGTGTATTGATCTACTGTGTACTGTTAGTTTATATTTAATACCTGTACAGCAACCTAAGTTTAAAGTTTGTTCTTGTGCTCTGTATATCTCAAGTTTCTTGTAAAACTTTTAACATGTAGTTTATGAGGAAAAGTAAGGGAGGGAAGGTAGCAAGCATTTATTAAGCACCTACTTCATGCCAACTGATGAGATTAGCTTAAGTCTTTCTAGAGACAATGAGATTCAAATAGATTGGTCAAAGGAGAAGTTTAGAATGCTGTGGATAAGTTCACTCACCTTGGTAGTGTACTTGCTAGGGATGTACACATTGATAATGAACTTAACACACACATTGCCAGAGCTAGCTCAGTGTTTGGGAGGCTGTGAAGGAAAGTGTGAGAGAGAAGAGGTAGTGCACTGACTACCAAACTGAAGGTCTACAGAACCACTGTGCTGACCTCATTGGTGTATGCCTGTGAAACCTGGACAGTCTACTAGTGCCATGCCAGGAAACTGAATCGCTTCCACTTGAATGGTCTTAGGAAGATTCTGAAGATCACCTGGCAGGAAAAGATACCAGACACTGAGCTCCTTTTTCAAACTAAACTGCCAAGCATTCAAACTCTACTGCAGAGAGGGCAACTCAGATGGACTGTCCACACTGTTCAAATGCAAAACATATGCTTGCCAAAAAGACTATTTTGTGGAGAACTCACAGAGGGCAAGAGTTCACATGGTGGTCAGAAGTGACACAAGGACACACTCCAGGAGTCTCTCTTAAGAACTTCGGAACTGACGGTGCAGGGGGGAAGAAGAGGGAACCTGATTTCCGGAGGACGTGACGTATAGGTGAGGAAGGCCCGGACCTGTTAAATTGGAACTCTCTACTGGCTCTGTCTTGAGATGTCATCCCTTTCAGAATACGCTGTGCGAATGGCTCGCCTGAGGGCTCGAATATTTGGAGAAGTTGCCAGCCCCACTGATTCCAAGTCCATGAAAGTAGTAAAGTTATTTAGTGAACAGCCTTTGGCCAAAAGGAAGGAAACTTACGATTGATATCCCCCTCACAACACCTATTTTGCTCTCATGAGGAAACTCCGTTTCTTTGGTCTTTACAGAGACGAAAATCAAGATTTTAAGGAAGAGCAAATGTGACTAAAGAAGCTTCGTGGAAAAGGCACGCCCAAAAAAGGAGAAGGGAAAAGATCAGCTGCAATGAAATAGTTTGGGACCAATCTTTGGACCAATCATTGATTGAGATGAGAAAGAAGTACATATGTTGGACATTTTCCCACTCTCTGTAGTAACACAGCTTTCCTAAATTGATGGTTATTAGTCCAAGAATCATCCCTCTCACCTCATCACTTGTCATGCTGAATTAGGATTGGATTCTTGAATGTGTTTTGGCCTTGATAGTTGTGTGCATATGTCATCTATTATATTCTCAAAGGAATTATTAACATGTAAACATTTGCTAATTTTCTAGCAAAAAAAAATCCTCACAAAAAAAAAAAAGAACTTCGGAACTGATTGTTTGACATGAGAGACACTGGCACAGGGCCACTCAGCATGGTATGCCCACATCAGAGAAGAGTGCTGAGCTCTATGAACAAAGCAGAATTGAAGTAGCTCAAAAGAAATTCGAGATGCACAGATTTAGAGAATCCACCCCAAATGTTCACATGGACTATGTGTGCCTGACCTGTGGTGGAACATTCTGAGCTTGTATTGGTCTGATTAGCCACAGCTGGATACACGGTACTTGACTCAAGCACAGTGACGCCATTTTGGTCCTCTTCAAGAAGGAAGGGCAACGACCAACGAAATAATGAAACTAACATGAGCCCCTCTATCCTGGGCAAATGGGCTAGACAGTGGAATCAAAACTCTAAGCTACTGCCCCTTTTCCTGCTTATCCCTGATTACTTCATCTCCCTGCCCACAGGGCACATTTCCTCTGTAAGAATACCTAGATTTTCCTGGTTAGGGGGTGCCTCCCTTAAGGAGCTACTACCTCCCGTAAGGAAGAGCCTGCTTGGTGTGTTATCCAGAATAAATGCCTTTACCTGTTTTGGAGACAGCTTGAGTGAATTCTTTTGAGAGGACACCACCACACCCACACGCACATCTTGCACCTCAATATTTTGGGGTGACCTTGTATCTCGTCACCAACCAGTGCGCTAAATGCTTTACAAATATTATCTCATTTGATCCTTACAACAACCCTATGAAACAGGTGCTATTATTATCCCCATTTTGCTGTCAAAGAAAATGAGGCAGACAGAGGTTAAGTGTCTTCTTATGCAGGGTCGCAGTTAGGAAGTTTCTGAAATTCAGGTCTTCCTGAGCTTCCTGAGCCCTTTCTTGATATCCGGTCTTCCTGACTCCCGGCCCAGAGCTATATCTACTGTGGCACCTAGCTGCCACAGGAGAATATTTATCATATTTAGGTTCACCATTTTCATATTGCTTTGTAATCAGTCCACAAGTAGTTATGGGGCAGCTAGGTGGCACAGTGGATAGATTACCAGGCCTGGAGTCAGGAAGGCTCTTCTTTTATCTGTAAAAACTGGAATAATAGCACCTACTTCCCAAGGTTATTGTGAGGATTAAATGGATATTTGTAAAGCACTCAGTATAGTGCCTGGCACAAAGCGGGAGCTTAATAATAATCATCTTAATAATTTTTTTTACAGATGCAGAAACTGAGGTGAAGAAAGGCTAAGTGACTTGCCCAAGATTATACAGATAATAAGTAACAGCAGGGATATGAATTCAGATCTTCTGCTACCCAATCCAGCTTTGATTAACTCAAACTGAACCTTGGGCCCTAGATATTATATCTTTTTACTACTTTACACCTCACTGCGAATCAATTTACTGAAATCTTTCCAGGCTAGTGAAGACTACAGATTTGGACTTAGGAAATGGAGAAAGAACAGATGAGTGACGTCCATCCTGCCTGACAAACAGGTTCGTAGGCAATCTCACCAACATGCATTTGACTCCTCATTCTCCTTTACTCCATTTATCTGATTTAGATAAATTGCCAAGTCTGGCCAATTCTACCTCCACAATATCCCTTATCATCATCTCCTTCTCTCCACTCACATAGTCATCGCCCTGGTGTACGCTCCCCCCAAACTGGGCCATTGAAATATCCTTTTAATTGGTCTCTTTCTCCAGTCTCTCACCTCTTCATTCTCCACACAATTGCCAAATTAATATTTTTACATCAAGGTCTGACCATGTCACTAAAGTGGAGAAGTTGAAGAAGCTTCAGTGTTTCCCTAGTGGCTTTAAGAAAAAACACAAACCATCCAACTCTCACCTGTGGTTCCAAGAAGCTGCAGCATGTACAGCAGCCACTCCCCAGGGAGTAGATAGAGATGATAAAACCAGCTCAGTGGATGGACTAAAGAAGGTTGAGGGTAACTAAGAGACCTCAAACCCATCGGTGAGTTAGGGAAATGTCTACCTCAAGCACGGAAAAACTTTCCCTGGCAAAATGGGTGGACGAGAATAATTTGTTTCAATGCCATGAAGGTAGCTGAAGCAGGTGCTGTGGAGCCCTTAGAACTTGGTCAGACATTGAAGACAACAAGCTCATCTACTGCATCCTGGGCCATCTCCAATTTTGGAGAGTCCAAGTCCAAGACTTCTGACTTGCCACTGGACTTTGACTACAATGGAAGAGACAGTGAGGCTGATGACTTTGTGCAACCCTGCCTCACTTAAATACAATTCACATGCAAGTCAAGACATCCCTCAGTATCCATTATTTTACTATTAACATTGAGATATTATTGATCCCCTTTGAAAACGAAGAATGAACAACACCTATAATGACCATACCCCATGCAATCCATTTGTAGACGGTTTTTTAAAAGCAAATCAGGGTCTGAATTTTTATTTCATCTACATATCTGGCCACAGAGAAATACTTTAGCTGTGAGACAATACAAGGAGAAACTGAGTAACATGTTTACTTTCTGATTCAGCGCTAAAAAGACTATAGAAGAGCAGAATAGTGATATTGGTATAGATAAAGATTTTGAAACCTGTCAAAGATAACATTCAGGATATGACACTGGAATATAGAATATAAATCAATTCAATTGACTCAAAAAAATACAAACCCTCTATTTTGGCATCAAGACGATTCACATTTCTCACTCAATCATCAGTCCCAACTGATGATTACCACCTTAAGTGACTTTACTTAAGGTAACAGATTACTACTATTAAGTCACTTTACTTAAGGTAATAGATTACTACTAAGTCAGAATCTCTCTGGGTTTCAGTTTTCCTTCTCTAGGTAAAATAAAGGGGTTAAACTGAATAGCTCAAATAGGTTAACGTGTAAACTACTTTGTAAACCTTAAAGTGTTATATGAAAGCTAACTTTTATTATTCTTTTTATCTCTACTTGGAGTTGCATGACTTACTTATAATATCTTAAGATCCTGAAGAAACCTGAGATCCTTGTAGATCAATAACTTTCAGAATGATTTCATATTACACCTTTTATACACTGTAAATTCTGGCCAAAAGAGCCTACTTGCCATTCCCTATACACCACATTGTATCTTCCACTTTTCTGTCTTTTCCATAAGTGTCACCCCTCCTTCCTGAAATGCTGTCTCTCCTCATCTCTGCCTTTCAGAATACCTAGCTACCTTCAAGGCCCCAGTGAAGTTCCACCTCCTACAAGAAGTCTTTCTTGATCCTTTCTGTGTTTTCAACCATCACCCTAAGTTACACTCAGTGTTAGCCTTGCATAAAGTTTACATTTACTCACCTACATGCCTGTTGCATGATTCCAGGCAGGAGTTGTGCTCCGGCTCTCACTGCGACCACTCCCCCCGCCCCCAACCACCAAAAAAGGTAAAAGATTGCAAAATGCTTGAGAGCAGGCACTCTTATTTTTGTCTTTACATTCCCCAGAACCTGGCACAAAATAGGTACTTAATATATGTTTGTTTAAGCGAATCAAGTTGGTGATGGGTTAAGGTCAAGTCCCAAAGTCAAACATAAAGATCCACAATTATACCAGGGACCCCAGCTTGGGACAGGTCAGTAAACCTTTCCAGGTTAAGATATTATTTTGCATTTATAGAAGAACCCCCTTTCATCCAAGTAGTCCCCCAAACTTTCAAGCCATAGGAGTACAGTGAGTTCACGGTTATTGGCCAAGGAGCTACATCCCAAAACTCTGACATGCCAAAGATACCCTTCCTGGCCTGGCACCCAGTTCCTTCCCTGGCTGCCAGGTGTGTGGCTCACACTTGACACCTGGGCACACCAATGCACACACCAGACGGTCCCCCCAGCAGGGAAGTGGGGCAAGAGAGGGAGGGGATTATGCCCTCCTTGGCTGTAGAGAAGGATTTTAAAGCGCTCCCCAAGAGTGACACTCAGGTCAAGCTGAAGCACTCCTACCTGCGTCTTCCAGGCAGCAGAAAAGGCCGGGCCTCTGCGGCTGCACTCACCTGGAAAAGGGCAGAGGGAGGACTCCCACCCGGGAAGCGGCCGAGGGAGAACTCCGGGCAGACCCCCTTTCCAAGCACGGACTGTGCCCTTTCTGCCGCCCGGAAGAAGCAGGTAGTTAATGTCTCCCCTTTACCTGAGCGTCGCCCCTCGGGAACGCTTCAGACTCCGCGAATGCAGCGCGTGGGTGACCGGACGACCGGGACGAGTGACAGGCACTCCCGGTGAGGGGCGCGAGCGCAGAGGAAGTTGGTGAAGGTCACCGGGCAGGGGTAGAGCGCTCCCCTGCCCCCTCCCCCCACCCTCCCGCACCCAGAGTCCTCTCTCACCCAGCCAGTTCTTGCGCTCAGGGATGTAGTAGTATTTGTTTCCGAACTGGTCCGTGCCCACATACTGCTTCACTTCTTTCGACCAGAGCCTCAAAAAGGCGCGCAGCAGACCCTGGGATCCGCTCATGCCGCCTCTCACTCAGCTGGTTCGTAACCCCGGAGGCCGGCAGGGGCGGAGACATTGGGGCCGAGATCCCACCTCCGCCGCCGGCTCCGGGATCCAGCGACCTGCGTCAGGCCACGCCCCCGCCACGCCCCTTCCCAGTAACAGCGTTTCTTATTGGTTGATGTGCCCCGAGGCTCAGCTAATGAGTGATGTTGCTCTTGAAGCCCCGCTTCGTTGAGCGAGGCCGGCCGGCTCAGGTCATGGCGGTGCGACGGTTGCCAGCTAGCAGCTGGAGCGATGCTGGGCTTCCTGGAGGCGCGGCAAGCCGGCCTGGACGATCCTGCCAGGCTTCGGAGAGCAGAGGCCACCCGGAGGTAAAGAGAGCCTGAGAGAAGCCGGTCAGGATCAGCGGCTCTGTTTTCCTCCGCCTCCCCCCAAGCTCCCCTGCCCTTTGATCCACCTGGTCCTCCTCGCCAGCTTGCTGCTCCTAGGCAGGCCGGCCCCTCTTCTGGCCAAAGCCTAGGACTCTCCTCGAGTCCTTGATCCCATTGTCTCCGGTCCCTTCCGGGAATTTGTTCCGTCGGTCATCCCTTCCCTCTCGCTCATGAGATCACTCCATGGCTCTGTCGCTCCCACTGGACGCTCCATCCTCCAACCCCGTACTTTTGTCCTTGCCGTTCCTCATGCCTGAAGTGCGCTCAAAGAATCCCTCTCCCCTTCAAGAGGAACTTAAGGCACCACTTTCTCTGTCCACCTCCCCCCAACTGCTAGTGCCGGCCCTATCACCTTGACTTGTTTGTATTTATTTGCATTTATTCTTTATGTATAGAGTAGATATGTTTATTTGTTAGTTATATGTTAGACTGGAAGCTCGTTGAAGTTGGCATCATTTCATTCGTTACATTTATACACTCAGCGCCTAGCACAGTCAACAAACATTTTTAAGCATCATCCTTTGTCTTACTTAGGTGTTGGGGGATACAAAAAAATTAAAATCAAACAATGAACATTTATTAATTGGCTACTGCGCGCCAGGCATAGTGCAAAGCAGAGGGTAGAAAAAGAGGCAAAAGGCAGTCTTGCCCTCAAAGAGCTTACAATCTTATGGGGAAAGCTATGCAAAAAAACTGCAGACAAGCTATAGACATCGTAAATTGGAAATATTGAATGGAGCAGAGGCAGTGGAATTAAGAAGGTGGGGTCTGGAAAGCCTTCCTGTGTAGAAGGTGGAACTTTAGCTGGGACTTGAGGAAAGCCAGGAGGCAGAGATGAAGAGGGAGAACATTCCCTACATGGAGGACAGCCAGTGAAAATTCTACAAGTCGGGAGATGGAGGCTCATGTTGCAGGAACAACAAACAGTTCAGTGTCACAGGATCATAGTATACTTGGGGGTTAGGTGTAAGAAGACTAGAAAGCTAAGGGGGAGGTTGTTGTTGTGTTTGTCCTTGGTTTTCAAAGAGGATCATGACATCAGAGAAACGATGAGATGACTTGCAGTTGACTTTGATTTAACTGTGGGAGGGCTGTGTGCAAGGTTACCAGCCTCACTTTCTTCTCCAGGGCCACCTGGGTCCAGTGGCCTGATATTCACCAGGATGACTGGAGATATCCCAGGATGCATTAAGAGACCCTGGCCCTTTTAGGCTCAGGCCTTTTCCTGTACTCACTTAGAGTGAGATAATGCCCATTCAGTGAATAGGCCTTTTTAAGAAGTGAGTCAAGGGATGGCCCCTTTAATTAGAGAAAAAGAAAAAAAATTCAAGCTGGGAGGGGAAGACCCTAAGAGTTACTCTTCCGAAGAGAAACTGTTACCTTTGACATTCACTCTAAGCCTGGAGGTCCCAAAATACAGCCACTAAGTGGAGCTTGGGCGGGGACAGATTATGAAAGCCTTTGAATGCCAGTCTTTTATATTTGATTTTGAAGGTAATAGAGACCCAGTGGAATTTATTGAGTGGAGTATGAGAAGGGTAAAATGGTCAGACTTGTACTTTAGGAAGATCACTTTGACAACTAAATGGACAGGAGGATGGATTAGAGTAAAGAGAGACTTGTGGGAGGTAGACCAACCAACAGGCTGTTGCAGTAGTTCCATGCATTGAGAGAAGGGGCCCAGCACCAGGGTGGCAGCTGTGTCAAAAGAGAAAAGAGATCCAATTTGAGAGATTATATGAAGGTAAAATCAGCAAGCTTTGGCCACAGATTGGTTATAGGGGTTGAGAGAGAGAGTAAAAATGATGAGTTCAGTTTTGGACAAGTTCTGTTTAAGATATCCACAGAAAATCCAGTTCAAGAGATGTGAGATTAGAGTTGGAAAAGAGGTTAGAGCTGTATAAGTAGATCTGAGAATTATTAGCATAGACATAATAATTGAATCCATGGAAGCTAATAAGATCCCCAAGTGAAATGATATGGAGGGAGAAGAGAAGGAAGCCCAGGACAGAGCCCTGTGGGACTCCTACAGTTAGAGGGCATGCCCCGGGTAAAGATCCAGCAAAGAAGACTAAGAAGGAATGGTCAGATAAGTAGAAGGAGAAACAAGAGAGAGTAGTGTCCCAAAAACCTAAAGAGAGTATCTAGAGAAGAGGGTAATTGATAGTGTCAGAAGCTTCAAGGATATCAAGAAGGATAAGGATTGAGAAAAGGCCATTGATTTGGCAATTAAGAGATCATCAGTAACCAAGACTGCTACATTAGCACATGCTTAACAAATGCTTGTTGATAATAGGGATTGTTTCAGCCTTCGCATCTCTATTGCCAATACCTAGCACTAGGCCTGGCACGTAGTAGGTCCTTAACAAATGCTTATTGATTCAATGTTTCCCTATGAAGTGATTCTTTCCTTACTGCCTACTAACATGCTCTGGTTTCCCCATAAAGATCGTTGCTTGACCCTGCCATTCTTTAAAGTTATTGATTGTCATCTCTCTTCCTTTTCATTGCCTTATAGCCTTTAAGGCCCATTGTCTGCACCCTTTACCTGCATCCCATTGTCTGGGATGTAGTATATAAGGATTCTTCTCCTCCCTTTCCCCATTACATATGCCATTGTGTACTATGTTTTTATAATTCAATGTGTTAAGGTAATTTATAAAAATAATTTATGAAATATTTGAATATGATTCCAATTCTCAAATAGATTATTGTAGCTCCTCAAAGGCCATTTAAGTTAATTATCTGTGAATATCCTAATAAAACTATGGAAATGTAAAATTTCCAATCTTATAAAACTATTCTCATTGAGATAATAGTCAATAGCAAAAGAAAAATAAATGTAGCCCATGAAGTAGTAAATATAATGATGATTCCTTTCAGTTACTGGTAAAATCTGAAAATTTATTAAAATCCGAATAATTTCAAAAATCAAATCAATAAACATGTATTAAGTGCTTCCTTTGTACAAAATAATGGAGGTAGAAGGAAATAATTGAAATAGAGTCTCATGCCATAGAGTTTTAAAGGATTCATGATTTCATTTTGTGTAGGTACCTTCTACACCTGGACAAATAACAATACCTACATCCTTAATAGATTATATTAATGAGTTACTGCACCCAAATTAATCAATCACCTCATGGCCAACCTGGTGATGAGCCTCTTTGAACATAGTTATGTTGGTTTTTGGAGATAGGTATGTCATAGTTCACCTCCAGATCCATACTCAAAGTCTCTTTATCTTGGTAACAAACTCCATAGCTTGTGTTCTGTCACTATAGTCTTTAAGAACCTAAGATTTTTTCATCCCACAATAAGGAGTAAAATTTTGGTAGAGGAAAATCTGAACTAATGGGAAATTAATATAGTCATTGCTTGTCTTAATAAAGATTCAAAACAGGATCTTATTCTGGAAGGGGCCTCAGATGCCATCTAACTGGTCCACACACACTTATAGATCATCATATTGAGACAAAAGAGGTGCCTATGGTAATGGAAAATAGGCGTCAGAACTGGGATTTGAACCCAGGGCTTCTGGTTCCAGAACCAGTACTCTTTCTTTTTTTTTAAATGGATTTTTTATTTTTAGTTTACAATACTTAGTTCTATGTGTTCCTGAGTTTCATATTTTCTTCCCTTCCCCCACCCCAAAACGGCATGTAGTCCGATATAGATTCTACATAACCTTTTGCATTAAACTTATTTATATAGTAGTCAAGTTGCAAAGAAGAATTATGACCAGTGGAATGAATCATGAGAGAGAAGAAACAAAACCAAAAAAGAAGAGAAAAAAAAAGAGAGCAAATAGTTTGCCTCAGTCTGCATTCAGACTCCACAGTTCTTTCACTGGTTGTAGCTAGCTTTTTCCATCATGAGTCCTTTGGAGCTGTCTTCGAACCTTGTATTGCTGAGGAGAGCCAAGTCTATCAAAGTTAGTCCTCACAGAATCAATGTGTCTGTGGTTGTATACAATGTTCTCCTGGTTCTGCTCCTCTCACTCAGCATCGTATCATGTAGGTCTTTCCAGGTTGTTAGGAAGTCCATCTGTTCCTCATTTCTTATAGCACAATACTATTCCACAACTTGTTCAGCTATTCCCCAATTGATGGGCATCCCCTTGATTTCCAGTTCTTTGCCGCCACAAAAAGAGCTGCTCTAAACATCTTTGTACATACAGGTCCCTTTCCCATTTGTGTGATCCCTTTGGGATATAGCCCTAGGAATGGTATTACTGAGTCAAAGGGTATGCATATTTTTATAGCCCTTTGGGCATAGTTCCAAATTGCTCTCCATAATGTCAGGATCTGTTCACAACTCCCCTAACAAGGTATTAATGTTCCAGTTTTCCCCCATCCTCTCCAGCATTTATCATTTTCCTGTTTTGTCATGTTAGCCAATCTGACAGGAAAGATGTGGTACCTAAGAGTTGTTTTGATTTGCATTTCTCTAATCATTAGTGGTTTAGAACGTTTTTTCATATGCCTATTGATATCTTTAATTTCTTCCTCTGAAAACTGCCTGTTCATATCCTATGACCATTTCTCAGTTGGGGAATGGCTTTTATTCCTATAAATTTGGCTCAGTTCCCTGTATATTTTAGATATGAGGCCTTTATCAGAGACATTGGTTGTAAAGATTTTCTCCCAATTTTCTGCCTCCCTCCTAATCTTTCTTGCATTGGCTTTGTTTATACAAAAACTTTTCGGTTTAACATAATCATAATTATTCATTTTGCATTTTGTAATGCTTTCTATCTCTTGTTGGGTCATGAATTCTTCCCTTTCCC
>CM053622.1:344734217-344767881 GCA_028646595.1 Phalanger gymnotis | reverse complement strand
CCATACCATTTTCCAATTTTCCCAGCAGTTTTTGTGGAATAGTGAATTTTTAGCCTAGAAGCTGGATTCTTTGGGTTTATCAAAACCAGTACGCTTTCTACTACTACACAGGACTGCCTCCCTAATAAATGATAAATATATTGACTAGATTTAAAGAAAATGGACTTTTTTCCTAGTGTTTTCTCTTTTCTATCACAGTATATATTTACAAGTTTTCCTATAGCTCTCTTCCCTTTGACAGCCGAACTGCTGCAAAAAACTGTCTACATCTATTATCTCAATTGAAACTGCTTTCTTCAGAGTTAGTAGTTATCTCTTACTGATAAATTCAGTGGCCTTTTTTGAGTGCTTAATACTTCTTGACAGTTCTGTAACGTTTGACACTGTCAGTGAACCCCTCCTTGTTATTTTCTCTTCTTTGGGTTTTTGTGACACTGCTTTTCTGATTCTCCTCCTTCCAGTCTTAACTGTACCCTCTAAGTTTTCTTTACAGGATCATCATCCATGTCCTGTCCTGGTTGTGGATATAACTGCAATGGCAAGCAAAATGGGACTTTTCACTGTTCTTTGTTTGAATGGGGCGGGTGGGATCTTTTTTGTCTTGGGGTGTTTATCAACACCAAGACAACTGAGAGTCTTTGAATTGTATATAATGTGGTGCCAGTGGTTGGAGCTTTCCCACACTGATTTCTCACACTCTAAATGGTGAGCCTCAAGTGCCCCAGGGCCTTAAGACAGGTGTATAAGATCCAAGGTTAGCCCTTGACTTTTAGGGGGTACACTCACTGAAAGAATGTGGGTGAGGAGACTCTGGGCAAGCCATTGAACCCACCCTACCGGCTTTGTAACCCAGACAGATACATGTTGGTGATTCTCTGGTAACTATGAATTGTGACTTGATCAGACAAGGGCTGTCTGTTGATGTTTGTAATTTCTGTTTGTATTTGCCTTGAAGTTCCAGGGGCTGATTTTTTTTCCCCCTGAACTAGGTGAATGATATATGTATGTTTGATTAAACTGAGATTGTTAACCCTTTAAAGTTGCTTTCCTTAGAAAAGCAGATCAAAGAACCCGTGCTGGCAGCTCTTGTTGGTCTTGTTGGTCTTGCACCTCAACAGCTGCTGCTAGCCAAATTGTTACTCTAATAACCCAGTTCTAGGTTCTTTTTTCTTTCTGACAAATCTAGATATCTAGATCTCATCTCAGTCTCTGACTTAGAGTATCCAAAGCAGAGCTCATTATCTTTCCTCCTAAACCCACCCACTCCTAACTTCCTGAATTCCCTTAAAGGCAACATTCACCAAGGTCAGGAACCAAGGAATCATTCTTAATTCATCCTTCTTCCTTACCACCCAAACACAAGCAGGTCTCAAATCTTGTCCATTCTACCCCCACAACATCCTTCACTTCCTTCTCCTTTTTGTTCAGCCACCACTTCACCTCTCACTTGGGCAATCACACTAGCCTTTTTTTCCCACACTTGTATCTTAATTTTTGATGTCACTGCTTCCATTCATTCCCCTCACCAATGCTTCTGCTAAATCAGTCTTTCTAAAACCCAAGTCTGACTGTGTTACTCCCCTCTTTGCTCATGAAACTTCAGTGACTCCCAGTTGCCTCAAAGGGAAAATACAAAATCCCCTATTTGTTATCTAAACCTTTCACGGTATGCATCTAACCTGTATTTCCACTACGTCTACACATCACTCCCCCTTCCATATACTCTTTGTTTTAGTCAGATTGGCCTACCAATTGTTGGCTCTGAGCTGATATTTTATCACCTCCCTCTCTTTGTGTCTGTACTCCTCTATCTGGAATGCACTCCTTTTTCATCTTTGTCTCTTGAAATTTCTAGCTCCTTTCAAGTATCAAATCAAGTGCCACCTCCTACATGATGCCTTTGCTGATCCTCCCTGATCTTAGTGTCCTCTCCCTCCTCCCCCAAATTACTTTTTATATATTTTTGTATTTACTCATCTGGTACATAATCTGCCCTGCCCCCACCCCCAATTAAATGTGAGTCCCATAAGGACAGAGACTGTTTCCCTTTTGTCATATACCCAGCAAAGTGGCTAACACATAGGCACACAATCAAAAAGCATTAAGTGCCTGCTATGTGCTAGGCTCTATACTAGCCACTGGGATAAAATTACAATTCATGAAACAATCTCTGCTTCCAGGGGAGAGACAACACTGACATAAAAGGGAACTACAGATGCTTAATGGTTATTGAATTAAATTTCCTCTTATATATTAAAAGCTTAGAATTGTATATTTTTTTAAAATTTCCTTGAGCGAGCTTTTAGAACACTAGATTCTTCAATTTGGCAGGAACTTTAGAGGTCCTCTAGTCCAACCAGCTTGATACAGGATTCTCTCTACAACATCCTTGTAAAGTGGTTTCCTATTATTTGGTTTCCAATGATAGGGATCCAGATAACACCCATGGAGTAAGTTTTCTTCCTTGTTGAGAGGGAAACACATTGTGCATTGATTAGTGCTACTGTCAGCAGGGCACAAAGGGTTCTTGAGATCATTTTACCTGAACAATGAATCTCTTGTTTTTTTTTTTACCAAATGGAGCTGGGGGACTGTTACCTTCTCCTAGGAAACCTGAAGTGAGTCTAGGACTGTGGTTAGACTTTTTAGAAAATCTTCCATTTTCCTGAATTTTGAAAATATGATTCAGAGATAACATGGGGAAACAGCTACTTGAGACTTAGGACTCAAGTAAATGTCAAATTTACTGACAAAAGCTCATCTGATTCAGCTCCTTCATTTTTTCAAGGGACGAAACTGAGGCCCAGAAAGATGATTTGCCCTTAGACAAAAAGTTCATTACTTACCTGAGTTGGGATTCAAATTCAGCTTTTTCAACTTAGCCATAAGCATGAGTATATTTTTAGTGTTTAACTAAATTTGTGAAAAATCTCTTTGTAATTCCAAATCTGTGAATCTGCAGAACTTCAGAAAGTGCTTTTCTGTGTTTTTAAGCAAAATACCTTTTAATTTAATTTAATTAGTAAAATTATACTAGGTCTCTGCTATAAGTATTAAGATGAGGAAAGGGAAAATGTAAACCATAAAGTATTATTTTTCAGAATTCCAACTTTACTGAAATTGAAAACCCCACATTGTTAAATCATTTTTAATTTGTTCTTTTTTACTTCTAATTTTTATGTTTTTTCCTAAAGGGTTTTAAAATTGGAATTAAATAAAGACCGAGATGTGGAAAGAATACATGGCAATGGTGTCAACACCCTTGATATTGAACCTGTTGAAGGGAGATAGTAAGTTCATTTTGTTAATTTAATAGAATTTCTTTGTTAAGTAAATATAAGTCTATAGCATTGCCAGCAAAAATTGCAAAGAAAAGCCAGTCTTGAAGTGGTTAAAAAAAAAAGGCTAAATCATTGGGATTTTTTAAATGTCATTTTCTATATGTGAGCAAAAGCTCAGTATGCATTGGCAAGTAAAGAGCCTGCATAACTGGCTTCAGTGAAGGGTTAGTCAATATTAGCACCACTATCTGAGTTGATGAGTTTATGTTTCTGCAGCCTTGAAGATTGACAATGTACTTTACAGGCATTATACCATTTAGTCCTCATAAAGTAGGCTTTGCAAATAGCGTTTACCCATTTTACAGCTGAGGAAACGAGTTCACAGAGATTATAGTCACGTGACTTGTAAGGGATGGACCTAGAATTCAAATTCAGGTCTTATTCCAGTCCAGTACTCCTGCTACACTTTATATTGTTGCTTGGCATAAAATTAATATGCTAAAGTCCTAAAAACCAATTTGTTCTCCTAGGATGGTTCGATGTGACTTCTACAAATTCCTTTGTAATTTGCTAGCAAACCATGTCTTTGTGGGTAATACAAAAATAAACTCCATTTTGGTCCGTATCAAATTATCATAAACTAGTTGTCTAAATAAGAATTTACCATTTAACTGCTTATTATTTCAGTTATTTGAAATTTAATCCCTTATTGGGAGTAAGCAATCAGTTATCACAAATAAGTGGGTAATGTAAAATTTTAAAAGTGTCTTTTTTTTTTTTGACAGCATGTTATCGGGTGGTTCAGATGGCATTATTGCACTTTATGACCTTGAAAACTTCAGCAGAAAAGTTCATTACACATGCAAAGCTATTTGTTCTGTGGGCAGGTATGTATTCAAAATATAATTAGTTAGCAAAAAGCTAATAAAAATATTTACTAGCATAAATGCAAATTTGAAAATAGCAATATATTAAGTGAAAGGCTAAAATTATGTTAAAAAACAATAATTACTTCTGAATCTTCCAACATTTCAAAAAATTAGCAAAAATACGAGCATAGTTTACATATTACTCTCCAAAAGACATCAGAGTATACTTTTAAAAATGGGAATTTGTAAATCTCTTTAGCATATTTTCTTTCTTTGCTTTCTGTCCTAGATCTTCAGTAATCCACATGTCTATCTTTTCTTGGGCATCCTGATGACTGACTACCCTTACTCTGGCTTCTATTGGCTCCCAAACTAATTTTGACTCTGTTATGATCTTCCACTTTATGATTTCCTATATACCACCCTAGAACCTCTCACTTTCCCTGACCTTCTAGCTCTCACTTCTAATAATCCACATCTTGGGTAACCCCACCATCTGTTTTCTCTCCTCTCCCTTCTTAATTACAAAAAAAAAAGAAGAAATTTATGAAATCACACTGATTTCACCCACTATATAAATTTGTGATGCTTATTCTCAATTGGGCCCGCCCTGCCCTTCATCCTCTCTTATTCTTCAGTATCTTTCCTATCGTGTCAGTTTTAAGACTTTTCCCTAGAAGTTCACAACCTCTACCTTTCAACACTTAAAACATCTGGCCTCTTGTTACATTGCAATTCAGCACATTTAATGAGTTTTCTGAACTCCTTTCTTTGATAACCTGAAACTTCTTAGTACTCTTGACCATTTTCTCCTTCCCTCCTGTCTCAAGAGAAGCATTCTTTTCCCATTTCTGTGTCTGATCTCTGTTTGTGTCATTGTTCCCATCTTCTGACTTGTTTAAGAAAATATCCACTTTGTCTTCTACAACTTCAGTTTTTCTTTTTCCATTTGCTTTTAATTTTCCTACAAAAATTACCCAGCCATTAATAACTCATCACTCTGTAAATCCAGTCCCTAGCTATTTTGTTACTGATTCTACATATCAGAAGTATATTCCCTCTGGTGGAGTTTAAATGAAGAAATGCATACAGTATTGTTGCTCTCTGGATCTAATAAGAAAGCCATTTCCCTTTCAGTCTTGAAGTTCTTAATGTAAGTTAAGGGAAAATCTTTATTTGTTACTGAGGTTTACCTGATATAAAACAAAACAAAACAAAATTCCTTTTTCTCAATCCTTTTAATACTGTCCCTTGTCATTTTCTCCATCAAAATCATATTTCTTAAAAAAAAAAAGTCCCTATCAAGTAGTTCCAATTTCCGTCCACTCATGATCCTTAACCATTTTTCAGTCTGACTCCATGTCAGCTGGTCAATGAACTTTAAGCACTTTGTATGTGCTGGCACCTTGCTAAGCACTAGGGATACAAAAAGAGGCAAAAGACAATCTCTGCCCTCGAGGAGCTCACAATCTAAAAGAAGAGAAAAGCAAACAAATATGTATAAACAAGTATACGCAGAATAAATAGGAAATAATTAAGAGAGAGAAAGGCACTAGAATTAAGAGAGGTTATAGAATGATTTCTGTAGTAGATGGGATTTTAATTGAGAATTGGAAGGAGCCAGGAAAGCTGGGAAGGACAGCATTTAGGTATGGAGGACAGCTAGAGAAAATTACTGGAACTGAGAGACGAAGTTTCTTATTCATGGAACGGTCAGGAGGTCAGTGTCACTGGATCAAAGAATACATGTTGGGGAGTAAGGTATAAGTAGATTGGAAAGGTTAGAGGGGGCTAGGTTATAAAGGACTTTGAACATCAAACAGAGCCTTTTGTAGTTGTTCTTAGAGGCAATAGCAAACTGTTGGAGTTTATTGAGTAGGCAAATGATATGGTCAGACGTGTGCTTGAGGAAGATCACTTTGGTGGCTCAATGGAAGATGGATTGGAGTGGGGGGAAACTTGAGGAAGGCAGACCCACCAGCAAGCTATTAAGGCATGAAATGATGAGAACCTGGACTACAGTGATTATAGTGTCAGAGGAAGGAAGGGAGTGTTTTCAAGAGATGTTGCAGAGGTGAAACTGACAGGCCTTGGCAACAGATTGGAGGTGTGGGGGGGAGTTAGTGAAAAATCCCGTATGACTCCTAGGTTTCAAGCCTGAGGGACTGGAAAGATGGTATTGCCCTCTACGGTAATAAGGAAGGTGGGAGAGAAGGGAAATTGTTTAGGGGGAAAGATAATGAGTTCTGTTTTGATCATATTGAGTTTGAAATATCTTCTCGACATCCAGTTTGAGATGTCTGAAAGGTATTTGGAGGTCATCAGAGAATTTGGGGCAAGATAAGTAGATTTGAGAATTATCAGCATAAAGATGGTAATTAAATCCATGGGAGCTGAAGTAGTTTAAAGGGAGAAGAGAAGAGGACCCAAGAGAGAATCCTGTGGGACACCTATAATTAGAGGGCATGATCTGGATCTACCAAGGGAGACAGAAGTGGTTACATAGGCAAGAGAATGAGAAGAGAGAGGTGTCACATCCAGTCTTCTCACAATCGTAACAATCCTTTTCTGGACGTGCCAGATGTTACCCTTTAGTCAGATGGTCAGGGCTCTTTCTAGAGTCTTTCATGGCTTCTGTCTCTGTTGATGTTGCCTAAAGTTACCTTGGGCCCTTCACCTGCCATGTCACATTATTGAATCACATTGAGTCTGTTTCAGTAAAACCCTCGTTTCTGTTTCACACACGCTGTAATATAGCCATGTTTCCTATATTTTCTACTTGGGCAATTGATCTTTTTAACCCATGTATTGGATGTAGCTTCACAAATCTCTTATTCTGGATAGAGACTACTGAAAAGTTCCATTCAAAAAGAACATCTCACAAGGTTCTGCAATCCCTATCCCCAAAAATGAAACCACCCTGTGGTGAGTGCACTGTGAACTGGATGCATCACATCTTTTTAGCTGGACATGGGGGCTGGAATTTCTTGCTTTCATTCAAACTTTAATCCTCCATTTTCCTCAGCCTCCTTAAGGCAGGCTTTCCCCTAAGGCAAATCCAGTCTTCTGGGTTTCTTTATTGAGACACCCACAAAGCTGTCAGGGACCTGCACCCAACACATTCTCAAACTACTCAAGGATCCTTACCTGAATACCCAGGTTCCCTGATAGCATCCTACATTCTGTCTCAGCTTTTGAATCGCAACGCTTTCTTCTGCATCATCTCCATCTCTGAAATTGTATTCATACCTCTCTCTACCCTCTTTGTTCTCAGCATGTTCTTAATAGCTCTAAACTGTATTGAATATTTCCAGGTACCAGCTTCATAACCCTTTCTTCTGTACTAAGGCCCAGCCTCAAGAAAATACCCAAATTCTTCTTTTATAACCTGGTACATGCAGGGGGTGGTGATGTCCAACTCCAGGCAGCTGTGAGCCTTCTTGCAGGGGAGGAGTGGCATGGGATAGAGAGAGAGTGTAAGGCATGGAGTTGGGAAGACCTGGGCCCTAATCCTACCCTTGATACTTAGAAACTTTGTATCTGAGTCACAGAACCTCTGTAATCCTCTAGTTTCTTCCCTGTTGTACCTACCTCACAGATTTTCATAAGACTCTAAAGAGAATACACATGAAGCGCTTTGAAAATCTTAAAAGACTCAGGCCTCCATATTGCTACCCAGCCCTTTTCCCACCATACCTTCTCTACTCAGACTATCATCTTCCACCTCCCCTGTTTTCCAGCTCTCCTTTATATGTTACCTTGCCCCATTAGAATGTAAACTCTTTGAGGGCAAGGACTGTTTTGCTTTCTTGTATTTGTATCCCCAGTATTTAGCATGGTGCCTCGCATATAGTAAATGATTAATAAATGCTTTATCTATCTAAAAACCAACTATCACTATTTTGTCCAAATGGTCTTCTACCAAGAGATCCATCATTTCTACTTCAGCAGTCAGTTCCACTTAATTGGTTAGAATTGGGTCCAAACAATACTTCTGGTTGCCATATCCTCTCACTTTTTTAAGAATCAAATTATCATTAGGGAAAGTCAAAAATTCATCAGCTGTTGTGCTTTTAGCAGAAAAATTGTTGTCTGAATATTTGAAGTCTTCCATCACTCCCTTAGCATGCCTCAGTGCCAGGTATGTGATCTATTTTCTAAACAGTCACTACTTCCTCTTTTTGGTCAGATCATTGTAGTATTCTCTCTCCACAGTTTCATTGCTTCTTTTTCTCCTCCCATTGATCCTCACCTAGATGTTTTCCCCTCTGCTTCCCCCTTCAGGTTAATGAATTTCCTCATATAATAATAATTGACATTTACACAGTATTTTAAATTCTGCAAAGCACTTCACATACATTCTCTAAAAGCTTCACAGCTACCCTATAATTCAAGTACTACAAATGACACATGAAGAAACTTACGCACTCAGAGAAGTTAAATGACTTGTCCATAGGCATGCAGCTAAAAGGTGTCAGAGGTGAGAGTTTGAGTTCAGGACTTCCCAACACAGTCTAGTTATGTAACCATTTTACCATACTGCTTCTCACATGAATTTATAGTCTTAATATACAGTGCTTATGGACCTCATTAGGGATGCTGCTTTTGTAGCTAATAGTACATTATTTCTATGTCTTTCTCACCTCCTATATCCAATTCCTTTAAACTTACTCTCTAAGTAGTTCTCAAATCCATCATCTCTCTATTTCCATGCTGGTTTCAGCCCCTCATTACCACCTATAAGGACTTTTTGGCTGCAGCCTCCTAATGTCTTCCTACATCTACTTTCTTTTCTGAATAGGACACACTTTGTATATAGTAGGTACTCAATAAATGTTCATTGAACTGAATTGTATTTAACTCTTTACAATGTTTGAGTCATCTTCTCTAAAGAAATTATGATTTCTTCACCTAATTGAAAAAAATTCTGGAGTTAAACCTGATTCCTGGTGACATTTTAGGGAAAACATTTTGATGACTAGATAAGTAATCAGGCAGTCCACATTTTTCACTGCTGCACTCATTCAAAGCTACCTAATTAGCACCCATACCTCCGTCTCTTGTTTTCTCTGTTCGTCAAATAGTTTCAGTTAATATCACAGCAAGCAAGCCAGTTAGCTAGGATGTCTTGTCCATGTGTTTACAATTCTTTGAAAATGTCTTTGAGACCAAGAGGGTGTGATAATTATTTTGTGATAAAAATGCTTATATTTAAATAGGCCTTAAAAATTGCAAAATGCTTCACTTTGTCTTATTTGATTTCTGTAATATCCCTGTAAGGTAAGTAACGTAAGTGTTATTATCCCTAGTTTGTGGTTGAGAAAATTGAAGATTAATGAATTTGTGACCCAAGGTCACATAGCTCTTGATTGGTAGTTCCAATATCTGTACCTGGCTTCTAAACAGTGTTTTGTTTCTTTTTTTTTTTTTTTTGGAGGGGGGAAGGCAGGGCAATTGGGGTTAGGTGATTTGCCCAAGGTCACACAGCTAATACATGTGTCAAGTGTCTGAGGCCGTATTTGAACTCAGGTCCTCCTGACTCCAGGGCTGGTGCTCTACTCACTGCGCCACCTAGCTGTCCTGTTTTGTTTCTGTCTTGCTGGAATTTGAAGCTCCGAGACCTTGTGCTTTTTATTCTGGTCACCTATGTTTTATCATATCCTAAGCAGAGGTGAAGAAGCAAGAAAAGTAAAAGTAAAAATTCTGAGTTAGCATGTGAGGCTGTTGTAAAGTCACTGCCCTGCCTTCAATTACTAGAGAAATTTATAGATGCTTTAGTTCATATTCCCTCAGACAGTGTTTTTTAAGAATCCTGGGGTATCTAAAGCATCCCCCAAAAGATCATCTAAAGAATAAGAAGGAAAAGCAAATTATTGTTAATTCAATGTTTATTTAATGTGTATTATCCTATACTAAAGTCGTACTCTGATACTTATTAAATTGAATTTAGTAAACAGTTGTAAGCAGAACTGCATAGTGGATTGGGAGCGAACTTCAGTCAGGAAGATCTGGGTTTGAGTCTGGCCTCTGACACATATTGGCTTTGAGTGCACCAGGTAATTTTCTTAGGCTATAAGTTGCAAAACAATTGATGATCTTAATTGATAGGTGTTTCCTTGCTACTTCTTTACACTAAACCACAACTGCAGACCAAAATGAATCCCCAAACATTTAAGTACTTATCATACAAGGCACTATGCCGTGCTGTAGGGATACGTAGACAGAAATGAAACCCTGCCCTCAGGGAGCTTATGGTTTCCTCGGGAAAACAACATGTACACAGATAAGTGAATATAAGATAATTTCAGGAGAGAGAAAACAGGAACAACTGGGGAGGATGGTGCAGGGAATGAGAAAAGGCTTAGTGTAAGAGGTGCCACTTGACCTGAACCTGAGAGGGTGAGGGGAAAATTTATCTCAGGTATAGGCGCTGCATTTGAGCAAAGGGAGTAAGCCATTTTGATTAGGTTATGCAGTGCGTGAAGGGGAATGATGTAATTCTGCAGAGGTAGGAGAGAGCTGGATTGTAAAGTGCTTTAAATACTAGACTGAAGATATGGCATATCATCCTACAGGCCCTAGGAAGCTATGAAGAATTTTAAGCAGAAGAGTATCAAGGTCGGTCTTCTTTCTTGGGAATATAAATTGCCATTTGAGTGAAGGATAAAGCATTTAAGAGACTAGTAATAGAGAGATACCTTAACTAAGATGTTAGCCACGTAAGTAGAGAGAAAGGGTTAGATGCAAGAGATATTGTAAAGGTAGAAATGACAAGATTTGGCAGCCAATTGGATGTATGGAGAGGGGAAAATGGAGGAGTCCAGGACAATTTTGAGATCATGAATCTGAGACTAGAATGACGTTGGTGCCTTCTACAGAAACAGGAAAGTTGAGAAGAGAGTAGAAGAGGGGGGACAAGAATGACTTTGTGTTTGGACCTGCTGTGTTTAAGATGACTCTGGGAATTCCATTTTAAACTGTCCAGTAGTCGGTTGTTGCTAAAAGACTAAGGTTCAAGGGAGAGAGTAGGAGTGGGTATAAAGATTGGGGAGTCATTTGTATAGATTTGATAGTTAAATCCATGGGAACAGATGGGGTTGCGAAGAAAGAGAATATAGAGGAATAAGAGAAGACAAGCCAGGACAGAGCCTTTCAGAAAACCCTGAGTTAAGGGACATACTGTGGATGATGATCCAGCAAGGTAGGCTGAAGAGCAGTTAGACAGAAGAGAGTAGTGTTATGAAAACTCAGAGAGGACTGGATATCTAAAAGGAGAGAGATTGAGGAGGATTAGGAGTGATAAAAGACGATCAGATTTAGCAATTCAAAGATCATTGGTTATGGGAATAAATCAAGGATGCCCACTTCCCCCCCTATTATTTTGACATAATTCTAGAAATGCTATCAACAGCAATAGGACAAGAGAACGATATTAAAGGCATAAAAATAACTAAAGAGAAGAAAGAAATCTTCCTTATTTGCTGATGATATGATAGTTTGCTTGGGAAATTCTAGGGAATCCACAGAAAAACTGAGATAATAGTTTTAGCAAAGTTGTAGGCTACAAAATAAATCCTCAAAAATCAACTGCATTTCTATGTAATAGCAAAACCAAGAGGCAGTGATAGAAAGGGAAATTCCATTTCAAATAACAAAAAAAAATGTGTAAAATGTCTAGGG
The DNA here is from genome assembly GCA_028646595.1 of Phalanger gymnotis. NCBI lineage: Eukaryota > Metazoa > Chordata > Mammalia > Diprotodontia > Phalangeridae > Phalanger > Phalanger gymnotis. Next base: position 344,756,051 of record CM053622.1, on the reverse strand, counting down.
ATTAATCTACCGAAGCACATGTATAGATTCAATTACAAAATGTTCCTAAAGAAATAAAGAGCAACTTTAAAAGCAGAAGAATATTGAATATTCATGGCCGGGCTATGCCAATATAATAGAAATTATAGTACTGCCAAAGTTAATTTATATTTTTAATGCTACACAGATCAAATTATCAAAATAGTATTTTATAAAAATTGATAAAATAGCAGTTCATTTAGAAACAACAGAAGATCTAGAATGTCCAGGGAAATGATGAAAAGGGGTAGGAGCAAAGGAAGAATAGCACTGCTAGACCTCAGACTTTAAGTGGCAATCATCAAAACTTTCTGGCAATGGTTAAAAAATAGAGAGATAGATTGTGGAACAGACTGGACAGGAGAATTAGAAACAATAAAACTCAATAAACCAAAAAATAAGTTATTTAGGAAAGAACTCTATTTGGTTAAAACTACTGGGAAAACTGAAAAGCAGTCTGGCAGAAAGTAGGCTTAGACCAGCACTTACACCACATTCCACAATACATTCCAAATGGATACATGACCTTAATTTTAAAGATCATACTATTCAAAAATTAAAATAGAACCGAATTATGTACCTTTCACATCTATGGGTATGAAATGTATTCTGAACCAAACAAGGGACAAAGGCGTTTACAGAAGATAAAATAGGTAACTTTGATTACACGAAACTGAAAAGTTTTTGCATAGAGAAAATTAATGTGCCTAGGCTAAAAAAGAAGGCAGTCATGTGGAAAATAATCATTGTATCAAATTTCTCTTATAACTAAATTTCTCTAATATGTAGATATTCAAGATACATAAACAATTAACACACACACACACATACACACAACCAAAAAACAACCCCTAATAGATAAGTGGGCAAAGGAGATCAATAATTCTCAAAAGAATTGCAAACTAAAAACAACAACCTAAAAAAGTTCCAAATCATTAATAATAAGAGAAATATTGGCAAACATGAAAAAGATGAGAATATTCAGTGTACAGGGTGTCCCTAAAGTCTGGACACATAGGCAAAAATGCATATTTTGAAATATTTGGAGTATTAACAGACTTTGACCCCCTTGACTTTTTTTTTCTGGGGTATGTATGCTAAAGGAGAAGGTGTACTCAATTAAAATCACAGATGCAACACACTTGATTGAACGCATAAAGAGCGAATGTGCTAAAATTGACGGCATTGTGGAGTTATTGCATCGAGTTCACATGAATCTTGCAAAGCTCATCAACCTTTGCATCACAAATGATGGAAATCATATTGAAGATATTATTTGTTAATATTCCAATTAAATAAAGTGTTGTTGAAAATTTAATTCATTTCCTTTCTTGAAAATATACATTTTTTTCCTATGTGTCCAGACTTTAGAAATGCATTGTAGAAGGCATTGTGGGAAGATACTACACTGGTGCATTGTTGGTAGAACTGTGAATCAGTATAACCATTTTGAAAAAAAAAATTTTGAATTATGCAAATAAAGTGACTAAAATGCCCATACCCTTTGACCCAGAGATCCCATTACTGTGATTATGCCCCAGAGCAACCATTGATAAGAAGAAAATCACCATATACACCATATTTATAGCAGCACTATTTTTGTCATAGCAAAGAATAGGAAACAAATTATACGCCTATCAATTGGATAATGTGATACTGGACAAATTGTGATCCTTGACTATAACATTTTTGTGCTCTAAGAAATGATAAATGTTTTGAATACAGAGAAGCGTGGAAAGAGTTACATGAACTGATGGGCAGTGAGTAAGTAGAACCAAGAAGACAATATAACAATATACAATAATGTAAAAAGAAAGAAAAATTGCACACAAAAAATCAAAAGTTTATGTTGCGAAATTACAAAGAGTAATGGATTAAAAGAAAACATTCAGTGAGGAGACGCTTCTCCCTTAGCCATCTGCAGAGGTGAGAAAGCCAGAGTTGAACACTGTGCATATTTTTAGATGTGCTGATCACTGATGGTTATTTTTTTTATTGTCCTTAAAAAATACTATTTGTTATATGAGATGGCTCCCTGGGAAGCAGAGGGGGATGATACTGTGGGCAATTATGGTGATGTTAAAAAAATCAATAAAAACTTATTTAAAAAGAGATCATTGGTAACTTTGAAGTGCCCAGGCACAGTGGAATGATGAAGTCGAAAGCCAGATTGGTGACTTGAGGATGAAGAGTAGTGTTTTGTTTGGGACATTTGGAACCTAATATGGTCTATTCCTGCTTTGTAGAAATCATCCTGATGTTCACAAATACAGTGTGGAGACAGTGCAGTGGTATCCTCATGATACTGGCATGTTCACCTCAAGCTCATTTGATAAAACTCTGAAAATATGGGACACAAACACATTACAGGTAAGTAAATTTAAATCACTCAAAGGATGAAGGATAATCCAATCCTTGGTCTATTTGCTGATATTGCTAGTAAGGTTGACAGTTGTGACAGCATTGAAAATTAATACAATCTAACTAGACATAAGCAAGACAATGAAAATTCACATGATCTTTTGGGTAAATTACTTTATTCATCTTTATTGCCAATTTTTATTTTTATTTACTTATCGTGGGGGGTTGCCAATTTTTAAAAGAAAAGAGAATGTTAGTCCTAATATTTATGTGTAGACAAATGTATTCATATAAATCTGTCACTATTATGGCTAACCATCTCATCTTCTTTAAAAACAGGCAAGAAAGGTAATGTAGCATCATAGAAAATTGACTGTAAAGCAAGACTTTGGCTCAGGACTCACTTCTCCCACATACTAACTTCATGACCCTGGGCAAGTCATTTGCCTTTTCAGTGCTCTAGGCGATTCTAAATTATAGAGGCAACCTAATTATAGACAAGCAACTCTTAATTATACTGTAATTTGCAAAGAAGGTGCTAATCTGAACTGGTAGATATTCTTCACCCCAAAATTTTTTCTAACAAAATTAGTACACGTATGCATATGTGTGCATGTATTTGGCAGGCCTTTAGTTCTTCTTGCCTATAGGATGTTCTGTCATCATATTAAACTCGACATGTCCAAAACTCATGATTTCTCACATCCCAAATTTCCTATTTCTGTGTATGGTCCTTCTCTTAAGCAACATAAGTTGGAATTCTTTCTGCAGATTTCTTTAATTCTTCTTTGTCTTTTATTCTTTAAAGTTTAGTCACTAAGTCTGTAAGTTCTTTCCTCAAAAATATTTTTCATTCATCTCTTCTTCATTGTGTTGCCATCCTAAATGAGGCCCTCATTTCCTCATACCTAGATAGCTTCCTGTTTTCTCTGTTTCTATTATCTCCCTCTATAGTTTGTTCCCACTGCCACCATATTAGTCTTCCTAAAACCCTGATTCATCAAATTACTTCCGTGTTGAAAAAATTGCCTTTTTCATCATTACTTAGAAGAGGAATTTCTCAGTCTGGCATTTAATGTTTACATTGATACTGATAATAACTCACATTCCTTTAACATGTTACAGTTACTAAAGTTCTGCTCTGATGCCTCATTCTACTGTGGTCACCAGAGGTGACGCCAGTCTCCCTAAAGCTACCAGCATAGTGCAACTTTAGGTACTGCCAAGCTTGAAAGGCTTTGAAGAGAGAGTCAGGGATGAATTATATATGCTGCCATACCTCCACTGCCCTGGGGGCGGTGGCTGAACTGCAAACTCTATCCCAGTCCCCAGCAGCTTCTCCCACTAACCTACTCTGTTATCCTTGGTGTTTGTGGGTTGAGAAGTCTGGTAACTGCCGCAGCTCACTGATTCAGGGCGCTAGGGCACGCTCCGCCCAGCTCCCGGTCTGGTTGGTCCGTGCTCCACTCAGCTCCACTCCCCTCCACTCCCAGCTCCATGCGGGATAGACCTTACCCAGAGACCATCCAGGCTGTCCTGGGCTAGAGCCCTGCTTCCCTATGCTATTTTGTGGGTTCTGCAGTTCTAGAATTGGTTCAGAGCCATTTTTTATAGGTTTTTAGAGGGACTTGGCAGGGAGCTCATGCTAGTCCCTGCTTTCCAGCCACCATCTTGGCTCCGCCTGATCCTTACTTTTGAAGGATCACAGCGTTCCTGCGAAGTAATTAATGTAAATCTTAATCTTCCCATTTTATTGCAGGTGCAGCTGTGAAGCTCTTTGAGATAGTGACCTACCCAGCCTCATACAGCTATAACAGCAACTCCATAACTACACCTCTCCTCCAATCCAACTTTATTTCCTTATATTCCAAAGTATAAAATATCTGCTACTGTCAGGGGTGGGAAACCTGCAGCCTCGAGGGACATGTGGCCCTCTAGGTCCTCAAGTGCAGCCCTTTGACCAAATCTCAACTTCACAGAACAAATCTCCTTGTTGATAAGGAATAAAATGAGGTTTCTAGTGAAAGAAGCAGTGACTGCCACCCTAACGTTGCAGAAGGGAACTTGTTTCTCAATCAAGAAATGAAAATGTGTTTAAAAAAATTTTTAAATATACAATAAATAAGATACAATAGAACATTAAAAAAAAAAGAAATGAAAATGCATCCATTACTTTCATTTTCTTCTTTCCTGGTACAGACTATTACTTTGAATACTTTTCCACGTGTATTCAGTACAGAGGAACTAAATAAAAAATGCATTGTTTAGATAGTAAGAAAAACCCTTTATCTCTAATTTTGACTACTGTAAACCCAATTAACTTAGCTAAATTAAATTTTAAGAAGAAATCATATTTGATAGATAATTTTGAAAATTTGCTTTTTTTCTACTCTTAGAGTATTAGTATTTGTTTAAAATATCATTGAAAATGAATGCAAGGCAGAAATAGAGTGCTTTAAGAATAGAAATTAATGTCTCATCTATTTAAACTTTCTCTGTAGCAGTTTTGGTCCGTTAGTATATAAATAAGAATCATAGGATCATATATTTAGATCTGGAAGAGATTTTAAAGGTTATTCAGTCCAACCTTTTTATTTTACAGATGAGAAAACTGAACCCCAGAGAGGTTATAGCTTGTCAGTCTAATAACAGTCTGATGTAGGAATTAAACCTAGATCTTCCTAATTTGAAGTCAAATTCTCTATCCACTATACCAAAGTTAAAGGAACTCCTTCATTTTATGTCAGTGTAACTTCTCTCCTCTTCTCCCTCACTTCCTTTTTACTTTCCCAAGAAATAGTATACTGACCCAGCCAGCTCAATTTCATGTCTGAAAGTGCCACTTATAAATTATTTCATAATTTTTCTCTTTGATATGAACCTTACAAGGATAGGCTTGTACCCCATCATCCCTAATTTCCCTTAATAGTCTATTATACTTTTAATATATAATTTCTTCCTTGCAGTTGTTTTTATGCTAACAATTTAAGGAGAATATAACTTTGTAGGACCTTATGATCCATTTTGTAGGTTTTCCTCAAATTTTACAATATAACATTATTATCCCACATTAGGCCCAGAGCTCTATGGACAGTACTCTAAGGTACTTTGCTTTTAAAAAAAAAAAAAAGTATTTTATTTATTCTGCATTTAAACACCAATCCAAAAGGTAAGCATTTCTGTATATAAAGTCAAGCCTAAAAAGAGGATTGTATGTGAAACCATGAACCTATTCCATGCAACTTATTATTTTTAAAGTACATAATAAATTTACCTTCTTTCAAAATTATCTTACTTGTTTATGCTTCCTTCTGTTCTCTTCTGTGCATTTTTAAAAATGTTTTAATTGCCCCATTTTTTCTTTTGGGGGTAATCACTGTTGTTAGCCTTCATAACCCTCCTTTTCCACATAAAAGAAGAAATACTGCAAAGGATGAGGAAGGAGTTCAAATGCCATTGAACTACAGGTAGGATCACGTAAGACCTAGCAGTAAAATATTATATATTGCAAAAGGTATAGGCTTATGACCGAGAATAACTCACCTTGCAAAGCTGAGTATAATACTAATAGAGGGAGAAATGGACCTTTAACAGAAGAGGACTTTGAAGCATTCTCAATAAAAAATAAAAGGGTTTTTTTCCCCCTTTTCTTTATGTGGAAACTGAGGGCTTTGGCTAAGTCATTCCTGGGACTTTTCTTTTGGGGATTTCTTTCCAGAGATGATTCGTTGGTGGTTTTTCCGTTTCACTTTGCCTTCTGGTCCTAAAAAATTTGGACAGTTTTCATTTATGATTTTTTAAAACCCAGTGTCTGTGGGGTTTTTTTCCTAATCATGATTCTCAGAGTGTCCAATGATTATTAAATTCTCTTTCCTGGAGATATTTTCTATGCTATTTTTGATAGAAGTAATTTTACACATGCTTCTAATTTTCAGTCTTTTGATTTTGTTCTAACATTTCTTGCTGTGTTATGGAATCATTGATTTTTTGTTGGTCTACTCTGATTTTCAGGAAGTCTATTACTTAGGTAAGATTTACCATTTTCTTCTCTAAGGTACTTATTTATTCATCTTCTAATTCTTTCCTCCACAGCTTGCTTTCTCTCTCTCTCTTTCTCTCTCTTTCTCTCTTTCTCTCTCTCTCTCTTCGTCTTGCTTCCTTTTAGATATTCGTATAGTCCTTGCAGAAAATCCATTTAATTCTCTTTTAGGTTGGAATTTTAGATGTGTCTGAATCCATTCTTTAAAGTAGTTTATATTTTCTTCAGGTTATTCACAACTCCTACACTAATTCTGATTTTGAGATTTGTGCCAGGATCGTTCTCCATCTCCTATTGTGATTTTAGGTGGAATAGTCAGCTATGCTTGACCAAAACCTTGTTTCCTCTTCTGACCACCTCTAGGGTTTGTCTACACTAAGAACATTATTAGGTTTTGGGACCCCTTGGAACTTTGAGATTCGGACTAATGGATCCTTAGCTCCTTTTCTGTCATTTCATGATCTAGTCCTACAAACATTGGAGTCTTAGGGCCTCATATGTCCTATTCTAAGCACTGTTAAACCTGAATTGGTGCCTGCTGCACCCAGTGAGTCCACTGTGAGTTTCTGACTATTCTGAGGCTTTCTTGTAGAAACCCTCCACTCTTGGTGAATCTGGATACAAAGCTTTTCAGGCTAGGAGTGTCTCTGGTTCATCTCTGGTCAGCTCATAGGCTTCAATTTTGTGGTGGCACTGACATTTCTGACAGAACCTCATTGCCTTTAGGCTTTTGGCTGACATTTTATGTAGTCTTGCATGGATGAAGTCACTTACTCTAACTTCTCACTGAATTTCTTATTCATTATTCAGTCTGGTGCAAATTTTTAGGTTTTTGCTGGGCTAAGTATGTGGGAACTGAGCTGTCTGCTTCCATTCTGACAGCCATCTTAGCTGAAAGTACCCAAGATATTTTCATAAAGATATATTACTTGTACTGAAATTCTTGACGTATCGAAATCGTATTTTGTTGTAGAAAGTTATTTCACATGTTAAAAAAAGGGAAGCCAAAAAATTATTGGAAATCTGTTTGAACTTGTACTAAAGATAACATAAAAACATAAGTATATTGTCTATGCATTTATAAATAATCAGATAGTTTCTAAAATAAGTAGGGAGGAAATATGTTTTTATTATTATTTTAATCAGAACTCAAACTTTATAAACATTGTCTTTTGATTATCAGCCTGCAGATGTATTTCATTTTGAGGGAACAGTCTATAGTCATCATATGTCTCCAGTTGCCACCAAACACTGTTTGATAGCAGGTATGTATGTAACTATAATTAAACTGATATATTTTTCCTAAATCAGAGATTTATTTGTTTTTACATACAGCATATTTAGGTATGTTTAACTCAAGTAAGAATGGTAGGGTTTTTTGTTTGGTTTGGTTTTCAGAATTTGTACAGCATTTATCCACCTTCTAAGAGAGATGAAGAATGAGATGCAATACTTCTAGACATGACCATTATGGTAAATAGTTTTGTTTGACTAGATATATTTGTTAAAATAATTTTTTTCTTTTTTTTTTCACTAGTGAAGGAGAAGGGAGGGGAAGAAAATAAATTGTTAATTGACAAAATAAAAAAAATGTAGCATGTAATTTAAATATTTCATTTTAAAAACTGAATGAATTTTACTATCACCCCAGTTCTTTCACAGGTTTAATTACTGTGTCATTTGTGTAATTTGGAAATTCTGCCCCAAACTGGGTTTGATCTAACACTTTAATTAAACAGAAAATCCTAATAATTTGGCCTAATCAACTCTAAGATTATGAATTGTGAAGCTGATGATGATCTGCGCTGGTTGGGGAGACTTGACTCACTGAGAGTTCCCTGTACCAATTAAAACGCATATCTGACCTCCTCCTCCCCTACCAAAATCAACTATGTGAAAAAACCCATTATATTAAGACAGTTTAAGTAATTTGAGAATTTTTTCTTCCTGTAGCAAAATGTTTTTATTTTCTTTAAAGACCATGTCTTGTTTTAAGTGGATTAGCATGAAAAGGAAGCCTTTTCTATTTTAATCTGAGTTAATATCTTACTGATATATAAAGGTATGTCATTTATGTACTTAACCCACTCTACTAAGAATTGTTGGAACTAAACCACATTTTCTTTATTCCCATTTAAAAAGTATAAATTGTCAACTTATGACTATAACTTCCTTGCTGTTTTTTTTTCCTTCTTTATTTCATGAAAAAGCTGTTTTGTTAAAGGATTTTTATTTTTGTTGTTGCAGTTGGTACTAAAGGCCCCAAAGTACAACTTTGTGACTTAAAGTCTGGATCCTTTTCTCACATTCTACAGGGTACGTTTCATTTTGGAACATAAATGTTAGACAATAACTACTTTGAGTAAACTGTTCAGTGTAAAGACACATTACTGACAATGTATTCTTTGTCACTGACATGACTGATGTAATTTGTGCTAGCTGTTAAAACTAAATGGAGGAGAAAAGCTCCTTCTGTGCATTGTTCTGGTATTCCTGAATTTGAGAAGAGGCATGAAAATGTCCAAGGGCCAGAGTGTATGGAAAATGCAAGATCTACCTCTCACAACCTAGTTTCATTTGACAGTTTATGCTTGATTGAAATATCTAAGTCCAAAATGAGAATGGTAAGTGAATCTGTCAAAATTACACAAAATGAACTGTTATCTTAACATTCTGCCTACATTGTCAGCTTTCGTTGTAATGTCCAGAAGCATCTTTCTTCCATTCTGAAAGTACTTCTGAGATGTTAAAAGGCATGTTTAAATAATGAGATTATGAAAACTTTTATTAGCCCGATAAAATATAACAATGAAAACTGTGAACATTTTTTTTTCATTTTAGGTATTTGGCATTGTATTAACATGAATTCTGAACCACTGAAATAAGGAATTTAAGGAAGGAAAATTTGATTTTATTAATATATGTAAAATGCAAGTCTGACGTCTTCCTACCCGAAGCTGCAGTGCTTTATTTAGCATTTCTTTGAATTAATTAAAATAAAACATCATCAAGAAAATTTGCTGAAAGATAATCATTTTTTTTTCAAATTTCATGAATTTGTTAATACAAGACAGACAAATGAAGTGTCTAAGTAGTTCACTCAGGGTGAAAAGTGATTTGATTAACAGTGCCAGAATCAATCAGTATTGACTTCAGATTTTAAAGTATTCTATCATTTTTAGAAATATATAGTTCCTAGGCTTTCTAGAAAAATTTTTTTAAAGGTGTTTACTCTTGTTTGCCTGACTGTACATGTATATCCTTTATCAAATTGATCAACTTCTCGGTGATTGAGGTGGGGAGAGAATTTGGAACTCAGAATTATAAAAAGAAAGAAAAAACCATGAAGGTTAAAAATGTTTTTATACATAATTGGAAAAAGTAATTTTTTTTTAATTCTAGAAGAATTGTAATAATTTTTTTTTTAAAAAAAGGATGCTTACCCTTGAGCTACACAATGTGCTTTTAAAATTAAGTTTACGAAAAAAAAATCATGTTTTCTCCCCTAGGTCTACCACTTACCATCTCTGATATTTAACTTCTCTGAGCCCTGCTTTCTTTACCTGTAAAATAAAGAGGTCAGACTAGTTGACCTCTAAAAGTTCCTTCCAGCTTTAAATCTACGAGCCTAACTTTGTGAATATATGAAAAAAAAGATCTTTACTCATTTTGGGGATGTTTGTTCTCTGTGGCAAATTAAGTGGTCTTAAAGGTGTTATGTGCATTAACAATTAGATCTAATGTGACAACTTTGTCCTTAAAAAAACCCAACCACTTGTTTCAGTTATTCTTCCCAACCCCAAACCAATCATTGCATAATAAATGTTAGATATCCTAATAGGTGCCTACTTGGGACCCAGATTTATATTTTTACATAAATCTCAATTATTAATGTAATAAAATGCCTGCTGTTTAAGTTACTTCACATTTGATTTTTATTCTTTTCTTAGAGTCATGCAGAATTATTCTTTTATCCCTTAATTTTTCAAAGACCTCACAAAGCTTTTTATGTTCTTACATTTGTAGGTCACAGACAGGAAATATTAGCAGTTTCCTGGTCTCCATGTTATGAATATATCTTGGCAACAGCAAGGTAAAATGTATTTCAATTTTTATTTAAAAGTTACAACAGTAATTGCTAATCAGTATTTTGGAAGAAGTGCATTCTTATAGTATAAGTGTTTTGACTTCTTTTGGTATAGTTTTGTTGTTGAAAAATGGACTATAGAAGTATGTCAAATTTTGGTTATAAGCATGTCACATAAGCTCTGGTCCACAGTATTCCTAACCCAGATAATCATCTTATAATTTTCCCTTTTTCATGATGAGCAAGAAAGTATAGGTATACGTATATCAATTTGTTAAGTCTTTGGGCAAAATAATTCACATACATCCAATAATGTCATCCTTACATGAGGACATAATTTTATTTATTTAGTGCAGTAATGTTTATCCCCTAGAAAACAAAGGTCATTTCACTGAATCACTTGCTAGAGTTATCTGTTGTGACTTGAATTTTGTTACAAAACAAAAATGAGAGACTTTTCTCCCAAGGGTTGTGCATGTATGTGTAGGTAAATGTAGGGTGTTATAAAATGGATCTTTTCAGAACTAGATTTTTAGAAATTTCCTTATTCTGCCTCAAATCTTCTAAATAACCTCATACATTTAAATTTTGTTAACTATAATAGGGCCTCATTTCAACATCCAAGTCCTTCAAGTTCTTTATTATCTAAAGGACTACAAGGTTTTGCATTGTCATGTCAAGCTACCTACCACTTGAGGAAAATTACACAAAGTCTCCAAAAATAGAAACTTGAATAAATAATAATCAAAGGGAACTAGAGAAGTGCAGTGGATTTTTGTGTTGTGTTTTGCTTTGTTTTCCCAGTCGATAGGTAGGGCATAGAGAAGAAGAGATAGTCCTTGTATCTTCATCTTCTCTATATTTAAACAAGCAAAAGAAACAAAAGAAGTAGATACCCAGCATTCCACAGCCTTCCTGCCACTCATCCCCTAGGGACCACTTTTGTCATCTGTGGCAGGTTTGGGCCGCTAGGTGGTGCAGTGGATAGAGTGCCAGGCCTGGAGTCAGGAGTTCAAATCTTCCTGAGTTCAAATCTGGCCTCAGGTACTTACTAGCTGTGTGACCTTGAACAAGTCACTTAACCTTGTTTACCTCAGTTTCCTCATCGGTAAAATGACCTAGAGAAGTAAATGTCAAACCCCTCCAGTATCTTTGCCAAGGAAACCTCATATGGGGTCTCAAAGAGTTGAACACTGCTGAAATGACCAAACAAGAACAGCTGTTCCACTGGAGCTATAAGAGTATCCTTGGTCCCAGATTCTTGAGTAACCACTTTATTACAGATAAAATGTATCTCTAGCTCAGTATTCAGAACAGTTGTAATTTTGAATTTGATTTTTGATTTAGAGCCCCAGACTTGGGCAAGAGCTGGGTTCACATATTACCTCATATTGTTAACTAGCTGAGTGACCTTGTACAAGTCATTTACCCTCAGCAAACCTCATTTTCCTCCTTTGTAAAATGAGAGTAACGTCACCTATCTTCCCAACTTGTGAGACTGTTGTAAGAATCAAGTGAGTTGATATCTTTTGCACGTTTTGTAATCCTGAAAGTACTATGGACTATAAATGTCAACTCTTACTATCATTTATAAAATAGCTCTTAGAGTGTTCCCAGATTTCCTTTGCATTTTGCTCATAATTATCCTAGAGGACAGATAGTATCAGTTCTGTTATCCCTGTTTTACAAATGAAAAAACTGAATCTCAGAGAAGTTAAAGGATATCCCTATATATCAATCTATATGACTGTAAGAACCAAGTTTCAAACCCAGGCCTCTCATCCCATATCTAGTACTCTGCGTGTACAATATGCCATCTCTTCACTACCACATCATTATTTACATTATTTTTTTAACCTTCTGAAGTTAAAAAACAAAAGTCAGAAGCAATTGACTAGGTTATCAGTGAAAATGATTGATCAAGTTTAGAGATTTTTAAAGAAGAACTAATTTTACAGTTTAGAAAGTATCTAAAAATTGCCATTTTTTGTCTTGCCAGGCTATCTTTATAAGCTGTCTTCTCAAATTCATTTTGTGAATTTACATGAGATTAAATTGCACAGCATTTGTAAACCAGCTTACTTCGTCAAGCCCTGAAATTGTACTGAATTGTCTTAAATAATTGTTTCAATTAGATTGCTAAGTAACATTGATAAAGGAAGATTTTATTTTTATCTTTCATTTAATAAATTGTGAGAAAAGTTAAATACCAAATTTCTCTATGTTCTCTGTAGTGTAACAAAAGTGTCATTTCCTAGATTCTTCCCTGGTTTCTAGTTAGGTACTTTAAAGAGCTACCTTCAGTTTTTTGGCCCAATTTAAATTGCTGCTTTGTTCAAAACTGCAAGCATAGTGTAAAAATGGTTACTAATAAGTATGTCACACCTAAGAATATATCTATATCTGTGTAGATTTATTTAGGGACTTGGAAGGCACATACCGGTAGGACCAGGAAAGATAGGTTCAAAGGGAGAGAAGGTAAGGAAGGAAGCCAGTGACATTTATGAACCTCACTGATGGGACAGAGTTATAATGGAACAAGTGAGAGGTCTGTAGTTGACATTCAGCCAGATTATATGTAAACACACTCAGCTCCACACCATTTTTCACTCCCACCACCCATCCTGCAGAGGTTTTCCACTTATCCCAAATCTGTGCCAGAGAGTAATGGGAAGATCAAAGCCAATGTGTTCATGCCCCTTTCTCTTAATTGTCCACAGTTCTAGGAGAAAAGAGAAGAAAGGGGTCTTGCTTTTAGTGGAAAAGTCTTAAGTTTCTATCCTAGCCTGTAGAATTATTTTTATTGTTCTAGTTGCCAAAAGCAGCTAAATCTTAAAAGAAAAAATGTCAGCTCAGGGGAAAAAAAATCAACCAAATGATTGGAAGTCAGAATTCCAGGAGCTTTTTCAGCCCAAATGGTGCTTTGATTTTTGTAGTTATCATTTGATAGGATCCTAGGACATGACTCTTATTCACCAGTCCTTTTGGTGTGTATGGTGATAATAGGTTTCTTTGAAAATTTTGAGATTTGCATTATATCATTGTCATCAGTTTGGGTAAAATAGAATAATTTATGTTATTCACCCTTGTGGTTAAAAACTGCTAACTTATTCCTGAAGAATTCTTATTTTGCAAATAATATTCTTCCAAAAATGTTGATTATACTATATTTTTTCTAAATTTGCCTCAAATTTGAAAAATAAAAATGCCAAGGTTTGAAATTAAATTGGATGGGGATGCCCACCTACTATAGTTAGGCATCAGTGTGCATCTTTAATCAGCAGTCTTACGCTGAAGGTAAGGAGTTAGGTAAATATATTGCCCCCTCCCCCTTTCCCTTGGAAACTGTTGTCTGTCATAGCTATAGTATAGATCTAGGTGGCAGTGAGCCTGAGAGGTACGCTCTAATCTAACCCTGGATCTTTATCATTCCAGAAGATTTTCACATTTACTTCTCTGGATGCGGCAGGCATTTACATCCCTTCCAGGGAGGACAGGATCGAGATACAGGCGTGCCCAAACCAATGTTTGAGCAGAATAGAATCCCAAATCCTATCCCAGTTCAGAAACAAAACTGAATTGAAAATGGGGAAAATATTTGTTATTCATCCCACTATTACAGGATTTATGGTCAGTTTTACAAAGAATCCTAGTAATAGGCAAATAAACATTATCATTCAGGCTTCTTTACATTTCTGACCCACGAACAGGCTTGTAAGTTTTCCTGCACTTGTTAAATCACAAGACACAAACTTGTTGGTGGAAAGATCCAGCATATGTCCTACTGGGTTCTGAGTCCATACAATGCCAACATCTTCAAATAATCACTTGGAATCATCCATGAACGCACAGCCTGATGTTTGTTAACAAAGTTTTGTCTTCCTTCTTTAGGCATATATTCAATGACCTGAAAAAGAATAAAAACAAGTGTTTAATTTCTAGATCATCAAATTTGTCAAAAGCCCTTGAGATGAGTAATTTTGGTATGAAATTATGTTAGCTTTTGCTCATCTTACTCTTGTCTTTTTTAAAGAAAAAATGCCACACATATGATAGCTTGGATGCTTAAGTAAAGTAAAATTTTATCTGCTTCATAGTCTAGACAGCATTTGAATAACAAGTAGTGGGAAAAATGTAGTTAGAAAATTGCTAAGGAGCAAACTACAAGCCTGTCTAGTCCTTGGGGGGAGAGATATGCTCATGTAATTAAAAATAACTGTGTAAAAGCAGCAGATGTTGAGTTGTGTCCTTGTAAACTAAAAAGGAAAGGTTATTTTCTTAGCTTTTTTTCCCACTATTTTTAATGCTAATGTTGCATATTGAACATCTGCCGAACAGGCAAAGGTACAACAACCCAAATGTACAGACACATTTGTGCAAATGTAATGATCCTTGCTGTGATGACTGACGAGGAGGAGGAGGCAGCAGAGTCCCTGGCCTAGGACTAAATCATTGTAACACTTCTTTCCTCTCAGTGCTGACAGTAAAGTAAAATTGTGGGATATTAGGAGAGCGTCAGGATGCCTGATTACTCTTGATCAGCACAATGGGGAAAAGTCAAAAGCATCTTCTGAAGCAGGTAATGAAGAAACTGTATTTATATACAAATAAGATAGTAGTGGTATCTGTTTTTTAAACCTCGAAGCTTTCTTGAAATGGCAAAAATATTGATATGTTAAACCTCACATTTTATAGATGGGAGGAAAAAAGCCTCCATCAGAAATTCCAGATCAGTTTGTGCAAAGCTGATTAAATCACTTGGTAAATAAGCAATATATGACAACTTCTACTTGCCTCTGAATTTTGAATTATAGAAACATCTTAGAACCAATTTGTCCTATTTTGTTTCCCTTTTGGCCACTATTATAATAGTCTTAGGTAAGTGTATTTAAGAAATGCAAATGCAGAGATTGCCCCTTAGGAAGCCCACCATAAAGTAAAGAAATAGCAGGATTTTATATTCACTGTGTCAGCATAAAAAGTGCAGGCTATGCTGAATGTGAATCAGCAGGAATCCAGGTGACAAAGTACATCGGTTGCATTTTTATAGTTGTATTTTGATTGTAGTTTGAAATTTGATTCAGAATTGACTGGAAATTAATTATTTGATTAAATGGTGAAATCACATGCTACCTTTAGAAACAAATTTTCAAAGAGAAAAGTAGAATCACATTGTTAAGGGAACAGTACTGTCTCAGGACAAAGACATATGTTTGAAGTTATGTTAATTTTAAGACTAGAACGGCTATCCTTTCTTTGATATAACATTTATTCTTTCCATTACATTTTATGTATAGTAATGTTGGCTGATTTTCATTCAATATGACCATCATGTTAGAAATGGAATCATTGAAGGAAGAGAAAATTAAGTGGTTTTCACTACTAGCCAAAAAGAAGCTTGATATCCAAGTATTTGATAAACTTTACTCTCTGAACAAATCCAGTTATACTGGATTTAACATCTTTTTTCTCTCCTAATTTCCCCTATTTTTTCCTTTAACATTTTTGTATTTCATAATTCTAGTTCACATCCTTATGAAAATTAAAGCATTTATTGATAGTTGCTTTTATTCACTTTAAATTGTTTCTACAGCAGTGCATTTTAGTATGCCTAAATAATGTTAAAAATTGAATATATATCTTGACTGTTTTTTCTAGGATTGATGAATCTACTAAAAACTGAACTGTTTTTATTTTTCATGGTAGCAAACACAGCCCATAATGGAAGAGTTAATGGCCTGTGCTTTACAAGAGATGGGCTTCACCTTCTGACTACTGGAACGGATGATCGAATGAGACTCTGGAATAGTTCCAGTGGAGAAAACACACTAGTAAGATATCTGATGGAGTTTGAAATGAAGTTGAGGATTCTCAGTTTAAAGATAGCTCATCAGTGTAAGCTTTAGGTCATCTAAATTTAACCATGTACCTTGCCTTTGAGCCACAGCTATTTTTCTTGCTAAAAAAACGTTAAATATGAACATTTCATAGTAAATGCACATCAGGCAACAGATTCTGAATTCTTAAAACAACCAAGCAGATATTTTCATAAAAATTTAATGCCTAGCAAATTCATATCATGCCTTATGTGTTTTTAAGGTTGCAGAATGAATTTGATAAAAAAAATAAATAAATGAATGAATGAATAAGTGGATTCCTGGATGGCAACTAATTAGAAATAACTTTCTATGGCAGTGCTTTTTTTTTTTCCCCCCTTGGCTAAAAATCCTACCATCCTTGTGCACATTTTAGTACCCTCCAAAATAGTCTTATAAAGTTCTATAGTTTGTGCTAACCTAGAAATCTTCCAGCCATTTTATAGGACTTAATATTAATCTCATTATCCTTTTGTTTTAGCATCTGTACTGGCTAACTACTCCCTTCCAGATGCTTCTAATGTCGTCGTAATAATCATTATTACTATTGATTTTACTGGGGAAAGGCCAAAGTCATTTATGTCTAGATTATGTTAGAGCACATTATTCCCTTTATATTCTCTCAGGAGATTTTGACTCGGTTAAACCACAGATTAGAAACTCAGAAACTGAATTCTAATTCTACGTCTATTACTTTGCACTATGTCCCTGAGCAGGACTTGATTTGCTCTTCTCATCTAGAAAGGCAGCATAGACAAATGACATTTATCAAAGCATTTAAAATAATAAGTACAATGCATAAATTTATGTAACATATAAATAAATGATTTGGGGTACATTTTGCTGCCTAAAGTCTTTGTAGTATTGATATCTATTCATCTCCACAGAGTTCTGATACAGCCCAGAGTGATACTAACACAATTCTTTCATTCTTTTTTTTTTTTTTACAGCTTCCTATAGGCAAACATTCACCTAAAATTCAGTTGCCTACTCTTGATGACCTATCCTGGATATTCTATGATTCTATGCATTTCTTGTTTATTTAGATAAGGCTATCATTCTGTATTCTGTGTTTATCAGACCATATCTAGAGTATCGTGTTCAGATATGGATATCATATTCTAAGGGAGCGTTAGCCAACTAAAGAACCTTTCATGGACGAGAATTCTGAGGTATCTGAAAACTCTCACAAAGAAATGCTAAAGACACCACGAGGAGGTTAGTTTGTAAAGAAAAGGCGAAGGGAAAACCTGAGAGCTCCTTCCTAGTCTTTGAAGGGCTCTCGTGTAGAAGAGGGAATCAAGAGAGAACCTGGGGCTAATAAATAGGCATTTATAAGGAGACACATTTAAGTTTAATATTTAAAAAAGCAACTTTTGAACACCTAGACCAGTCATAAAGTGAATTGCCTTTTGTTGGCGAACATCCCTAATTGCGATTAGGTGGAAGCTTAACAACCTCAGTGATGGGTCAGAGCTAGAATGAAGGCAACACGTTAGAAGTGATACTTGAATGGGAAGTAGTCTAGAGAATGTCTAAGGTACCTTCCTTCACCCAGGTTCCATCAATCCTGTGACAACCACTCAAAAACCTATTTGCTTATTCCTGTAACCTGAGAGCCAGAGTGGATAGAGTTGGCCTTGAAGCCAGAAAGACTGAATTCAAGTCCTGCCTCTGACACACAATGGCTCAGTTTCCCTGGTCAAATCATTTAACTAACCTCATTAACTTCTCAGTGTTCCTAGGCTACTCTCTGAGAAGAAAAATTGAACAGAAGGTTCCAAACTGCTGTGGAAAAGGGAATTTCTTCACCTGGGAGTTTCCTATACCAATGAAATCATAGGTCCAGTCCCTGTTCCTACAAGCTAAGTTGTCGTTGAGTCCATTTCAGTTGTGTCTGACTCTTTGTGACCCTATTTTGGGATTTTCTTGGCAGAGATAGTGGAGTGGTTTGCCATTTCCTTCTCTAGGTCATTTTACAGATGAGAACTGAGGCAAACAAGCTTGAGTGGCTTGCCCAGGGTCACACAGCTAGAACATAATCTTTTATCCTGAATCTGAGACCTCTTCATATTGAGTAGAGATTTTAGAGAGTTATTGTTGTCAGTTTACACTTCCATTGTAGTTCTCAAACTTTCACTCATTTACGTGTCTGACAAATAACATTGGAGAGGATCAGGGCTGGCAAAAACATCTTTAGTTTTGGCAATCTGGATTCTGATCACTAGTAACCTTTGAAAGAGCAGTTTCAATATAATATTGCACATAAATGAGAAAACAGATCGCAACCGAAGACTTACCCTCTTTCCCTTCCCCCAATAAAGCTTAGGCCATGAAAGAAGAAAACTGAGAAATGAAAGAGAAGTGTCTTGAGGCTTATAGCTTTACAGTCATACAAATGCCTTTAATCACCGAGATACTTCTCTTCCCATCCCTTTTCTACACATGTAAGCTGCACTTTGTGGGCAAGTAGATGGAACAAAAAATATATGATGAACAGTAGAACAAGATTCAATAGACTTGCTCTCCAAACCCATCTTAATTTCAAATATGTATGTGCTACCATAGCCGTTTTTGGAGACTAATTATCCCATTTAAGTACAGGTCTAAGGTTAGTGCATTGACTCTGGCTCTCTCTGCTGTAAGAAAATTTATGGAGACTTTCCTTTTAAAAGGCATTAGCTCAGGCATCCAACACTAGGTAACTTTTAAAAGATGCAGGCCATCCAAAAATTACTTCTCCCCACCCTTCCAAAAACAAAAATAAAACACTACTAAGTTTAAAAAAAAATTAAACATTTGATATTATAGCTGTTGAAGTATAGAAGTAAGTAGTTCTCATTAACTTTAGGCCAAAATCTATGACAGGATTATACTGTATACACACATGTTGTAGCATATTGGGAAATGTTATCAATATGTATAATTTATGAATGTTTTATAAAATTTGTAATTTAATTTTGCCTTTTCAAATTATTATAGTAACTCATGGATGTAATATTACATTTATGATACATTGTTAATCAGATCTTTTATTTATTTAGTGTGGAGTCCGTGGTCAGGAATGCTTTCCCAATTACATTGTTACTGCGGGTAAATCACAATCTATTTTATGGCATGGTTTACAGGAACACATTGTGGCACAATTTCACTGTATTTGTAACTAAGTTATCTTAATATTGTACACATTATTCCAAGATGAAGTCATCAATTTTTTTTTAATTATTGATTCTTTAATCACTGAAACATCTAAGAAAAATCAGAGTTACAATATTATTTCATACATCTTATTGTGTACCTCTGAATTTTCCCTGGCCCTTTACATCTCTTATCCTCTCTTCCTTTTCTGCAGTTTGCTCTTTTCCTCTCCATTTTAAAAATTATGTCCTTTGATTGGGTTTTTTTTTTAAATGTCATAGTCATTCACCGTTATATATGCTCACCACATTGAACTCTCCCTGATGACAAAGACAAACACTTCAGCAAAACAGACTCAAGAGATCAACTACATGTGACAGCATTATTCTCCATGGAGGTTTGAGGAGGGATGAAAAAGTTCAGAAGAGCCACTATGGAGAGTGGAATAGTGAGTTAATAAGGGAGTTGCAGAAGGATTGTCTAGCAGCAGTGAGGTCCCAGTTGAGGTTGTAAAATAAGCTTTTCGTGGACCCACTCAGAATGATTGAGGGACTTCCTCCACCATCATTCCTACACACCAACATGTGTGTGGGAGCAAAGGTGGTGGATGGTAGGAATGATCCAGAGCTGAGGCTTGGCAGGGCACAATCAATAAAATGATAAGGGAGCAAGTGACTCAAAAGGACAGTATAGAGTTGAATTGGTTCACAAAAAGGTCAAGATAGGGAAAAGAAGAGAGTGTCTAGTGCAGGGGAGTTGGCCTGGGAAAGAACTGAAGGTTCAAAGGATTGAAGTCATGGTGTGAATAAAGTCAGGTAAGGGGTGGGAGATGTGGAAAGCCAATAGACTATGGTCAGATAAAGGGATTTCAGAATTTTTGAACATGGAGGTGGTACATTTGTGGGTGATGTGGCAAGATCAGAGGTATGCCACATTCCGCACTTGTTATCCTCCACCTGTCTACTGAGACTCCTTTATCATAAAATTTTAAGTCTTTTTTTTCTAAGTAGTGTCTTGGCACAAATCTTTATAATCAATAAGCCTAAGACAATGACATCTAAAAGAAACAGGAAAATTAACGTTATCTTGGTAGTAAAACCACAGGGCTTTATGTGGATTTTTATATATCTGTATTTTAAAAGCCTCATTATCTTACTGTAGCCACACAGCCCAAAATATTATAAATCTGCTGTAAATGTTCTTTTATATTTATGTTGTTTTTAAAGGTCATTCTCCTGAAAGTTAGCTTAGTGTACCTTGGGATTGAAATATTTTGTCATTTTCATCCTTGAACATCTCTAGAACTTTAAGTCACAGCTTTAAACATCTATTCAATGTCTGCCTTACAGAAGGGCACTGGAAATACTAGCAATATGGAGGCAAAAATAAAACTGGCCCTGTCCTCAAAGGGCTTCCATTCAACTGGGTGAATTTTAGTATGAAGCGGAACTCCAGAGCTCATTTTGTCCAACCCCTTTATTTAGGAATGAAACTGAAGCAAAGAGAGGGTAAGTGATCTGTCCAGGGTTGTGCAGCAGTTAATGACAGAGACGAGACTACAGTCTCTGCCAGCTAAGACTTGTCCATATTTAATTAATGAAGTGGGCTTGAAAAAGAGAATAACCTCAACAGAATATTCTGAAGCGTGTCATGGGATTTAGAGCAGCTTCACTGAATTTCCTGTGTTTCTAGGGTCTTATTTGGCTAATCTTTAGGTCGACATTACTGGTCTTTTATACATACATACATATATACACACACACAAAAACACACATGTATACACACACATATGCCTATATACACACATACATATACTACACACACATGCACGTGTATATATATGTACATGTATATATGTGTATATGTGTGTGTATATACACAGAGTACAGTACCCAGATCACTCATCACCACCAAAGCCTGTCCCTTTAACTATTCTATTGTCTTGACCACTATTCTCCTGACCATAAATCACAGACCACTGATTTTAGCAGAATTTTAATGGCAAATTATATCACTCAAATGGCAATGGAGAGATGTATAATGAATATAAGCAACTTGTAACATGTTAATACTTTGAACTTGAGAGTCAAGAATTCACAGAAATGAAATCCATAATATTTATAACTAGGAAAAGATAGATTGTCAGGTAGCAGGAATGGGTGAAAACAGATTAACATCTGAAATGCAGTACTCACATTTCCAAGATATAAAAATAGTAGGATAAGAATATCTAGCACTTTGGGATGAGGTTCTATGGAGGATATGTGGGAAAACGTTAATGAGAACTGAATGGGATAAGAAGGCAGAAGAGATGC
>CM053622.1:344701517-344733717 GCA_028646595.1 Phalanger gymnotis | reverse complement strand
TATTCGGCCACTGAAGCCCCACTTCTGTCTCCTCTATTCCAGCTTTTTTTTTTTTCCCGGGGGAATTCTCTGGGTGGGGAGGGGAGGGATTAGAGCCGTTTACCTGGCCATTTTGTCTCTGGGAAGTTCAAGAAGTGTCCTTTGGGCTGTAAGCCTCAGGAATTGGTGTCTCACGGACCAGTGGCATTGCGCTGCCTCTCTTCGCTTACACGGAGTGCCGTCCTGTGTTGGGAGGCCTGGGGATCTTTTTCGGGTGCCTGGCTTT
Source organism: Phalanger gymnotis (assembly GCA_028646595.1). NCBI lineage: Eukaryota > Metazoa > Chordata > Mammalia > Diprotodontia > Phalangeridae > Phalanger > Phalanger gymnotis. The sequence goes on along the minus strand of CM053622.1, from coordinate 344,733,452 downwards.
CTCCCGGCCTGTCTCCCACATGGGTTTCCCGGCCAGCTGCTTCCGCTTTTGTCCCGTCTGGAGCAGCTCTGCACGCCGAGCACTCTTCTAGCCCACAGAGTCGTTCCTTCAGCCTCTCAGACTGTCCTGGCTGGGAAATTTGCCCCACTCAGACTTCCCGCGGTTTCCAACTCTCTCACTTTTTGCTTATTTCTAAAGGTCAAATCTACTCTTCCACGATGGGGATCCCTCTCCCTTGAGGATAATCCAAAAGCCATAATGAGCTTTGCATAAGAGCAGCCCCACAGATATTTTGAACTATAGCAGTGTCATTGAAATCAGCATGCTATTAATGTCCAAGGGGATAACTCTAGAAGGGACAGTATTCACTTGGGTGTAAGTTTTGGTGTGTGTATGTTTTTTAAATAAGCTATATTACTTGATAGTCTCATCTTTTTGCCTACAACTATTTTTTATGCCTTATAAATTTTCTCTTTTAACAGTTTAACTTGCTTTTTGAATTAGAGAATCTTTATCAACTTCATCTTTTGTGTTAGCAGTTAAAGTATACTCATATTTCACTTGCTACTTTCTTCTGATCATGGTAGATTAAGGAAAAAATAAATGAGAGCTTTCCTTTTCTTTTTAGGTTGTATCTCATTCACAGAAAAATCCAGCTTTTGAAGATGCATGGAGCAGCAGTGATGAAGAAGGACGAATTTAAATTATTTGATAGAATAAAAGTGACTTTATGCTCTCCATTTATGAGAATGTGGAAATTTAGACAATTTTCTATTGTCCAGGCATTTTATAAAGTTGTAAGAATAAAGTTATCAGCACATGGAAATGTTCTCTTTTTTTGTCTTTTTGTATTTAAGTTCAAAATAAATAAAAATGAAATTAAATTTAAAAAAAGAATAAAGTACCAGCTAATGAGATTGCCTTTCATTGCTTTACATGCTTCTTTTAAGAGAATAGAAGGTGTGCTGGATTTGTGACCTGGACTCACATTCTAGATGTTTGCCTATGGGCTGGCCATTTGACTTCACTAAACCTCAATTCCCTCCCCTAAAAATTGAGGACAATCATAATTGTGCTGTCAATATCACACAGCTATCGTGAGGAAAGTGTTTTCTAAACTCTAGGGTAGTATAGAAATGTGAAGCATAATTATGTAGATATCATAGCCACAAAGGGGACTTGATTGACATTTCTTAAACTAACCAAGAAGAAAAAAAACAGTAGTCAACGTTATTTGAATGGTGTACACTTATTGAATGACTGCAAAGCACTGCATAAGTTTGCAGCCCTAAAGGAATTTGCAACCAAATAATGGAACTGCTTACAATATAAAACAATAGAATTAAGGTGATTTGAGCTGCAATTTTGACTTTACGATGACTTCCTATGTGACACTGAATAAGATACTTGATATAGGGGCAGCTAGGTGTCCTTGGAGTCAGGAGGACCTGAGTTCAAATCCAGCCTTGGACACTTTACTAGCTGTCCTCAGGCAACTCATCTTACCCCAATCGGCTCTGAAAGACAAAAATAATTGACATAGCAATTTAATATTTAAATTTTCTTTGTGTTAGTCATCAAATATTAAGTGTCTACTCTGTGCTAGGCTCTGTGAATACAAATTCAAAAAGGAGACATTTCCCTCCCTTCAAGGAGCTTATATGCTATTTGGGGAAAACACATATAGAGAAGTGGTTGCCAAGGAAGGGAATTTTGATCTAGGTAGATGCAGGGATTGGAAGTGAAATTATAAAGCAGTGGATTATAATGTACTCTCTAGTAGCAAAAACAATATAGATTTATTGTTGGTTTGAGATTTTGTGTTTGTTTTGCAGGAGATGAGAAGTGTTACTCAGCAGGGTTGATGACAGTGTGCTGTATTGAAGAGACTCATACTGGTACATTCCAGAATGGTCTGTGAAGCCTGGTCTAGAGCCAACCAAATATAGTGGATTGAGTTTGCCGCCACCAAGTAGGACAGTCCAGGGAAGAGTGCCAAATAATACTAGAGTCTATTCTAGTGCCTAATCTTGGCAAGAAAACTATCCAGAGTTCTCAACTGGTAAGCCAACAGAATTCGAGCTCTGATGGTTCTTAGCAAGCAAAAAGAATTCAGTTCCTGTGAGAGACTGTAGAACTCTTCTCCCGCATTCACCTTAGCCCAACTTTCTCTCCTGAATTCCAGTTCAACATCATCAGCTGTCCATTGGTCATTTCAAACCGTGAATATCTGCAAGACAACTTCTTCTCTCATTGCATGCTGGAATAGGTGCAAGGGAAAAAAGCCAAGAACAATTCCATTTCAAGAGCTGAGTTCTTCCTCCACTTGGCTTTCTTGACCAACAGAGAACATGGATTCCTCAGTTTGCTCTTGCTTTTTAAGGCCAGGAAGGGGGTGGCTGATCCTGTGAATGGCTATTCATCATTTCATCAGGTTGACTGAGGAACGTCTTCACCCCAATTAAAGGAGTAAAGATGTGTAAATACTTCTTTATACTTCCTTAGCATTGTCTACACATAATTTGAAAAGGTCAAACTCTGTAAAAAGCGCAAATGAAACACTTTAAAGATTGAGGAATGGATAACGATGAATTGGTATGGTATATATATAAGTCTAGTAGAATATTATTGTGCTATGACATGAAGAAATCAGTTTTAGAGAAACCATGGAGGAGATGATGCAGAGAAGGGTGAACAGGATCAGGAGAACAATTTATACGGTAACAACGTTTTAAAAATAAACTTTGAAAGATTTAACTCTGATCAATGCAATGATTAACCATGATACTAGAAGACTGATGATGAAGAAAGCCACTTACCTGACATAAAGGTAATGGACTAAAATATGCAGAATGAGAAACATTTTTAACTAGCCAATGTGAGAATTTGTTTTACTTGACCACGTATATTTGTTATAAGGGTCATCCTTTTATTTTCCAGGAAGGGGGGATATGAGGAGAAACCTGTTTGTTGATTGAAAAAAAAAATGTAATTAAAACAAAGATTATGGAATATTTTCACATTTTCTAAAAGAGTGAAGTATAACCACTTCTTCACACAACACTTAAACTGGCCAATCCCTGAGCCTTCCTCATCTGAAAAAAGGTGGGGAAAGATGAGGGATGGGGTTGGACTAAATAACCTCTGAGGTCCTTTCCGCCCATTCTAGATCTATGATTTTATGATCCTTACATCCAATAATTTCATCAAATTGTTTGGGAGGAACCATTTGACCAAATTATACTAATACCCCTTGCCCCCATTACAACACTAATACAAAATATAATATGAGAAAACTGCCTAAAACTCTTGAATATAGTAAACAAAGCACTGATGAATTGCTTCTACAGATTACTTATCAGGAAGAAAAACTCAATGCTTGAAATCCCGAGGAATGTGACTGTTCCACAATTTCAATGACAAATTCTGCAAACAAACAGACAAAAAAAGCCTTCAGCTACAAGAGTCATTTCTAATGACTCGGGATTACTCTATAGCCACAAGAAATTTGAGAAAACAATGGAATAGAATATTAAAAAAAAGGGGGGACAGGGGAAGAGATCAAATTGAAACTTGTCCTGCAAAGCTAACCTTAAACATCAGTGAAGAAAAATAAAATGACTTTCAACAAGAGAGGCATTTATTACTGCTATGAAGAAAAAGTAAAGATGGCCTGGACATTTGACATGCAGATACTCTGAGCAAGACAAAAAAAAAAGTAAAATAGAGCTCTTATCAAGAAGAAAAACTAAGCAATGAAATAAATTTTTAAGTTTATAAGCAATTGGTTTTAAAAAGTGGCTTGAGGGATAAAAAGACAAAGAAGATCTGAGATATTAAAGATTGATGGGTAGCAAAGTGCCAGAGGGGTTATGGAAGAACAGGAAGATCATGCAGCTCCTAGTGCCCACGGTATGCCATAGATAGTATTCAAGGCAGCTGGGTATACAGCAGGCTTAAAACCCTAAGGAGAAGACTTGAGTATGGGGCATGAAGCCTTATATGAAATTTCAGTTACTGAGAATTTGTAGGCTCAGCACACTGTGGTGCTAATGTGAACAAAGATCTTCCCCACCCATTCAATAGGCCTCAGGTGGAGCTAGTTAAGGGAAGCTTGATTAGGAGAGGCTTGCTTATAGGCAGGCCCACACTCTTTTGCTATTAGGTGCTAAGGCCCAAGGTATATATACCCTGTGGGTAGCCAATAAGCTCATACTAGATTGCTGCAGAGACTAGAGAGCTGCGGAGAGTGGAGAAAAGAAGACAAAAGTTCAAGAAGAAGAGAGAACTTCAAAAGAGGGGACTGCAAGAGCTTTTAGAATTGCAGGAGGAAAGGACACAGGCAAGCAAACAGGATTTGTGAGTGAGTGTTTATGGGAAGGCTGTAGCAGAAAGGAAGGTTACAGGATGGCTTGGCTCTTTGCTGTGATACTGTGTTTTAATCTCTTTACTGTTACATTGAGGTAGACTTACTTGTTTTGGAGTATAATTACTGCTATGTCGAATTGAGGTTATTGGTTCTGGGATTTGATCCTCTGGTGTTGAATAAATGTTTTACTTCTTCTGCCTTCTATACAGAGAATCTCTTATACTTTGCAATTCCGAACTATACAGGCAGATTCAAGGTCACCATTGATATCATGAACCTTGTCTTACTGATACACACACAAGCACATCAATCTAGTAGCAGGAGGAACAGAGAACAGGTTTGAGGAACGATGCATTCTTTTAGGAAAGAGCACTTTTGGGAAACGGTATTGTATGAGCTTTGTGTACCTCATAAGTGTTGCCTCAGGGCATTCAAATGAAAAGAAATAGGTGCCTTGATAGTATGGAGTCATCTTCCTCAAACATGAAAGCCTGGCCCCAACAAAGATATAAGGTTTCTTGAATTAGGTAAAGGGAAGGAAGAAGCAGAATTAATGTTATATGGACTAAATTAATTTAATTAGTTAATTAAATTATGTTATATGGACCAAAACCTACACTTTCTTCTCTGTGAGCAAATCTTTTTTGAGGGTGAGAAGTAACAAATTAGTGAGAAGACACTCAAGGGGGGAGATGTAAAGTAAAAGATGGGAACTGTGGGAAAGTAGGCTAAAAGCAATGAATGGAAAGGAGTAGGATGGGGAGACCAGGATTTAGATTTCATCTTAGAAAGGGAAATGAAATGACATTAAAAACATTCCCATAGGAAGGAAGAGATGGTAAAGGAGCCTTATAATGGGTTTTATTTGGGAGAAATAGGCTCATTAGGAGTCTGCCTTCAAGAAGTCATGCTTCCAAGAACTACATCCCACCCAGGGAAAAGGCAAGTGCAGGTTCCGAGTGACAGACAGAACCCAGGTTGCTAGAGGGGACATAAAACCAAAGATAGGATATCCGGGCCTTAGGAACAGTAAGTGATCATGGTAACAGAAAGGGGTAATACTGGATCTCAACCAGATGTGCCGAGTAATCTATTACAACACACTACTACTTTTATGGATCAGTATTTCTATGAGCAAGGTACTTTAAAAATTTTTCTAAATACCAAAACCAAAAAATTAAATGCAGTAGGAGGAAAAATTTTGATCTTGACACTTATCTAGGCAGGCAAAGATAAAGACTCAAGGTGTGGGAGGGGATGCCAAATTAATCAGTAAGAAGAAATTAAAATGTAAATTAATTAGATTTCTCAAATCCCACTGGTTTCAGAATTCCTGGAAGTCCCTCAGTGCACGGGATGCCCAGAAGCTACACTATCCCTGTCTTCAGCTGTGTCAAATATAAAAATATTGGCTTCAGAATTCTCCTACTCTAAACACAAAACCATAAATTACTTAAGAAGGTCTCTAATGTTTAACAAGAGCTCTTGGGAAAATTGGAAAGTAGTTTGCCTCCCTCCCCAACAACAACAAAAAAAGTTGATTTACACCAGCATTGGACAGCATTATACCATATTAAGTTCTGAATAAATAGATGACTGAAATGTAAAAGATCATTTTTTTAAAATGGGTAGAAGATGAATACCAAATACCAACAGAGTAGCACAACATAGAGTAGGAAATTCGTAGCTTGGCAGACCCAAGTTTGAATCCTGCTTCTGACACTTGCCAGCTATGTAATCTTGGGCAAATTATTTAATTTCTGAGTCTCATTTTCTTCATCTGTACGATGAGTAGATTGGACTAAATAGTCTCTAAAATCTCTTATGGGGCAGCTAATAGCTCTATGGATAGAGTTCTGAGCCTGAAGATCCATCTTAGTGAGTTCAAATTAGCCTCAAATCAGCCTCAGACACTTACTCGCTTAACCCTGTTTGCCTCACTTTCCTCACCTGTCAAATGAGCTGGAGAAGGAAATGGCAAAACATTCAATATCTTTGCCAAGAAAACCCCAAATGAGGTCACAAAGGGTCAGACACAACTGAAGCAACTGAATAACAATAAAGTTCCTAATAGTTCTAGATCTATACTCCCATAAGGAATCTTTTATAACTTTAGCTATAAAGAAAGTTCTTAACTAAACACTAGGCAGAAGTGATCCCAGGAGATAAAACAGGTCATTTTGATTACATGTTATGGAAAAGTTTTGCACAAACAAAATCAATATAGCTAGCATATGGAGAAAAAAAACATTTGTGAGAATATCTTTGCGTAAATTATCTCTAATAAAGTCTAGTATCCAAGACACATGGAGACTTAACTCAAACACAAGATTAAGATTCATTCCTCAGTAAATGAGTGGTCAATGGAAATGAACAAACTATTCTCAGTGGAAGAACTGAAAATCATTAACAACAGTGTAAAAGATATATCCAAGTCACTTTTAAAAGAAATGCAAATTAATATAATTCTAAGGTCTCACCTCATAACCAGCAAATTGGCAAAGATTACAAGGTTGATATAATGACTATTGGAAGTACTTCAAGAAGGTAAGTACTCTAATAGGATGCTGGTAGTGCTGTAAATTGAGCTAATCATTCTGGGAAATAGTTTAGAACTGTGCCAAAAGAAAGTAAATAAAATGTCTATGACTTTTGATCCAGAGACCCTATTGCCGGATATATACCCACAAGAAGGTCAACAACAGAAGATAAGGTCCTGTATCACCAGAATATTCATAACAAAAGGTATTGTGATAGCAAAGAATGGTAAACAAAGTAGATGCCTATTCTTTGGTGAGTGGCTAAACAAATTGTGAATGATATGAAATATTGCTATAGCATAATAACATAAGAATGAGGAATATGAGCATTTCAGAGAAACATGTAAAGACGTCAACTGAAAAAGTAAACAGAACCAGAAAAACAATATATCCAATGACTTTAACAAGGTAGATAGAAAGAATAAAATTAAACTCAAGTCCCCAGAAAATAAATGAGAAATTAATCAAGTAACATTTATTAAGCACTCTGTACCAGTCTCTATGCTAAAAGTTAGAGGTATAAACAAAGGTAAAAACCATCCTAGGTAATCTTAGAGAGTAAGACTTTGGAGATGTGGGGTACTGTGGTCGTGGCATATTGCATATGGTAGAGATTGATTATTCAATGCTCTGTGCCAGTGTGAGGGGCAGAGTTTGGGAAAGAAGAGAAATCCTGGTCTTGTTTCCAGTTTTAAAAGAAAAGACAAATTGTTCCAAACTGTCTTCAAGGTGCCGAAGGGAAAGAAAGGCCCAAGAGAGAAGGTAACATGCACCTCAATAATACCCCTCTCCCTAGAGGCTTTGGGAAATTTCCTCTTAGGTGAACTCTGACCCTCTCCCTCCCTCCCTCCCTTCTTCTCTCTCTCTCTCTCTCTCTCTCTCTCTCTCTCTCTCTCTCTCTCTCTCTCTCTCTCTCTCTTTCTCTCTTTCCCCCACTCTCTCTCCCTCACCCCCAAGCCCCTTACCCCTTTCTGTTGAGTTGAGATTTTTCACCCCCATTGGGAGAGTTTATTCACTCTGTGTATTGTCTGGTATATATTTTCTTATGTACACTTACTTCCTCTGATTTCTGTTTGCTATTTCTTTGGATAAATGGGTCTATTTCCTATTTGCTATGTGTCTTCATTGTGAACTTGACATTTGGTCAGAAGGGAGTCAAACAAATTCATTTATCAAACAAAAATTAGAGATAGTAGATATATAAAAATCTATATCAGATAATATGGAATGAATTGAATTTTCCTGGTGGGAGTGAAAAATCTCAACTCAACCAAAATAGAGAGGAAGTCCCAAATATCATCTAAGGGGAAATTCCCCCAAGCCTCTACAATAGTAAGCGGGGGGAGAGGGATATAATTGAGGTGCCACTTCTTCCAAGAGTCTGTCATTACCTTCGAAAGCCTGAAGAGAGTCTAGAACCGCTTGTTTTCCTCACAACCCAAAGCCAGAAGACCGGAATCTCTCTTCTCTCCCAAGTTCTCACCAATTCTTCCCCTCACACAGTTGTGGTTCATTTAATAATTAATCTCTAATAATGAAGAGAATCTCATTCATATGGTCTTTGAGGCACAGGTTACATTCTTAAATGATGAAAACAGTTACAAAGGTCTGAGGGAACAGCAATACCCAGAAGTAACTAAAAAAAAAGCTGAGAAATTCAACCAGTATAGAGAGCAGAAACAAGTTTGCATGACTTACATTTAGTGTATGTTTTATTTCTGCCATAGCCACTTGATTTTTATCTCTTTTCCAAGTATAAACTAGTCTCTCACCTTGAAGAGAAAGTAAAGGGATTTGAGAACCACCTCTCCATACTCCAAATTATCAGTGACAATGTAATGTTTCTTTTTGTAGAAAAAAAATGGAAGTTGGGTTTTCTATGTACTGTGGGAATGGGAGACAATGTGAAGGGACAGAAAGGAAATTTGACATTTGTCAGGAGGTTGGAGAATAGAATAATGTCATAAAACAGAGGAAGGAAAAGAAAAGGACAACTGGTTTTAGAGATTTAAAAAGGAACAGACAAGAAGTTCTTGTCTTCCAAGGAATGATAACGTAGAGCTACAGAAGCTATCAAGTGAGAGAACATCAAAGAAAGGAGCAGTGGTGCTCAATGCTTCTATTTGTTGACCTGATAGCGAGAATATTATCTTCCTAGAACATGTATTCAAAATATAACAGAGACCCTTTCAACGTTGTCAAAAGCTTAGTTTCTACCCATCTCCAGTGAATTTTAAGGGCTGTAAAAAGGAATCAAAAAGAATTTACAAAGATCACAAAGTTCTGTGCAAGAAATTGATGGCCATGAGAGAACAGGATGGTTTTCTTCACTGCTACTCACTGAAGGCAAGGAATGCATAAGTGAAAAATTGAATTGGGCAGTGAACAAGTCAAAAAGAACATGGTGTCTGAGAATGGGATTTGGATTTCTGATCAAAGTTTAAAGTGTAGGAATGACAGATTCCTTGTCATGGTTAGAGCACACTTAGTGAAGGTTAGAAATAATGAATTTACCCCGCTTCTGGTTAAGATGACATTGTAAAAGGTCCTAGGAGAACCCGGCTCTCCCATAAACACCCCAGCAAAAATTTTTAAAGGGCACCAGATGGAGCAAAAAGACAAAAGAGGAATACCAGTAAGCTCTACCATGTAGCCCAGGATTTCACAAGAAGACAGCCAGAGGCTTAATAGCACTGGGGAAAGGAATTACTCCAAATGAGGTGAAAGTAATCACGAACTCTGGAAAATGGAGCCTAAAGTTTCATGGGGCCTTGGCCCTGGCTTGTGGAAGCATGAGCATGTGACAGAATCAGCCCCCAAGAGGCCACCATGCAGGGAGACAATACCAGGAGTACACACCCATGCTTCATGACACTCAAAGTAGCCTGAAGCTAGGGGCCCTTTGGGTAAGCCACAGTAGAATATAGGCACAATGCAGTTTCTGGGCAGCCTACACACCAGAGGCCTGAAACCAGTGTGATTTCAGATGTCAGGTGGAGGCCAGTCAGAGTCATAGTAAGAGTGGACCGATTCCTAGTTGGGAATTGATTATGCAAGAAAGAGATAGAAATGTACCTGAAGCCAACATTTTCATTGGGCTACCAGGAGATGGGGGCAGAAGCTATGGATTGAAGCAGAGGGCAAGGCCTGATCACAGCCATTCCATCTAGAACTTCAGCAGAACCAATCCAGATAGCAAAGGAGTCACAACCAAACAGAGTTCGCTTATCTCATGCAAGAGTGTGTGAGAGAGTAGAGTCTGGCCCTGGTACATTTCCTAGCATACAGAAAATGAGACTATAGACATAAGTAAAACAGAATACTCATTTTCCCTCCCAAGGTTATAAAGAGTTATTAATTGTCACAAAGCTTCATGTTGTTAAATAGTGGAGCACTTTATGGTACAGAGGAGCACATTTTTGATTTATAAGATGTTAACGAGAGACCAGGCCCAAAGTTTCTTGCAGAGCAATGCAAGCATTTCTCAATGATCATCCCTGGCTCAGCTTAAAACAGTCCCCTTTTACTTCTGAAGGAATGTAGCTAAAGACAATGCCAAATACTGGCAAGCATGTGGCAGTGTGACTTGGTAGTTCTTTCATGTCACTTGGAAATCTTACCTATAGCAGGATTTCATTGTGTGCACAATGAAAAGGCGTCCCTCTAGTTTTCTTTTTACCACATAGTTCTAAGGAATAAAAATTTCATACCCCAATCTACCCCTAAGAAATTGTTACAAGAAGATCAAGAGGTAAGCTCAAAAGAAAAAAAAATAGCACAACAATAAATACAAATAGTCTTAGGAAAAAGAATGGTTTGGCCACTAGGACGTCAAGAATGGATGGATAAAATGAAGCAAGAGATACTTTTCACCCAGCAATATTGTTACTAGGCCTATGCCTCAAAAAGAGTTTTTAAAAGGCAAAAGTACAAATACGTATAAAAATATGTATAACAGCTCCTTTTTAAGTGGCAAAGAACTAGAAACTAAGATGTTAGCCATAAATAGGGTTGAATTATGATACATAAATGTAATGGAATATTATTGTACTATAGGAAATGAAAAGAGAATGTTCTCAGAGAAACCTGGCAATATGCTTTATGTCAAAATTTGGTTGCCTGGAAAAGTTTATCACTATTGTAGGTCAATTTCATGACAGCCTGCTTGCCCAGGTTCCAGATGATGGACAATGCTCTCAAGCTTTCCCAGTCACCAATGGATTGAAACAAGGCCGTGTTTCTTGCTCCCAGGCTTTTTAGCATGATGTTTTCAGTCATGTTGTCAAATGCCTTCAACGAGGACAAACATGGCACAAGGTCAGCTACCACACTGATGGTAAATTCTTCAACTTGAAATGGCTACAAGCCAAAACCAAAGTGGAGGGAGTGTTGGTGCATGACTTTTTGCTTGCAGATGATTGTTCACTCAGCGTAGCCTCTGAAGCTGAGATGCAACAAAGTATGGATCGATTCTCTGCTGCTTGTGCTAATTTTGGCCTAACATTCAAGAAAACACAGTTGCTCCATCAGCCAGCACCATACCATCCGTATGTAGAACCATCAGTTATAGCAAATGGAGAAGTTTTCAATGCTGTGGATAAGTTCACTGACCTTGGCAGTATGCTTCCTAGGGATGTACACATTAACAAAAATGTTGACATAGGCATTGTCAGAGCTTGCTCAGTCTTTGGCAGGCTCCAGAGAAAAGTGTGAGAGAGAAGAAGTATTAGACTGCCTGCCAAACTGAAATTCTATGGAGCTGTCGTGCTAACTTTATTGTTGTAATATGCCTATAAAACCTGGAGAGTGTATCAGCGCCATGCCAGGAAACTGAATCACTTTTCGTAATTTTACAACATTCATATTAAATTGCAGTTGTTTTTCTTTATACTTTTATTGTAGCGGTCATTCTGTAAATTGTTTTCTTATCTCTGATTATTGCACTTTGTATCAGTTCCTAGAAGTCTTGTAAGTCCATGTTTCTGGGTATTCATACTGTTCATAGTTTCTTACAGCACAGTAATATTCCATTGTATTCATACTGCATTATGTTATGCATTGCCCAGTCAATGGGCATTTATTTTGTTTCCACTTTTTTGCCATCACTACAAATGCTATGTATTTTGGTGTACTGGACAGAATACCAATTCCTAATGTTTATTGACAGTCTAAAAATTGTGATTTTTTTTTAGCACCCTCTGCCCCCTTTTCTATCACAGTCACTGCAGCAACAAAGGGAGCTGCAAAAAGCTGATGGCTATTTTGTATTTTATCTTGTTTCATGCGTTGCAATGTCCAGAAAATTCAACAACAAGTGGTCAGTCTCTACTGAAAGTCTTTCTATCATGGTAACACCTGCTGAATCTTACATTGCGCTGGCAGAACCTTTAAGAGAATGGGGTCATCTCCATGCTATGACAAAGCACAAGAAAGACTTTGAGGAGCTTTGTACATAGTAAGTCCTTAATAAATATCTGTTCCATTGAAGTTCATTTTAGTGATATATTTAGTTTTTACATTATAAACATTTCCAGATTATCCCCTCTCTATGGGAGTTCTCTTGTGACAAAGTAAAACAAGGAAAAGTAACAATGTAGTAACTGTATCTAAAAGTATATGCAAATTACCATGCACCCAGAGGTGGCTCAAATCAGGGTACAGCCACTTTCTAGCTGTACAATCCTGGGTAAATTACCTTACTTCTGTCTGCCTTGGTTTCCTTATCGTTGAAATGAGAATAACAATAATGACACCTACCCCCAACAAGGTTGTTGTGAGGATAAGATACTACTAAGGGCAGCTAGGTGGTGGAATGCATAGAGTGCTAGGCCTGGAGTCAAAAAGACCTGAATTTAAATCCAGTTTCAGAAACTTATTAGCCAACTATGTGACCCTGGGCAGATCACTTAACTTCCATTTGCCTCAGTTTCCTCATCTGTAAAATGGGAATAATAACAGCCCCTACCTCCCAGGATTGTGTGGATTAAATGAGACAATAATTGCAAAACACTTAGTATAGTGCCTGGCACATTATCTGTAGCACCCCTCCACAATTTCATTTTAAAGTGTTTTTTTTAATATACAGAAATCTATTTTCTCTCATTCTCTTCTCCACTGGGAGAAAAAAAATAAAAAACAAATTCCTTGTAACAAACATTAATGATCCATCAAAGCAAATGAGGAAATTTGTTCATTTTGACTATTATCTATACTTTGTGGATTGGCATACAGTGACATATAGTCATACATATTGTTTCTGACCTTCTATCCGATTATTTTCTCTTGTGTGTTAATGGATGCCTCCTTCATTGCTCTTTATGTCATACCTGCTGATTGGTTTGCCATTTTGTATACTTAGTGTTTACTTTCCTCAGTATATGGTATATATCCACAATAGAGCATAAGTTCCTTGAAATCAGACTTCTGAGTTTTGTTGTTGCTGTTTGTCCTTTGCTCTCAAAGAGAACCAATGGCATCACGAGGGTGACATCTTGACTATTTAATTTTTGTATCCCCAGAGCCTAGTACAGTGCCTGTCAAAAAGTTGAGAGTAAATAAATATTTGTTTTCTAAATGAGAAAACAATAAAGAAAGGTTCAAAAACCAAGTTAGACAGCAGGCCAGAGCATGAAAGGACATTATGGAAAGACGGATTTAGGATTGATAAAAAAAAAATCAAGCTGCCCAAAAATGAAATGTGAGGAGAGTAGATTTTCCTTCATTAGAGGTCTTTAAACAATAGTGAGATGACCACTTTTTAAAAATAATTTACTTGGTGGAGTTTTTTCCCCCTCCGCCTCCTTTAGGGTCAGTTACTAGAACAGGTTTAATGTTTGTTTTCTAAATCAAATGCAAATTTGAAATATATTATCCCATCCACACTTTACAAAGAAATTAAACTTTTAAAATCTTAAATTTAAAAAAAACGCATGAAAACTGTACATAGGTGTGATGCCTCCATTTATTCTTAAATTTTATCAATGTAATTGTTTATATATCACATTAATTTAAACAAAACTTTCCCACTGAAACTTCCCATAAAAAAGGAAAATCAAACAACCCCAACAGTTAACCCCAAGCAACAGAGTGATTTCATCTGACAAGATATGCAATATTTTATACTCATATTTCTCCTTCTTTCTACCAAAAGAAGAGGGGAAGTTTTAATCAGATATGCTCCATGTTCCAAGATTATATGACCATTTATTGAGGATTCTGATTCTTTCAAGCATGGGTTGGATTTGATGGCCTTTGTGATCTTTTCTGCTTCTCTGACTCTGTGATTCCCATCCAGGCCATAGGGAATTCAAACTCCCCATCAATGCAAGAGCATCTTGCCCAGCATGTAAGATAAGACAGTTTTCTAATAGTTTGAAGTGGCCTAGGGGCAAGGGTGTACTGGAGGCAGCCTGAACCTACTTTGTGAGAGCTGATTGTTTAATTTTTAGTGTGAGCATTTACAACCCAGAAATAGGCAAATCCTACAACTTAGGGCTTCACTTGTGGTTGTGTTGATTATGCAGACTTAAGAAAAATTTTTTTTTACTATTGTAGATTAAACTCAAAAGCATGTCATACATATTTTTTTTCCTGAGAGTTGTTTGGTAAATATTTATGAGCATACCAGTCACTACCTAGAGCAGGGGTAGGGAACCTGTGACCTCGAGGCCATATGTGGCCCTCAAGTGTAGCCCTTTAACTGAATCCAAACTTCACAGAACAAATCCCTTTAATAAAAGGATTTCTTCTGTAAAACTTGGACTCAGTCAAAAAGCTTAACCCAAGGACCTAAGGCCACATGTGGCCTTGAGGCAGCAGGTTCCCCAGCACTGACCTAGAGGGTAATGGAAATGCTAATACCCAGAGAAATAGTGAAGGTCAGAAGGTCAAGAGTAGAAGTCTGGTCAATGTAAGGAAGAGGTCAGTATCAAAGGGTGATGTCCAATGAGCATTGTATGTGTACTGGGCTTTGCCCTAGCTGGTCCTCTCTGGTCTGAGGAGAATTTGGGTAACTGCCGGTGCTAGCATACTTAGAGATATCAAATAATTAATTTGGCTCAGGCCCTAATGATGAAAAAAGAAATATGATTGGGATAGAAGAAGACTACCAGGAGTAGAACCAACTAGAGAAGAGAAGCCATTACTGGGTTGTCTGTTTTGGCAATGTGTCATTAGCAAAAGGCAGGTTACACAGAGAATGAGGTGCTAGAAAAGTCAAGGAGTTGGCAGTGATTAAGTTTGTGCTGGAGTTGGGAGTGCCTCTGACTGTATAACATGGTGCTGACCTGACAAACAGGGACCTGTAACTTCCTGGACTGGAATAATAATAAGAAGAATAAAACTGTTTCATAAAGCACCTACTATGTGCCAGGCACTGTGCAAAGCACTTTATGAATGGTATCTCATTTAATCCTCACAAAAACCTGGGAAATGCATGCTATTATCATTATTTTACAATTGAACAAAGTGAGTCAGATAATGGTTAAGTGATTTGAACAATGTCACAGGTCTAGAAAATATCTGAGGCTGGATATGAACTCAGGTCTTCCTAATCCCAAGACCCTATCTACTGTACTACTTAGCTATCTAGGTTATGGTAACATGCCCCAGATTCTCTATCTGAGTATAATGTGCCCCAGATACTCTACCTGAGTATAAAGATTTGCAAGAAATGTTTAGTAGTGATGGGGCTTTGGTTTATGTCTAGACCGCCTAAGATGGAGACACTTGTATGGGAGACACCAGGAACCTGCTTCTGGGAGAATACGTTCTGTGTTCACCTACCACACGTTGAGAGAAGCCTCTCTTCCATTGGCTGGATAGCTAGAACCGACCGCATCATTAAAAGTTGTAGACTGGGATAATCTGTTTCTAATGGGAACCAGATCTCTCTCCTTCACCCCCAGAGCAGACGCCCTTGTAGTAGCTGGGTGGGGAAGGGCTGCCTTCCCCTTCAGCTCTGTGAAACAGGCCATGAATTTTGATTTTTATTTGTTTGTTCTTTTAATTCTAGGTGGTCCTAAACCTGGGACATTGAGCCATAGGGACTTTGGAGCCTGGGGTACCAGGCCAGAGCTTAGAGCCAGCCCAACAGCAATGCTCTGAGAAGCCAGGTTACTGGCATGCAAATCCAAGAGGGCTTTGGATTTGGAACTTGATGGGACTCATATTGGAACTGAGCTGAGCTGTGACCTACTGTCTTTCCCCTCCCCAGACACTGAGGGTGTTGGAGGGGGTATCTGTATGTCTATTCTTGTTGTATCTTTGATGTGAATATTCTTTTATACAATTTAATCTATTAAGTGGCTAAATGGACCTGGAGTGCTTGGAACCTTAAAATTGGGGGAACATAATCAATGGGGGCTTTTGCCAGTTACAGAGATGAGAGATCCCCCAGTTCTCTAAGGATACTGAAGCACTAGGGGGAAGTGGGTGAAAATAAAATACAGTGTTTCCTCAAGTATGACACACCCTTTTCTGAAAAATTTGGGGTCTAAGAACTGGGTGCATCTTATACAGTGGTTGTAGCTTTTTTTACTTGCATTTCCCGCTTTTTTGTGCTTGTTTCGCATTTGTTACTGGTATATTAGGTTATGTTTTGCCATGTTCTGCCCAGAAATGGCTCAGAAAAGATTTTCATACAGTGCTGAATTCAAGTTAAAAGTGATCCAGTTTGCAAAAGTGAGTGGAAATCTTGCTGCTGAACGTAAGTGTGGTCCTCCTCCAACTGAGAAAACAATCCAAGACTGGCTACGGGAAGAAGACACCCTACCGAAAACACCACGGCAGAGGAAGGCCATGAGAGGAAAGTCAGCAAAATGGCCTGATTTAGAGAGGGAATTGAAGATATGGTTTGAAGAGCAAAGGGCAATTGGAATTCCTGTGTCCACAAAGATGGTTCAGCATGAGGCAAGAAGAATTGCTGATGAAAAAGAAGTTACTGATTTCAAAGGAGGACACGATTGGTGCTTCAGGTTCATGAAACAGAATGGACTAAACATGCATACATGCACCAGACTTGCCCAAAAGATGCCTGAAAGCTATGAGCAGAAGGTCCTTGAATTTCATCGTTTAGTCATTCAACGTTGGAAGACAATATCAGTTTGAGTTGGGACAGATTGCAAATATGGACAAAGTTCAATAACTTTGTGTGCTACATTTTTTTTCAAATTTTGGGCCCCAAAAGTAAGGTGCATCTTATACATCTTATGCATGGGGAAATATGGTACACCTGTCCTTCAGGCAATGGAGGAACAGATTGGAATCCCTGTTACATAAGAAATAAGCATCATAATGACTCAAGCTCTCATGTTGAGCTATTACTAGAAGTCACACTCCTGGACAGACAAGTGTTAGCCAAGGGTGATTCCAGGGCCTCAAGTTATTGCTACAAGAGATGCAGAATTAAATAAATAATCAGGATGGGTGACTACAATAGAAACATGAAGCAGAAGTTAAGCCTAAGTCTAGAAAAGAGGCCAGGTCCATATGCAGAAACTAGGCTGGGATCCAATGGAACTCACAGTTCTTATTTATTGTCCTGCTGCTTGGTGCCTCCCGCTGACCCATGCCAGCTGGAGCCTCAGTGTGGGAGTCTCAGTTCTCACAGCTGCTGTTTCTTTATACTGTAAGTATCTTTCCACAAAGGCCACCTGGTTTCCTTTTTTTTTTTTTTTTTTGGCCCACCTGATTACTCAAAGGAGTGCAGCTGTTCTTTGTTCTGAAGAAAATAAGTCAATGAGTCACAACTGAGATTACTATCCAGAATTACTTGTCCAGAATAGAATTCAGCCAGAAGATAAATGGAGCCTTTTTTTTTTTACACATGCTATAGACGACAGCAACAACGATAGCCACAGTTATGTAGGCTTTGACATTTTCAAAGTGCTTCCAATGTGAAATCTCATTTAATCCTCGCAAGACCCATGTGAGGTAGATGTTATTATTATCACCATTTTGCAGATGAGCAAACCGATGCCCAGACTTACATAGCTAGTAAGTGTCTGAGGGAAGATCTGACCTCAGATCCATCTGTTTCCAAAGCTAGCACTCTATACTCTATCCCTTTGGGTTGGCTAGTGCCTTGGCAAAATTCTATCGTCTTATTAATTATGAACTAGTAGATTTTCTGGACAAAGATGTTTTAGCATATGTGGATAATGCTTTGGATTTTTCCTAAAAGTTAGGAGGACGTGTGTTAGAGCGGTCCTCCAGAATCTGTTAAGCAACAAGTTATATTACTGGGCTAAGACATGCAATTTTAATACAATCTCCTTTATATTCATAAAGTAATGGATTTAGAGTTTGAAGGGACCTTAGAGCCATCTAGTTTAACCCCAACCATTTCATTTTACAGATGAAAAACTGAGGCCTATGGATATAAAATAACTCAACCAGTCACAAAGAACTTGAACCCAGATCCTCTGATTCCAGAGCCAGTGCTCCTTCCACTGTATCACTGTGCCTCTCTTCTCTGCTATTTACTACCTTTGGGACCATGGACAAGTCATAGAACCTCTTCATCTATAAAATGAAGAAATTAAATTATATGATCTCCAAGAGACTGCTGATTGGTTAGCAATACAAAAAAGGGTCACACATTTGTAGAGATCACCAATGCTGATTTATTTGCTTGATTTTATTTATTTCTCATGGGGGCCAGGGGAATTCTCCCACTGAGGGGGGATTCAGTGTGTAGTGATATAGAAGCAAAAAAAGAGATAAGGAAAGGAAGGAAGGAAGGAAGGGAGAAAGAAAGGAAGGAAGGGAGAAAGAAAGGGAGAAAAAAGAAAGAAAAAGAAAGGAAGGAAGGAAGAAAGACTTAAAGAGTATTAATAAGGCACTTTTTTTAAAGCTATGCTACACTTTGTGTCTTCAACAGACCTGGGTGTTCTACTTGCCCATGGTGTAATTTGCCAAGAATAATGCCTTACATGTTTCCTTGGGGACAACCACATTTCAAACAACCTATTCTTTCACATGTGCTTAAACATACTGTTACGTATGTCTCGAAAATAAAGCAGATGTAAACTGTGGCAGTGTGGGACTAGGGTATTGGTCAGATTCCAAAAGGTGTAAGCATTCTTGAAGCATGTTCAAATGATAAATAGAAGACAAGCACATTAGGCTTAATTACAGGAACTAAGAGACATATCTAGTTCAAACATTTGTACTTACCAGCATGGTAGATATCTCAGGCACTATACAAATTATGTTAGAGATTATCCCTGATTCTCAAATTTGCTAGTCTTGCTATGTATACCCCCCAGGTGACTGTCTCAAACTCACAAAATCCGTCCTACCTTCCTCAGTCCTACTTTATATCCTATGACTAATAGAATTTTTACAAATAATAGCTCAGTGTCCTGACTCTGGTTCATGCACATGATAGGGTACATTGTCAAAGAGGCAATGAAAAACAAAAAGTTTAAAGTAAGATGACTGTATCTTATCAGAAGACTGATGAACTGGAAGAATGAACATGAGAGAGTGTGGAATATCTTTACAGTCATCTGCTAATTGGCAAATTCTACTACAGGTACTTAAGGAAGTCCCAACCACTCGCCTAATATGGAAAGCCTGGTGAAGTGAAGTAAAAGAAAGAATACTGTCATTAGAAGCAAGGCTGTTGGCCATGGTACTGACTTAGTATGTTAGGGCCTAATCAACCCTGGAAAATTGAGGTACATAGATATGAGAGAGAGACAGAGAGACAGAAAGAGAGAGACAGATAGGATAGAGCATTTATTTTTATGCTAGGCACTATTCTATGCACTAGGAATACAAATAAAAGCCAATAAGATTGTCCCTTCCCTCAGGGAGCTTACATTTTAATGGGGAAAAACAACACATAATTCTCTATACTTTCTCCTCACACATCTTCACCACTCACACACACACACTCTCACTCTTCAGTTTCCTGTTATATATTGTCTTCTCTATTAAAATGTAAGCACTTTGAGGACAGGAACTCTTTATCTTTCTGCTTCTATTTGTATTCCCAGCAATAAACCCAATGCTTAGCAGACAGTAAGTCTTAATTAAGTAAGTACTTAATGCTTGTTGATGTGACTTGGTTATGAAGCCAGGTTTAGGATGGGATGAGATAAGCCAGAAGTTCATTTATCAGACCAGAATTTCCCAGGGGCAGACTTCAAGTTTCCAGGAAGGAAGATGAGAATGTTAGATTTCAGGTAGTATGAAATAGAGATAGCAAGTAGTAATATATTAATAAATTCTCTTTGATTCATTGAATAAAGTGTAATCTGTTAACATGCTACATATAGCATAGTCTAGAGCATGGAGATTGGTTCAATTAAGAGTTGAATCAGAAATTCAGTCCGTGAACCAACTTGGGTACTTTTGTTCTTTGTAAGAAACCATAGCCACCTGTGCAGGGGTGAGTTTTTCAGAAGCCTAGTCAAGGCCATTCTTATCTTCATGAGAATAGGCCCAAAGTTAGTCATGGGATAAATCTGTTTCTCCACTTCTCTTCCTCTGTCTTTTGCCTCCTCAACCAAGTACAGTGCTTAAAAAATCCAGAAGTATAAATATGAGAGTGAAGGTAACAGAAAACACCTTGCTTTTCTGACACTGAAGTCCTTAAAAATGAGAGAGCCTCTCCAACATACTTTAGAAAAAGAATTTTCCTTGTACAAAAAGGGAGAGTTGTGAAGCCATCTTAGGAGTCATTATACAAATACCCCACCCACAATAATCTGAGGCAGGGATGGGGTGCCATGCCACCACTCCAATCCGGCTATGGACTTGGAGAAATATCATAACCAATCCATCCTTACAAGACAACCTTTAATAAGTCTTATTTGGACACATAAGTTTTGTGAATGGGTTTTCTTGTCCCCACCCAACTCCCAGTCCTGTGCTTATGATAATTTACTGACATAATCACTCATTTGGAGAGGCCTTTGCTAACAAATATAAGAATTGAAATGAATGAAACTGCTCAAGTATTATTTTAAAACTTCTAGAATTCACTTGAATAGCTCCCATTCAAAATGTTGCAGTGTATGCCCGTAATTTATTCAACCAAATGGTCAAGTAAAAATATTGATCCTCAGTTGCTAGGGATAGTTCAGAGACAGAGCAGGGGACCCATTTACCAACCAGCACTGCTACATCTATTCTTTACAAATTCTCTTTGCCAACCCCTGTCATAGCATGCTGAGGGTTATTCTGGAACTTGTACCTCTAAAATTTGGAGAGTAGGATTCCATGCCCTGAGAAAACCTCCTGCTGCAGTGTCTAATGATTTGTCCTTTGGTCCTAGCATATGAGTTCTGTATGTCCTGCCCTGGGGCTAAGGCAGCTGCCACTAACCCATCTTCTGTGTGCACAGAGGGCAAAGCCTTTCATAACATAGCTTTCTTAAGAGATATCCTAGTTCTGATGCAGGAGAATTAACAACAACAATAATGGCTAACATTTGGATAGCACTTACTATGTGGCAGGCACTATACTAAGCATTTTGTAATTATTCTTTCATTTGATCCTCATAACAACCCTGAGAGGTTATTGTTGCCATGTTACAGATGAGGAAATAGTGGCAAATAGATGTTAAATGACCAGCCCCGTGTTATATAGCTAGCAAGTATCTGAGACTAGATTGGACCTCAGGTCTTCCTGACTCCCAGCATGGTGCTCTATCCACTGTACCACCAAGTGCCTTATCTTATTATAAAGATTTCCACTATCATAAGATTTTGACACAAATTTTAAAGCCTCTACCTTCAGGTCTATGCTTAGCAGTACTTCAGAAGCAGCATATACTGGGGGTTGAGGGTAGGGATGGGGGCAGTCCTCAGCTGTACTAGGTTTTCACTCACCATATGTCCAGAAAAATCTGGATGGAGCAAGTCTGACAAAGGTCAAGGTACCCACCTCAAATCAAAAGCCATAATATTGAGAACCGTGAGGTAGATTCAGAGGTCGTAGATAAAGTAAAGGGTTTGGAGATTTGACTTGCAAGAAGGTCAATGGTACATGAAGCAAAAGATCAAAGATAAACTGGAATGGACTATGGAAGGAACTGAAGAAGAATTAGAAGCAGTATTTATAAATTACACATTCAATTAGTTTTTATGCAGATGGAAAGATGAAGAGAGTAAAGATGTCTATGCATGTGTGATTCACGCATAAAGTTATTTTCCTAAAGCATGAGTTGAAAAAAAGGTTAATAGTGATGGGCTAGTGGTGAGTGCAGGGATATGTGATCACCTGGGGATTAAAAAAAAACTAAATTCAACAAAAACAAAAAAGAATTTATCTTAAAGTACTTTTTAAAAAGAAAATAAACATTTGAAATGCTTTTAGATTAAGATTTTAAAATTGTAAGCCAAATGTTTAGGAGTATTAATTCCCCAAAATGAGTTCCAAAAATTATGCAGTGAAGATTGTGTAAAGACTATCCATAGTATCAGGTCATTTTAATTCCTAAACACTGAGGGCAAGGAAAAGAATATAAATGTAAAAGGTATAAACCTGGGTTAAAAACTAACAGTGTACTTGTGGAACAAATGTGGTAAAGGCACTTTAAGATGATGCAGAAGGCAGAATACCGGCTGGGGCTTACTCAGAGAATGAATGAGGAGATTCTGTTAAGGTGACCCCTCCCTCCCCACCCCCCACCTCAGACACCCCTTACAGGCACCAAGCCTTTTGCAAGAAATAACCTCTGATTCCTTTTTTCCCCTGCATCTGATTCTTCTATCTTCTGTGAAAGGAGCTGGTCTATGGTTAGCAGTACTTGAGAAGCAGCATTGCCTAGTGGATAGACAACTGGCCATGGAGTCAGAAAAAAATAGATTCTTAAGTCCCATCTCTGACACACACCGGCTATGTGATCCTGGCCAAGTCACTTAAGAAGCCATGCTCTTATCAACTCTCTCTAAGACTACAAATTGTAGAAAAGGTGACAGTTTGCACTGGAAGGACTTTCCTGTCCCCATTTCCCACCAGTTACACTATTTTTGGATTTTCTGGGAACTTTCCATCATCTCTTATTTCCCCAGGAAACTAATCATTCAAAAATTTCACTATGTTGCAAGTTTGAATCTGCTCAGTACTCCCATCTCATCAGTACCCTCTGCCTCTCTGACTGGACCTTTTGATTGAAGGGCAGGGCCATGGGCTCTAGGGCCTCTATTTAAAGAAGGGGCTGAGCATTTTGTTTCTCTTCATTTCCTGCCAGATACATACACCGCTTTTGGACTTCTTTGGAATGCTTCATCACGCTCCTATGTCAGGTGCACTCCCTCCCTAACCCCCCAATCAGATTCCCTTGGTGTGTTATCTTCCCTTATTAGCTTGTAAGGTCCTTGAAGGCAAGGGCTGTCTTTATTTTTTTTTTTTTTGTATTTGTATTCCCAGTGCTTAGAGTAGTACCTGGCACAAAGAAGAGAATTAATAAATGTCTATGGACTGATTGATAGTTCCCTAAACCAGTAAAAGTACACTTCTAGTCCCTATCCCTAGTAATGCTTATACCAAATCAGGAAATAAACTAACATGCTAATACTAGGAGAGCTCGTCTGAACATGAGTTTTCATAGAGCCCATGAAGAAAAAATTAGAAGCAACAGAAATTGCTAATGGTGATAGCTCACATAATGAAACTAATGAGACAAAGTTCCACATGGAAAAAAATTGTGTTCATTAACTTTGGTGGATTTCCCCCCCCCTCAACTCCCAGCTCCTTTTCTGAAAACAGGTGCTTTCTACATCTGCTTGCAGGGCATCAGTGAGTCTAGAAAGAGTAATAACCTATTTTGTTTTGCCATTATGTTAATGATTTCTTCTGTTCTCAAGTTTGCGCTGCTTCTCTCAAACTGATAACAATTCAGAAATGTGAGACTACTAAAAGTTCAGAAGTTTGTATTTTCCATTTGTAACCAAAAAAACCCCTAAAAACCATTTTAAAGTAACTCTCTACTATCTCACTAAACTGTGCTTATATATTTAATATAAAGGAGATGCTTATATGAGCAAACTAAATTATGAACAATATATTTTGTATTTCCCTAGACTAGGGGTGGGGAACCTGAAACCTTGAGGCTGCATGTGGCCTTCTAGATCCTTGTATGTGGCCTTTTGTTTTATAGAACAAATCCTTTAATTAAGGGTATTTGTTCTGTGAAGTTTGGATTCAGTCAAAAGGCTGCACTTGAGGACCTAGAGGGCCACATGTGGCCTTGAGCCTGCAGGTTCCCACCCCTGCCCTAGACTTTCAAAGGGACTTAAGATCAGCAAAGGCTGCCAAAAGAATTATATATTATAAGGATAAATTACACAGTCTCTGTCCTCAATGAGCTTATTATTATTTAGTGAGAAGGTGTAAAAGTAAGGCAATAAACACAACATCAACGATAATTATGAATATGCCTATGTAGTTCTTTATCACAAAGTATGAGAGACTCTGCAAAGAAGGTAAAAGAAGTATAACATTTATTCAGATACCAGAAAATCGTATCCCATAACTAAAGGTTCAGCTCCCATAGCCAGTCAGCCCACTTTATCATAACAGCAAGGAACTTAAAACACCATACAACAGCCTATAACCTCACCATCCCCAAACCTCTCTGACCTCCTGCTGGGGTCTTCCCCAAAACAAACTCACAGTACAGCTAAGTCAGCCTGTTCAGTTCTAACAATCATGAGGGCGGCCATTAGCAGTCATTAGCAACCATAACATCTCTCTCTTTCAGCATTTCCTATGACATAATGTCCTTTTCCTGTCAGGAAGCTCCTCCCACCACATACGTCTTAGGCTTCCTGTGACATAAGCAGGTCACATGGCTTATTAATGGGTGGGAAAGATCTTCAAATCCAAATTGCTACTACAGAAGGATAGATACATGCGTAATAATCAATAAAAGACTGGGGAAAATAGAAAGAATGTTCAATTTGAAATTACAGGAGTTGGTTTTAAAGTCCAGCTTGACTACTTATTGCCTGTGTGGCCTTGTTTGAATCTTTGCATATCTCTTATTTTTTCATCTCTAAAGTGAGAGAATTGAACCCCATGACCTCTGAGGCTCCTATTGACTCTAAAACTATAATCCTGTGATCCTAGGTGCATCAAAGGAGTACAAAGTTCTATGAACTCAGATAAGAAGATAATTGCAAAGTCTTCTCCCATACTTCAAGGGACCTGTGATCTCATCCATATTGATACTTCCTCCATCAGAGCAAATTACGGCCCATTAATGTCTTCTCATCCTGAGCAACTCTGACCGTGTCCTCCCATAAATACTCTAAGTGGGGTTTAGCTATTATGTTGGAGGTCATATTCTAGTTCTATTAGCATTTCACGTATGCCCGTGGAGATCTTAGGTTATTCATGTTACCCTTCGCTCTTGACCCATGACTGGCCTACCTTCTCTTTCTGTAAGACATCTCCCTGATGACATATGGTCTTCTGTGTTGGAGAACCTTGTGGTCATTAAGTGTTCTGCCATTTTTCAAAAGCCATCCCCATCACATGCACACACACACACGCACACATTTATATGTTAAAATATATTAGATTCTTTGGGAAAATGTAACAAGATAATTTTCTTTGTTTTCCCTCTGGTTATTAATATCAAATGAGGCATAAAACTGGGAGATAAATTATAATGCATACATTAATATATCATTGAATTCTCATAATGAAGACCTGAGTTCAAATCCACCCTCAGACACTTATTAGCTGTGTGACTCTGGGCAAACTGCTTAACCCCAATTGCCTAAAATCTTGCCAGATTTGAACTTGAGAAGATGAGTCTTCCTGAATACTGGTTGGCACTCTATCCACTGTACCACCTAGCTGCCCTCTGACCTCATGTGGTTCTCAGACTAGAAACATTTATAAAATGTTGGCATGATTCAGATTGAGGAGTCAGGCACTTCCATGACATGCCATCATATCATAGAGTCAGTCACCCCAGACTCTTCCACATGATGCAGGAATTGTATCAGTCCAACAAGCTGGGCCTACTTGCCAGCTGCCCCTTGTACATTGTTAAAAAATGTGTGGAAGAAAACAATAACAACAACAAAAGTATAGAAGGGGACAAAACAAATAGAACAGTTTTGCTACTACTCTGTTAAACATCACATATATGTATATATAGATATATATACTGTATATAACAGTTCACAGTTTCTTACTCAAGTGTCTTTCTCCATTTCCAATACTGAAATGTTTATATTCATTGATTATTGCTAAGTTCACAATAAAAATGAAAATTTGAAAAGACACTGAAGTATGGAAGTAACAAGTGTAAGAGTGCTAGCTGAAAACTAGTGGGCTTCATATGTTTTCAATGAAATTTTTTTCTAGACCTGTGTAGTAGGACAAAGAAGGGTTTTATACTTTAAGATGTGGAAACTATTTTTGTGGACCATGGTCATGTAACACTTAACTTTTGAATCTGTAACATGTCTCTATCCTTCTTCTTGCAATGTGGTCATCTATATGATTCACAGGGCAGCTAGGTGGTGCAATAGATAGAATGATAGGCTTTCTAAGCATCTTCCTAAGTACAAATCCAACCTCAGACATTTACTAGCTGTATGACCCTGGGCAAGACACTTAGCCCTATTTGCCTCAGTCTCCTCATCTGTTAAATGAGCTGGAGAAGGAAATGGCAAACCACTCCAGTATCTTTGCCAAGAAAATCCCAAATGGGGTTTGGAAGCATTGGATACAACTGAAAATGACTGAAAAACAAAAAATGAGTCACATGTATCATATTGAATGATGTTAATACAGAGGGTGAAGTAGTGCAGCTGACCTCTGGGATCCCAGAATAGGACTGGAGAATGGTTCTAGTCTCTCTCCTGTCCTGGGGCTGCCTAAAGCCAGTACATATATAGGCACGGGAAAGTAGGAATTATACTTCTTGTATTTGGAAGTTGAGTTTAATAATATTACCTATACAAAACATTATAGTGCTTGCAAGAGGGGAAGAGATGATAGATAGGAGCTCTGGGGTAAAGCAGAGTGATTCATAGAGATATAGATATTCTTGGGTGTTTTCCTCTTTGTATCTATGGCTGTGTTTCCCCTGTGCTTTCTCTCTTCCCCACTACTACTCCCCACTCTCTCAACCCCATCCACCTCAGTCTTATCCCTCCAAAGGACATATTCTGCTTTGCCTTTTTCTTTCTATTGCTCCTGGCAGGAACTCCATTCAATAATTAACTAATTTGGGTTTCTTTGTGCCATAAGACACAGGAGGTGAATACCCTCTCTGATCCCCTGGGAGCTGCCCTGACCCTCTGACTGACCACCGGGGTCAGATTTTAACTGGGGTCAGACTTTGACTGACAAGCTAGCCCCTCCTATCCTAAGGGAAGGGGATGGTGGATTTCATGAAGAAGAGATCTTGAATCAGGAGGGAATAGGCAAACATGAGAGAAGCCACAGAGTAGAGGGTGCCCTAAAGAATTAACCCAACAAGTGGTGGAGCAGAAGATTAAGAAGGCAGAAACTGAGGAGAACAGTCACTATCAAGAGTGGAGCAGTAGCAGCAATAAGGTCACCAGCACAAACTCCAGGGTTGCATGGTATGTCTGTGCATATTCTGGTTTTATTGAACTCACCCAGAAGTATAAACAGAAGGTTTTCTCACTTCTCCCTTTTCCTCTGCCTCTCTCTTCTTAGTAGAATTTAACCTCTTTTTCTTTAATGTTTATTTTCGTTCCTATTCATCTTGCCTTTAAAGCTGATTTTCATATAAATGTGGTAACCACTGCATTACTGAGGTATATGTTTCATTGCTCAAATACAGCTGAGAAAGACAATAGATCAGGTAATGCATGTGTAAGAAGGATATTTTACAACTGGAATATCTATTCGCTTGGCAGTTTTCCTGGCTGGGGACTCAGAGTCGTAGGAAGAAATTATTGATTCCATTTGACACCTTCTCAGAATAATTAGAGGAACTTAGATCTGGGCCTAGTAAATGCATCAGCAGTTTTGGCCAGTGAGGAATAACAACTTCTCTACCAGTCCAGCATAGCATCATATGATTGCTGTAACTGTTAGATTTCTATTAGAACTCCTCTTTATCACACTCCCTCCATTTTCTTCCACACATAGATATCTAGTTCCTCCCAAAAGACACTGCAACCCTAGCCACCAGATCTAGCTACCCCATCTACTCCACCTTTGTGGTAGTCATCAATCTACTAGCCACCAGGAAGATAGCAGTCTTTCTCCCTTTCTCAAAGAGTTTGTTAGCTCACAGTCTTCATTTCTGCCCTAGCTCCTACAACTATACTTAATCATTTAATATATACATTGAAATCCCCCCCACATACACACACAAATATTTTAGCCTCCAAGCTTATCCATCTCATCATTTGTCATAACACATATTTACATTCCCATCTAATCACACGTGGGTCATAGCGTTGATCCTATTGTCATCTAAAGCTAGTCATTTCCATGACCTAGAAATCTAAAATTCTCCAGTATAACAACATCCTATCCTTTCAACAATTCCTTTGTGTCACACTTCCTAAACCTATTCTGCATCCTCACCTGCTTTTGCAGGTGTATGTGTATGGGCAATGGGAAGGGAGTATGTGGGTATCGGCTTGGTGTGTGTGTGTGTGTGTGTGTGTGTGTGTGTGTGTGTGTGTGTGTCCTAGGTAAGTCTTTTTGAACTGGTACATTTTGCCAAACTTTCTAAAGTCCTAGAGACAGAGAACATCAGAGGATTAGATTATGATGACTCTATGTCACAAGGTCAACACTAGATGTATCCTGAAATTTTATGAGCCTTTCCTATTATTTTGGCCTCTTCCTACCTTTCACTCCTTTCTTCTTACACAGTACTTCCCTCCATGCACCCTATGGAGGAACTTACTCTTCCTTACATGTGATGCTCTATTTCCAATCATTATGCCTTTGTACTCATGTTCCCATTGCTGGGAATGCTCTCCTTCCTCACTTCCACCTCTTTGAATCCTTAGTGTTCTTCAAGACTTATCTTAAGCACCATCTTCTGCATGAGGTCTTTCTTATCTCTCTCCTTACCCTCATCAGTTAGTGCTTTCCTCTTCAAGGAAACCTTGTACATACATCTACTGGGATAGAAATAATATTCTAATATCTGTTCCCCATTCAAGTTAGGCTAATTTTTCCTTAAAAGATATCAAAACCCTCCTTAAGACCGGGTTGTGTGAGGGCACTAAAAGCTCAATCTGTTGATATCACATTCTGGTCGCCTAAACACAAAATAGACACAAAGAAATCCAGGCATGTCTCATGTTTGACTGATGGACCTTGATTGCCACTAAGGACCTTTACTCAGATAAATTATATTCTTGACCTCCATGTTTACTTAAACCTTCTTTTGTTCATTGTTGAATGACCTACAAATATCTCATTGCATTCTAATATTGAACCTCAACTGGCCTGAGTCATTTCCAGTCCTGATCAGCCCTGTATGTATCTATTGACAGTTTCACTTTGGGCTTTATATCCCTGGAGCTTACCACTATGCTCAACATATAGTAGGCACTAAATAAATACTTGTGGATCGACTCTTTTGTTATGTCTGTTTTGGGCTCTTACAACCCTGCAGTGAGAGCTCTAAGGACCCTGACGCAATGAATGTCAGAGCACATTTAGCTATGTTAAGGTGCACTGATCTGGCAGCCTGACAAGAACAAATGTGATCAAATATGACAGAACTATAAAACTAAAAAAGAGTGTGATGAAACAAGATGTGAGTAGAATAAATACTTCAAAGGCAGGACAGAACAATGAGCTCCTGGAGGTTGAAGACCGTATCCTATTCATTTTTGTGTCTACTTCAGGGTCTGGTGCACCAGGTACAGCTCTTACTTAGTGTAGGAGGTAGCTATGTTGGAAGGGGAGCCAAAGCATGTAGGTTCAGCTCTAAGAAAAAAAAACACTCTTTAAACAAAAGACCAGATACAACTAGATGTAACATTTTGAGCCACTGAGGTACAAATATAGTGGGGACTGCGGAAGAGGTTTGATTACTTAATAGCTCTGTGACCATGAATTAAGTCATTTGACACCTCTTGGCCTGAGCTTCCTCATCTCTAAAATAAGGGGCCCAGACATGATTAGCTCTAATATCCATTCTAGCTCTAACCCTAAGACCATATATATGTTAGATACTTAATAATTATTTGTTGAATTGAATTGAACTGAAATTCATGGTTCTATATAACTTCTTTTGTTGTACTAGAGTATATTTGGCTTTAAATGAAAGGGCTAATTAGGAAATGATGAAATGACCAACCATGATTCCAGAGGGCTAATAATAAACTATGTTAACCATCTCCTGACCAAGAGATGAGGGATTCAAAATGCAGAGTGAGACATACATTTTTGGACATAAACAATATGGGAACTGATTTTTTTCTTGACTGTATCTACTTGTACAAGTGTTGTTTTATTCCATGGGAGTGAGGAGGGGGGGTGTGTGGAAGTCAGAGAAAATAAATCCTCATTAACTAGAAAATTATTAATTTTTTAAAAAATTATAAAAAAGTAAAGATTTCAGTGATTTCATAGGATGACACATGAATAGCTGCAGAGTGAAGTAATCAAAGACAGGAAAACAGTATACACAAGGACTATAGCAATGTAAATGGAAAAAGAAGGGAGAAATGGAATACCATGTAATTTTTTTGTCCTTTTGTATCTTTTTTATTATTATTTATTTAATATTTTTAGTTTTCAGTATTGATTTCCACGAGATTTTGAATTACAAATTTTCTCCCCATTTCTACCCTCCCCCCACTCCAAGATGGCATATATTCTGATTGCCTTGTTCCTCAGTCAGCCCTCCCTTCTGTCATCCCACTCCCCCCATCCCCTTTTCCCTTACTTTCTTGTAGGGCAAGATAGATTTCTATGCCCCATTGCCTACATATCTTATTTCCCAGTTGCATGCAAAAACAACTCTTTTTTTTTAACATCTGCTTTAAAAATTTTGAGTTCCAAATTATCTCCCGTCTTCCCTCCCCACTCACCTTCCCTAAGAAGGCAAACAATTCAACATAGGCCACATGTGTATTATTATGTAAAACATTTCCACAATACTCATGTTGTGAAAGACTAACTATATTTTGCTCCCTCCTATCCTGTCCCCCTTTATTCAATTTTCTCCCTTGGCCCTGTCCCTTTTCAAAAATGTTTGTTTTTGATTACCTCCTCCCCCTATCTGCCCTCCCTTCTATAGTCCCCCTTTATAATCCCCTTCCTCCTTCTTTCCTGCCCAATTGAGTGTGTATGTTATTCCCTCCTCAAGTCAACTCTGATGAGAGCAAGATTCACTCATTCCCCCTCACCTGCCCCCTCTTCCCTTCCAACAGAACTTGCTACTTTTGTGTGACATAATTTTCCCCATTCTATCTCTCCTTTTCTCCCTCTCTCAATATATTCCTCTCTCATCCCTTACTTTGATTTTATTCTTTTAGATGTGGAAACAATTTTTGTGGACCTTCATCCCTTCATCCCTTCATAATCAACTCATCCTGTGCCCTCTATCATATGTGTACATACATACATATATGTATGTATATTCCCTTCAGCTACCTTAATACTGAGGTCTCATGAATTACATATATCATCTTTCCATGTAGGAATGTAAACAAAACAGTTCTACTTTAGTAAGTCCCTTGGTTTTTCTTTCTTGTTTACTTTTGATGCTTCTCTTGATTCTTGTGTTTGAAAGTCAAATTTCCTATTCAGCTCTGGTATTTTCACTGAGAAAGCTTGAAAGTCCTCCATTTTATTGAAAATCCATATTTTGCCTTGGAGCATGATACTCAGTTTTGCTGGGTAGGTGATTCTTGGTTTTAATCCTAGCTCCATTGACCTCCAGAATATCATATTCCAAGCCCTTCGATCCCTTAGTGTTGAAGCTGCTAGATGTGTTATCCTGATTGTGTTTCCACAATACTCAAATTGTTTCTTTCTGGCTGCTTGCGGTATTTTCTCCTTGATCTGAGAGCTCTGGAATTTGGCAACAATATT
>CM053622.1:344679161-344701017 GCA_028646595.1 Phalanger gymnotis | reverse complement strand
GAAGATATTGTCAAGGCTCTTTTTTTCATCATGGATGTCTGGTAGACCTATAACTCTTACATTGTCTCTCCTGGATCTACTTTCCAGGTCAGTTGTTTTCCTAATCAGATATTTCACATTTTTTTCTATTTTTTCATTCTTTACATTTTGTTTTACTACTTCTTGATGCCTCATAGAGTCATTAGCTTTCACTTGCTCAACTCTAATTTTTAATGAGTTACTGTCTTCATTTTGTTCTGAGTATCCTTTTCCAATTGGTTGATTTTACCTCTCAGGGTGTCATTTTCTCTATTTAGATTCTGAATCTCCATAGCCATTTCGCCAATCTTATTCTTTAGGGACTTGATTTCGTCAGTGGATATTTTTTTCCATGTTTTCTATTTTTTTTCATATTTTCCATTTTTTCTATTACCTTCCTAATTTGGTTTTTAAAATCCTCCTTTAGCTCTTCTAGTAATGCTTTTTGGGCTGGAGACCAGTTCACATTACCTTTTGAGGTATCGGATGTGGATATAGTGTCATTGTTATCCTCTTCCATATTGGTATTTTGATCCTGCCTGTCTCCATAAAAAGAATCAATGGTCCTCAGTTTTTTTGTGTTCTTCATGTTGGTTAGCCTTTTCCTGGCTTTATAATAAATTTTTGCTTTTGGGGCTCAGGGCTCACTGTCCCAGCTTTCTTATTCTGGGGATTGTGAATCTCATTGTTGGCTTTGTTAATTATAGCCTTTCGTTTCCTGAGGTGTGGGGGAGGGGGTCTGGCTGCCTGAAATCTCCTCTTCCCCTAGGGTTATTCTCCAGTACTGTTGCTCTTCAGCAATGGTCTCAGCTCTTTGTTGTTGGAGCTGGGTGTCTGGCACTTCCCCTAGGGGAGCAAGAGTATGTCTGGGCTCCTGGTGTTTACCCCTGCTGGCTCTGCCCCTCTGGGACTCAGGTACTCCCACTACTTGGCCACTGAAGCCCCACTTCTATCTTCTCTGTTCCAGCGTTCTTCTCTCCCCTCCCCCCCCAGGAATTCTCTGGGTGGGAAGGGGAGGGATTAGAGCCGTTTACCTGGCCATTAAGTCTCCCGGAAGTTCAAGAAGCATTTCATAGTTTTGGGCTGCAAGCCTCAGGAGTTGGTATCTCACAGTTGGTGGTGTTCTGCTGCCTTTCGTCGCTTCCACAGAGTGCTGTCCTGTCTTGGGAGGCCTGGGATCTCCGCTGGTTTCGGGCGCCGGGCTTTCTCCCAGCCTGTCTCCCATGTGGGTTTCCCAGCCAGCCGCTTCCTCTTTGGTCCAGTCTGGAGCAGCTCTCCTAGCCTACAGATTCATTCCTTCAGCCTTTCAGTCTCTCCTGGATGGAAAATTTGCCCCACTCAGACTTCTTGCGGTTTTTCCCACTTCCCTAATGTATTCAATATCCCACCACAAAGGCTTTTCCAAACTTTTTCATTCCTCCTCAAACATTCAGTGGCTCCCCCTGCCCTTACCTTCTCAGCTGAGAACCTTGCCTCATATTTCACTCAAAAAAGTTGAGGGCATTTGCCTAGAACTCCCTCTTTTCCCCTCATCTCACACAACGTAGCTGTCTTTTGCCACTATCCACTGTCTCTTCCTTTACTGCTTTTCACATGAAGTGTTGGCCTTTCTCCTTGCCAATATTAATCCCTCTACATGCATCTTTCATCCCATTCCATCCTGTCTTCATCAGCAGATTACCCTTTCTATCATACCTATTCTCTCATTAATCTATCTCTCCCCCTCTACTGGCTACTTTTCTACTGCCAATAAACATGCCCATGTCTTCCCCATTCTCAAAAAACTCTTGCTTGTCAGTCCATCTCTGCTAGCTATCATCCTGTATCTCTCCTCATTTTTTGTGGCTAAACTCTTTAAGAAGATTGTCGACAATTAGGGTCTCCATTTCCTTTCCTCTCACTCTCTTCTTTACTCTTTGCAGTGTGGCTGACGTGTTTAAGGAGAGATCTTTACTCCTCTCCTGGCCTGTGCTCTGGACTGTGAGTGAACACAAGCACTCTTTTCTGCCCTGGAACTATGAGGAGGGTCTCTTCTCCACTGTGGCCATAAGCTCTGCTATGCTAGTGCTCCTTCTCACCCTCAGACTGACACCCAGGAATGTGACCTGTATCTGAGTATGGGCAAAGCAACAGAGTCCTGTGGCAGTGCTAGCAAAGAGACCCCTGTAATCTCCTTCTGATCAGTTGTTTGAGCCTCTTAGTGTTTGTGGACTGAGAGCTCTGAAAGCAGTGCTCCCAGGGCCTGCTCCTGGTTTCCTGGGGCCTGGGCTGTGCTGGCATGGCCTGCTCTGGATTGTGTTCCATTCTTACCAGGTGCAATAGACCTTTCCTGCTTTCCTTCTAAGCTGTCTTTGTCTGGAAATTTATTTCACCCCATCTTTTTGTGGGTTCTGCTGCTCCAGAAATTGTTTTATGGCATTACTTAAAGGTGTTTGGAGGGGTTTTGGTGACAGCTCAGGTGAGTTGTTGCCTTTTATCCACCATCTTGGAACCACCTTCTCAATGATCTCTTAATTGCAAATCTCATCACTTTCTTAATCCTCATCCTGTTCTGTGCAGCCTTTGACACTGTTGATCACTCTTGATACTCTCTTCTTAGGAGGCAGCTGGTGGTATAGTGGACAGTGCTGAGCCAGGATTCGGTAAGAACTGAATTCAAATTTAGTCTCAGATACTTCTTAACTGGGTGACTCTGGACAAGTCACTTACTTCTGTTTGCCTCAGTTTCCTTAACTGGTGATAATTATAGCACCTCCTCCAAGGGGTTGTTGTGAGGATCAAATGATAAAATATTTGGGGGGAAGAAAGAACTTAGCACAGTGCCTGGCACATAGTAGGTGCTATATAAATACTTGCCCTTTCCCCTCCCCTCCGTATTTCAGCTTCGAAGTTTTATATAGGAAATTCTTGATCATATATGCTAATAAGATATATGTACATTGCAAAACAATGTATAGTCCAAAAATGTTTACGTTTAGTTTTGGGGGTGAAGTCACACACAAATACACACACAGAGACATGTTCATCCCCTTGGCTAACCTCTTCCAGAGCCAGAATAAAGTATTTGTGTGCCCTAAACAAGTTTTAAAAAAATGCTTCCCTTTCCGTTTGGAAATTGCATTTCCAGCCTAACTGTATACTAGAGACTTTGGTTCTCTGTCAAACATATACAAATTGATCTTGCAAAACAAATACCCACATGCCACAGAGAACAGAAGTCTCTAGCATTAGAAGAGAAGCAATATTTAAAATATTCTTCCTTTCTGCCCCCCCTCCCCCTTATTGTGCTGTGGAGGGATATTTTGCCTAACACTAATCCCATCTCTTGTGCCTTTTTAGCTCAGTATTACTGTGAGAAGATTAGGACTAGGATGGTAGGCAGAAAAATGCTCCAGATTTCTTGGTATAATATGCAAACTATGAATGATCAGGAGTTAACTAAGCTATATAGAACTAGTTCATTTTAAAAGTATGTCGATGTTTTTTTTAAGAAATAAGAGAAAAAACAATTTATTACATATAACACACTTCTGAGTGTAGACATATGTCAGTATGCTTATTGTTTTGACATATTAAGAAAACTGACTATCCCAATATTCTAACACACCCAACATATTAAATGAACATGCATCTTAGTGTATTTTTTTAAAAAAAAGTTAAACTAATGACCTCAGATAAGTTCCAAATAGCTTAATTTTTTTTAAAAAGTAGTATTTTCACTATAAAAGTGAAACCCAACACAATAATAAAAACTTAAATGATATCCAACTAATAAAACAGAATATTCTTTGTCCTCCTTATCAGCAAAAGGATGTTAATTTTTTCTTTAAATCTGAGGAATTAGGAATTAGTTGTTCATCAAATTCGTTGGTTCTATAGGTTCTATATTAAGTAGTCAAGGTATTAAGAATTATTTAAAAGTGAAAAATATAATGTAATTGTTAATAAAGTGATAAATATTATATAATCTCTTTTGTTCTACCTCTGCTCACCCAGTTCTGTTTTCAAAGTAATCTCTCAAGTGCTTTGGTCATATTTTTATATGCAATACTATGTTTACTTAAATAAGAGAGAGGCTAGAGATATTTTTGAAACCTAGCAAGAAATATTCTTTTTGCACATTAGAATCATAAATGTAGAGCTTTTAAACCTTATTGACCTCCCTCATTTTACAAATGAGGAAACTGAGCCCACTGAAGTTAAGTGAGTTATTGAAAGTCATATAGGAAGCAATGCCAGGAGTCAAATGTAGATCATCTGACTCTGCTCCTTAAAATATATTTTCCCCTTCAAATAGATAATATTCCAAAACATACAATAAGAAGAAAATTGTGTAGGGGATTTGAAGGAACTGAAGTGGTCCAGAGATAGAATTTGAGGGAAGAAATTTGGCAAAATTTGGAAGAAATTGACGAATTTTTGAAGGGACAGTACCTTTAGTTTCAGATAAAATTTTTCGCCTTTGCATTGACTTTTTTTTACCGTTTCAAATTGGTATAGTTAAGCAAAACAAATTCCCACATTGGCCATGAAAAAAAAGTCTCAGTATGTACTCTAAATCTATTACCTCTCTATCAGGAAGTAGGTAGCATGTTTCATTATGAGTCTTCTGGAATTATAGTTGGAAATTGTGTGAACCAGTGTGAGAAGATGGTCATAATTCTTAGAATATATATGTATACATTAAGCAACAATATATTATTGAATAGTATGCAATAATATTTTTCCTATGAGTATATATCACAATCAAAGTTCATTTTGAACATATGCTTTGAAGGCAATACACAGAGCACAGTTTTATAAATTAAATAAAATCAACTCACAGTTAAACATCCAGATCCAATAACTGATGGAAAAAATACTGAATTGAAGAAATTAGTTGTCAAACTACTCACATAATATATTATTGCATAATATATATGTATGCATATATGAAGTTAGCAAAGTGAGTCTCATTCAGTAACACGTTAAAATGACTGACATTTACTGCAAATCCATCCTATGGACCACATTTAAATAAGAGCCATAGTTTACATGGGGTTTAAAAATATTAATATTTCTCTTATGTTTATATGATAGAAGTCCAATTTGTTAATACTTAATATAAGTGTTCTGTATATTTAAGTTAAAATATAGCTTACTCTAGGTACATACTAGCTTATAACAATAAAATACAAATACATTGCATGTATGTGTGCGTATGTGTGTGTGTATGTGTGTGTGTGTGTGTGTGTGTGTGTGTGTAAGGAATGTCTTTTGTTTGATAATGCATATTTGTTAAAATAAATTTGTTTGTTTGTTTTTTCCTCAATGGTGTGGGTGGTGAGAGGAAGAGGGAATAGGTTTCTGTTCTTTTGTATTTAAAGGAGAGCTGTAGGTGCTTTGAAATGTGAGCACTTTCCAGAGATGAGGTCACTTTTACTTTATTACAAGAGACTGCTAACTGGGAGAATGATTTCTCAATGTAATGTAAAAACAATTCACATCAATGCATTTCAAAGAAAAAAAAACAGGGAGCGGAAGTTGTGAAGAAGCCAATTGAAGCTTGGTGCCAGGGGACACTTCCAACAACTGGATATAATGGAATAGGATCCCTTGAGAGGTGGTGGGTTCCCTTCCTTAGAGGTTTGTTATTGGGAATATCTTTTGTATATGGTTTGGACTGTTTGGTCTCTGGAGCGCCTTCTAATTCTCAAATTCTGTGGTTCTGCAAATGAGTTTAACTTTCACATAGAACACAATGGACTTAGGGATGATGAAAAAGCCCGGCTGAAGGGTTCTCCCAACAGTGAATGAGTCACCTTTTGGGCAGTTACCTGCTAGGTCAATTTAAGCATTGGTTCACACAGTAAGGCAGACTTTCATTCGAGTAAGAAATGGCGCAATACTTTATGGACAATTAAGGCTATCCTCAGGAAGCAATGACTCAACAAGAAACCTTTCGTATCTGATTAGAATATGCCATAGATGGGATACAGGGGTACCATAGGACTGATGTACAAAACAGGGGATTATCAAGGATCATCAGGAAATTTGATGTTGGTGTCATAGGAGTATTTTAAGCATAACCTCACCACACTATGACACTAGATACAGATATCGAGTAGTTAATTTGGTAGTGCCAAGGACACCTACGTGAAGCTCCCATCGAGAGGAATAACCGTGGTGAAGTTGAAGAAGCTGCTGCAGAAGGCTATGGCCAGAGGGGTAGTATCTATGGGTCTATCCCTGTAGTTCTTGTCTTTTTGACCCTTACATTTGGCCTATCATTTCAGCTTATCGTATGTGATTCCTGATTCTGTCATCAGGCATGTAAGTGATACAGTGAATATAGCACTGGATCTGGTATAAGGAAAACCTGAGTAAAAATCTGTCCTCAAACACTTACTAGCTGTGTGACTCTGGGCAAGTACAACCTCTGTCTGTTTCAGTTTTCTCAAAAGCAAGAAGGTTATCATAATAGCACCTAGCTCCCAGGGCTGTTATTAGGATCAAATGCAATAATGTTTGTAAAGTGTTTAGTAATACTTCCTGGCCCATAGTAGGCTAAATGCTTATTTTCTTCTTTCCCTCTTCCAATATATTGGTTTTGCCCAGAACTTAATGAACATTAGGACCCTGGGCAAGTTATTTAATTTCCCTGTCTGATTTTCCTCCTGTGTAAAACAGTGCTGTGCTACCTTACCTATATGACATACAGACATACCTCATTTTATTGCACTTCACTTTACCGAGTTTTGCAGATATTGCATTTTTTTTAAACACATTGAAGCTTTGTGGCAACTGCATTGAACAAATCTGTCCGCACCATTTTTTCCAAAAGCACGTGCTCACAATGTGTCTCTGTATCATTTTTGGTAATTCTCGTAATATTTCAGACTTTTTCCTTTTTATATTTATTATGGTGATCCGCAATCTGTGATCAGTGTTCTTTGATGTTACTATTGTTTTTGGGTATCATGAACCTACCCATATAAGATGGGAACTTAGTCAATAAGTATGTGTCTGACTTCTCTACTGACTGGTTTCCCCATTGCACTCCCTCTCCTCAGGCCTCCCTATTCCCTGAGACAAAACAATATTGAATAATATTACATAAACTTAGTTGATAAAGCAGTGGCAGAGTCTGAGAAGACTGACTCTAATTTTGAAAGAAATGCTACCGTGGGTAAAATGCTATCAAACAGCATCACATGCTGCAGAGAAGTCTTTCATGAAAGGAAAAGTCAATCAAAGGAGTAAACTTTGTCCTTGTCTTATTTTAAGAAATTACCACAACCATTCCAATCTTCAGCAACCACCCCTGTGATTAGTCAGCAGCCATCAACATTGAGGTAAGACCCTTTACCCGAAAAAGGATTGTGACTTGACAAAGGCTCAGATGATGTTTACTTTTTTTATTTTTAGCAATGAAGTTAAACTATAGTATACATTATATTACATGTATACATTATTGAGGTTTTTTTAGACATAATATTGTTGCACAAAAGTATAAATATAAATATAATATATGCAAATAAATAGATAAAATATATATAAATAAAATATATCAATAAATTTGTGTCACTCACTTTTTTGTGATATTCACTTTATTGTGATGGTCTGGAAGCAAAACTGCAGTATCTCTGAGATATACCTGTAGTTGCCATGAAGATCAAACAAGATTATGAATATAAAAGTTCTTTAAATCACTACCAAAGTGGAAGTTTTTATAATAATGCCATCTCTACTTCACATACAGTTCAATTCCATTAATGTACTTTGTTTGGCATTTAAAGCCCTTCACAATTTGGCCCTTTCTACCTTTCCAAACTTTATTCCCCTCCAGGCACTCTAAAATCCAGATATGATGCCAAATTATATCATAAACATTTATTGAGCACTTACTATATGTCGGGAACTGCACTAAGTGCTGAGGATTCAAATAAGAAAGAGAAAGACAGTCTCTGCCCTCAAGAAGCTTAAGATCTAATGGGAAAGACATCACACAAAAGGAAGCTTAAAACGGGGCCTGGGGTGGGGATGGCAAATGGTATATGGAGCAGGAGGGCATGATGATGGTGGTGGAGGCAAAACCAACTAGAAGAGCTCATGGCAAATGAAGAAATGAGCTCATCCTGGGGGAGAGGCATCAAATGATGGTCATGGTGGAGTCAAAAACAAGCAGAGTAGCTGGTGGCAAACAGCACCTTACTTCTTTTTCCTCCCATATAACACTCCATAAGTTTACACTAGCATTCTTCCATTCCTAGAATATTTTCTTTCCTTACCTCTGCCTCCTGGCTCCTTTCAAGACTCAGTTCAAATCCCACTACTGGCGATCTTGTATATATATAGACATCTGCTTGCTATCTCCTTCATTAATATGTGAGCTCATTGAAGGAAAGAATTGTTCCTATTTTTCTTTATATCACCAACACTTAACACACTGCCAGTTACATAGTAAGTACACCACCTACAAGGGAATTTTAGAAGAGGATAGCAAAATTCAAATGTGTATGAAACACTGGACTTTGACTAATAGGACTAAAGAGGATCGGTATAGCATGACACAAAATCAAGATGTCCTTGACTATTGGCTGGACAAACAGTGTTTTTCAATGCTGGACATAGTCAGTGGATATTCTAAGATCCTGATTTCAGAAAATGATAAGGAAAAGATAGCGTTCATCTACCCAATAGGAGTCTATAAGTCTGAATGTTTGCCCAAGAAATTGCTGAATCTATATCATTTTTCAATATTTCACGGAAAACAAGTTTGGTGACATGGACTCTTTGATGGCTTGGTTGATTGCTCCTGCATTGGCTTTTGTGAATCTAAGCATTACACATTGGTGCCAGACTGGGAGATATATTATAAAAGTAGAGTGGTGGTTGCCAGAAAACCATTGTATTTGTCAATAGAGGGCTACTGACAGTGATATTCTTTCCATAAATTGGAATTATTGGCTTTAAAGTGAACTCTTGCTGAGAAGTTTGGAAATTATGTGAATTGAGCTCAGTTCCAAGTAAATGAAGACAATTAACTGATATACCTTGATCAGCACTAGGTTGGATGTTCATGCCCAGAGAACAGTGGTGCTAATGAACTACAAGTTCAGTGTGCCAGGGAAGAACAGTGTGTATACAGAATCACAGAATTTGACAACTGGAAAGGAGATGGGCAGCCATCGATCTAAGCTATGCCCCTCAAAGGGATCCTCACTTTAACGTGCCTCACAAGTGGTCATTCAATTTTTGCTTGAAGACCTTCAACAGAAGGTTGCACTTTCCCACAGAGCCTGTCCATATTCCCAGGGAAAAGAAAAAGGACATATGTGACATGTAGGGAGCTGGGGCTCTGGAAAATCTGAGATTTGCTCTAGCAAGCACGCCATCAATGAAAATGTTATAGCTTATTTCCAGGGGTGTGCTGGTAAATGTTTAACTGACTCTCTGAGAACAGGACACACTTTTGGCCTTAATTGTATTAACGTTTTCTCTATCATTTTAAGTCTAGACAATCAATCAAACAATAAATCAAGCCCTGGATAGGTAGCAAGAGCTAGTATAGGAGGAACATCTACATGAAGTGATACAAGCCAGGAAAAAGGGATACAACTCACAGGTACTCAAGCTTAGCTCCATAGACAGCACCCTTGTACTGAGTTCAGAAGTTAGAGATGTACAAGGCAATACTGAACTAGACTTTAAATGAACCAACACAGGGTAAAAGAAGGCCATTGATTTGAAAATATTATATAATTATTTTATTTTGTCTTTTCATATTGATTTAAACACTTGGTCATAGAAAAATTTTTGGAGCTAGATAGAAGCTATTCCACTGATCCAAGATGGCAGAAAGTGTATATCAGAAGTGTGGCACTTGTGCTCAGTATGTTCAAAGGAAAGAGCTATTGACTTGCTTACCTGGAGAACATAAGCACCAACAAGCCATTGGAGGTGGTGTTTATAGACTTATCTTTTGAAGAAAAGAAAAAGATAACCAACATCCTAGTGGACCATTTCACTTGCTATACATAGGCCCACCCAAGCAAGCATCATACACCTTCCACAGTAGCCTGTATGTTATGGGCAGTAGTTATCTATGGATGGAATTTCTACCAAGATCTATTCTGGTCAATACTGAGAGAGCGGAAATGATATACTGGCGTCTTTTAGCTATTCAAAGAGGTGCTAGCTTTGGCTGGAATCAAGAAGTCTAGGAATATATCTTATTATCCTAAAGGGGACCTACAGTTAGAACATTTTAATCATACACTATTGAACATGTGGAGACCATGAGATTCACTAACAATAGCATGCAACATTTCTAGGACATGAGTACAATATTACCACGAGCAATGACATAGGCTTTGCTCCATATCTGCCACTGTGTGGATGAGAGGCATGGTTGCGTATTGATCTATGCCTTAGAGGCTCTAAAGTTTAAAGAGTTTTGGAGACTCACACCAGTGTATCACTTGGCTAAGAGGCCAGTTGAGGGAAGTGTTTGGCCAAGCCAAGAAAGGCTTCAGCCCTAAGAGGGACCAGAAATGGCATAACGGTCAGTTTCACTGTGAAGCTGTGGAATATGGTATTGGGAATATGGTACTGCTCTAGAATGTGGGTGTTCAGGCAAAACCAAAGCTGTGGACCATTAAAGAATTGTTCCATACCAAGTAGTTGAAAGATTGGTCAATCTGCCAGTTTACAATCTAGAACGTGAGAGAGATTCAGCCTCACAAAGATGATGCATCACAACCCCTTGTAACCCACAAGGGGTAAGTTATGCTCTCTGGAACCCAAAAGGGGAGGAGTGAGAGATCAAGCTCCAAGAAGAGTCTGTATACTACCTATAACTGAAAAATAAGTGTCAGACTAGGTCTGACATGGCAGGAACCAAGATAAAGATGGGGAGGAAGATGAAACTACACATTGGTATGCCCTTGAAGCTAAGGGAACCTGCCATGACTGCTCCTGACCGTACAGGAGAGGGTTAAATTCACTATCTATCCCATTAGTACTTAATAGTCCAGATGTGGCATTTCTAAGGGAACTGAGACTACTTATACCTCCTGAAACATTAAGGAGTTGGAGCCAGTGGCATTCAGCCCGAGCTATCCGAAGATCCAGGACAGTGGGTCTGAGGACATCAAGGGTACAAAGCTGACTGGAGCAGGTCACCACAAAATTAAGAGAACTATTTGGACAGTGATCAGACTGACAGACAATGAATAAATTACATGTCACCTGGTGCCCACTAGTGGTATGTACATGATATATTCTGCATGTAACCCCAAGATGTCATATAGTGTAAGTTCTCCATTCACAAAGCCACTATGTAGTCCAGGCACTCATTATGTCTTGTTTGGACTCTTATAATAGCCTTCTAATTGAATTCTTTGCTTCAAGGTTCTTCTGAGTCTAGTCTGTCCTTCACCCAGCTGCTAAAGAAACTTCTCAAAAGCCTTGCTGACTATGTCTTGCCCCACCCCAACCACTTGACAAACTCCAGGAGCTCTTCAATATCTCTAATATCACATATAAACTCTTCATTTGGCATTTAAAGCTAATCCTAAAAAAGTGAAGCAAGCAGAGCCAGGAAAACAATGATCATGCCAAGGTAAATAGAACAAAAAAATCACAAAACAAATCAAAGTGGATGGGGAGAAATTATGAAAGAGCATAAGCCCAAAAAAGACTTGTGAGAAGATCCCTTCCCCTAACTCCTTGGCAGATGTTAAGGGAACTATGGGTATAGAGCAGCATAAACACATATATACATGTTTATACATACATGTATATGTCCTACATATAGGTATATGTACAAGTACATACATAGGTAAAAAGCTAACATGTGAAGTGTTAAGACCAAGACATTAAGAACTATTATCCCTGTAATCATGTGAAGTGAATAGTCATTAAGAAGAGAGGTTTATTCATCTCTATCTATATTTCTCAAGCAAGTATTTTGACAAGTCCCAAGGTAAATATCATTAACAACCGTTCAGGTTGCTAAAGGGGACTCCCCGCCCAAATTGTGACAAACTCTTCAGAACATATTTCTAACAAAGGTAAGTGATCAGAGAAGATTCTCATTGCTGTGGGGAAGTCACTTGAGGCTGCTAGCCTCTAACGTCAAGTTTTTTCAATCCATAAAACAAGGGAGCTGATTTCCAAGGTACCTTCTAGTTCTCATATATTTATGATACTTACTGGTTGATCATATGCCAAGGGGCCCAGACAGTCAAAAGATATGTTGTAAATGAAAAACAAACATGGAAGGGAAGAAATGACACTCCTTCCTTGCCTAGGCCAACCCCTCTCAATGTATCTTTGATTCCATTTTATCTCGTTTTCTCCTTATCATATCCACTGTCTTAGTTTTTAATCTCTCCCTATCTTCTTATTTGCCAAATCTTTTTTATTTTTGGAGGGGGGAAGCCAGGGAAATTGAGGTTAGGTGACTTGCCCATGGTCACACAGCTAGTAAGTTTTTCCAGTGTTTGAGGCTATATTTGAATTCAAGTCCTCCTGACTCCAGGGCCAGTGCTCTACTCGCCGTGCCA
The DNA here is from genome assembly GCA_028646595.1 of Phalanger gymnotis. NCBI lineage: Eukaryota > Metazoa > Chordata > Mammalia > Diprotodontia > Phalangeridae > Phalanger > Phalanger gymnotis. The sequence goes on along the minus strand of CM053622.1, from coordinate 344,688,448 downwards.
CCTAGCTGCCCCTTATTTGCCAAACTAATGGCATTTTCTCAATTCTTCTTGACTTCTCTGCAACTTTTGATATTATTGATCATCTCTTTGTGGATACTCTTGCCTCTAATTCTTGGGACACTACTCTCTCTGGCTTTTCTTTCTAACTGCTCCTTCTCAATATCCTTTATTGGTCCTTTATCCATCATGCTGTCTATCCATGGGTGTCCCCACAGCTCTATCCTAAGTCCTCTTTCTCTTCTATACTACGTCATTTGATGATCTCATAAGTTCCCATGGGTGCAGAGTTGTGCATCGCCAAGTGCCTTTTGGACATCTCAAACCGTATGCATCACAAAAACGAAGACATCCAGAATAGAACTCATTATACAGTGTAGGGGAACCCTCCTTCTTTGAAACATTTTTTGAAACCTACTGGGGGCACTACCATTTTCTCAGGTAACAAGGCTCGCAATTTTTATGTCATCCTTGAGACCTCACTCTCATTCATATCACATATTCAGTCTATTGTGAATTTTTGTCATTTCTACCTTCACATCATTTCTTGTAAGTGTCATTCGCAAGCCACCACTTGAATTCAGGTCCTCATCACCCCATTTGTGTACTATTATCTGATAACTAGCCTCTCTGCTTCAAGGCTCTCTCCCCAATCCAATCCATTCTCCATTTAGCTGCTAAAGTGACTTTTTATAAAGCTTTGGTCTGACCATGGCACTCCTCTCCCCTCTTATAAACTCCAGTGGCTCCCTATTACCTCTGTGATGACAGTTAAATTCCTAAATTTGGCATTTAGAGATCTTCATAACAAAGTAAAATAAGCAGAGCCAGGAAACAATATACCCAACAACTTGTTATTGCTGTCGTTTAGTTGTGTTGACTCTTTGTGACACTATCTGGGGTTTTCTTCCCTAAGATACCAGAGTGATTTGCCATTTTCTTCTCCAGCTCATTTGACAGATGAGGAAACTGAGGCAAACAGGGTGAAGTGACTTGCCCAGGGTCACATAGCTAGGAAGTGTCTAAGGCCAGATTAGAACTTAGGAAGATGAGTTTTCCTGACTCCAGGTCCTCTACTTGTTCCACTTCAAATACAACAATATAAATAGAAAGAAAAAGAAACTACAAGAGAAATAAAAATTAATGTTGCAAGATCTCAAAGAAGCACAGCCAAGATTGAGGTAGAAGAAAACACCTTCCCCTAACTCCTTTGCAGAGGCCTAAGGGTATAGAGCATTGCATATAGTTAGATTTTAAAAAATTATTGATTAGTTTTGCTGGTTTTTTTCTTCCTCTTTTTCTTTAAAAAAATCTATGTTATATGGAATGGATATCTGGTTGGGAAAGGGAGAGGGATATAAGGCAATGTAAAAAACAAAAGGTACTAATAAAATCTATTTTAAAAAAAAATTAAAAGATACTCTTTATGGCCTGGAAACTTTCTGCCTTCCCAGTTTTGTTACACTTTACTTTCTCCTTCAAGCACTCTAGGATCCAGCTACTCTGACCTTCTTACTTCTCCTCCCACTTCAGCTCCATCTGTTGCCCTGTAAGCCTTGGTCCTGGAAGTCCCCTGTGCCTGGAATGCTTCTGCTCTTCACCTCTTCCTTTGAGTTTCCCAGACTTCCTTCAAGCCTCAGCTCAAATATCCCCTTTGGCAGTAGACCTCTCTCAGTCTCTCCCAGACAGTTGATAGTGTCTCTCATATACTCTCTATATCTATATCTATACACCTGTATATCTACATCTACATCTATCAACTTACCTTTATTCTAAAGGGAGAAACCATGAAAATAACTAGGCACATTCTATAGCTATGTATATGTATATATATGTATAGTGTATCTATCCATCTATTGAACTATAGCTATAATCTATGAATATAGATCTAAAGATTGTGATTTATCGATATGACTATAGATAGATTTAGATCTAAATATTGTATTACCCATTTTCATGTGTGTTTCCCTCTTTAGAGTATAAGCCCCTTGAAAGTGTAGTCCTAGGCCTAGCACAGAACCTGGAACATAGTAGATGCTGAATAAGTGTGTGTTAAAGGAATGAATGGATCCAGCCAGATCTTTCCATTTCACATTCCCCTACACTGTATATCTGAGGTCACCCCCATTTACAAGGGATGGTTAAGCACCAAGAAGATGTCAAGTGGTGGTGGCATTTTAGTCCAAAACAAATGAATAAATAAATCGATCAGGAGAGATATTATTAATACATAACCTAGAATATCTTAAACAGGAGCTATTTGTTCCCTGCTGCCCACAGTTCTGTTCTGGGAAGTGTGAGAGATTTGGCTTCAAGTTCCAGGAAGGTTGTCGATATTCCTTGGCTGCAGCCGTCTAGCTGAAGGCCTGCCAGAGGCCCCACTCTCTGCTTGTTCACTTTGGAGCTGGGGGCCCCAGGAGGTCTCTCTGTCTCTCTCACTCCGTACCTGGCCGCGCCCGGCAGGCTGGGCTGGGCTGCACCGCCCCAGTTGTCACGCTACTGGGGTGGGAGGGAGAGCAGGGTAGGCGACTTCCTTGACTTTTCTCCTCCCCTTTTTTTTTGTTCTTTTTTTTTTTTCTCTCGCTGGTCTTCTGTGAGGGCGGCAGGGGCCGCTGTGTGGAGGTCGGCTGAGCAAGTCCCTTAAATCCGGTGGTGTGCGCTTCGCTGCGCTTCCCTCCGGCTCTGCCCTGGTTCCCAAGACTAGCGCTTGGCCCCCGTGTCTTGCCCTCTGCGCCCCGATCCGCTCCACCCAGCGCCAGACAGTGAGTGCTACTCTCTCCTGGGTGGGAAACGAACTTTCTTCGGGAGCGGAATCTCCCTCCAAGGTTTGGGATCTGGGCGAGGGATCGGCAGAGGAGGTGACCAGAGTAATCTGGAGGAACCTGAAATCTCTGAGAATCCAGGTGCACTGGGATTGGGATGCCTGGGTTTCGGGGTGAATAGGGATGGGGCCCCAGCACCAGGATGGGAGCCACCTTGTAATACGGCTTTGAAATGAGAGGCGGCCCTTCTCTCAGCTGAAGGTCCCGTGGTGCTGCTGCCTTGCAGGGTGGGGTTGGGGAACCGGGGTGGGGGTGGCGGGGCAAACCGTCATTTGTGGCGCACGCCAGCTCTCCTCTCTTGCTCCTTTCGCTACTGTCCCAAGAGAATCAGCTGACAGATTGATGTTGTAGTCGTCCTCCGGTGGAGGGGAACCTGATAGGAAGTTCTCTTGGTTCCGGGATGGCAGGTTTCGCCCTCTGTGGAGTGCCCCGGCACGGCGCCTGCACCAGGCTTCCAACCGCGTGGATCCCGGGAGGAAAGGCGCTCAGTAGGGGTTGCCCTTGAAGTACAGAGGTCGTCATAATTTCACCGTACTAATGACGGGCACACTCTTGCCCTCACTTTTGCCCCTTAGTGTGAGCTCTCTGGATTGTCAGAATTCCCTAGTTTCCTTCCTTTTCCTGATCCTTTTGTGTTCCAGCAGCCTGGAATCCACTTTGGGCGTAGCACTTGGCGCCGAGTACTGTTTCTTTGGCTCCCCGAACTGCATCCTGTACTGGTAGCTTTTGCTGGTGGGAGAGAAGGATGATCATGAGTAGTTTTTACTTGTAAAACTGGTCATGCCAGAGATGGGAAATAGGAAGAGAGTTGGTGCTTATTTTCTTCCAAGTTCTTGGCTAAGGAAAAGTGTCCTTCTAGTCATCCAACTTTGATTTCGTTAAATATTAAGTGTCTACTACGTGCAGAGCATTGCCTTAGGTACAGTAGAAGAATGCAATGCATATAAAAATACAATGTGTCTTTGAGAAACTCACAATTCAATTGCCTAAACCAAGTACTCAAAACAACTTAAAACCTTTCCCCAAAGAAGTATTCCTCCCCATTGGGTCCTTTCGATCTGCCCTAAACTTGCTGATGTCTCTCTCTGCTCTCTTGGCTATATTTTCCCTTGGTCCTTATTGTATCATTCTGTTATTCTACTCCCTGAGATAAATTGATGGGAAGCACTTTGTAAACCTTAAAGGGATATATGACACATATGTTTTTATTTGCCACAAACTTTCTTTAAAAAGAATGTTCTATACTTGGGGCTCGCTCTAATTTTCTTAACACATTTTATCTTCATCCCCTTGAAGTCTGGCTTCCTGTTCCAACCCTATTGGAAGTGCTCTTTCCAAGGTCACCAACCACTTTGCTTATTGCCAAATCAAATGGCCTTTTTCTTAATTCTCTTTGTTGACCTCCCTGCTGTTTTAAAAACTATTAAACTCTCTTATATATATAAAACTATTAACTCTATCTTCCTTCTCTTCCTTTGGTTTCTCTTTTTGTGGTTTCCCAGAACAACTATTTTGGTTCCCTTTCTAGTTCTTTGGATGTTCTACTCTGTCTCTTTCCTTGGCTTCCTTTCCTCCCCTTCCTTCCTGGATTCATATAGTCCAAGACTCAGGCATCTGTTACAGGCTTTCTCTTTGTATGTTCTTTCTCTGTGGTAGTGTCATCCAAGTTCATGATTTCAACTATCTCTTCTTGATAGTCTTCTTATTTGCCTTTGCTGCCTTGATTTCCCTCCTGAATTACGCCACAGTATCTCCAGTTGCCTTCTGGAAATTTCAATTTGGATTGTTCCAGTATCAACCTTTATGAAACAGAGTTCCATTCATCTTTCCTCTCAGAACAAACTTCCTCTCTGGACTCCCTATTCCTCAGTGGCCCTCTACTTATTATTCTCACAATTACCAACATTTGAAAGCTTGGAGCCATCTTTGACTCTTTCTGTTACCTTAGTCTGCTCCCCCACACCTCATCTCCAATTATCTAAGTTTTGTTGGTTCCATTGCAATGTCTCTTGCATCCACTCTTCCCTTTTCTACTATTCCTACCCGTTCTATTACTAGGCTGATCTCCTTGAACCTGAACTGTTTCAATAGTCTTGTAATTGGTCTCCCAGCCAGTAGTTTTTCCCATTCCAATCTATCCTGATCACCACTTCTAGACTATTTGAAAACCAGCTTTATACATGAAACTCTCCTTCATTAAGAAGTCTATTATCTCTACATCCCACAGAATAAAGTCCATACTCCATAGCTTCATGTTCAAAGTACTTCAAAATATGGCTTTAATATCCCTTTCCTACATCATCTCCCACCTCACTCTTAGTTGGACCCTCTACTCCAGGTAAATTGGCTTATAATATTGCCTGTACTGTTGACTCCTTTCTTCTTGATACCCTCTTCTCCCTATACTCTCCTAACACTGCTCTCTCCTGGTTTTCTTAGATGTCTACCAGCTTCATCTTTGGCTAATTCTTCCTTCCGCCAATTAACCATGAGTGCCCCTCAAAAATTCTACCTTTAACTCTCTTTTCTTTCCCTTAGTAATTACATCCACTCCCATTCAGTTTACCAAACACTTGTTAAATGTCTACTATGTTCTAGGCACTAGTGCTGGGAGCTGGAGACAAAGAGCTAATCAGTCCCTGCCCTCAAGGAACTTACATTCTATATCAGGGATATAATACGAACACAAGTAAATAATAAGAATACATAAAATAAAAATAATTTCAAGAGGGAAAGAGTGCTAATAACAGGGGTTATCAAGAGAAACCTGCTACAAGAAGTGGTACTTCAGCAGTGCTTTGTAGAAAGCCTTAGCATATAGAAAGGCAAAAGTGAAGTGGGATTTCATCCAAGCAAGGGAACAGCCTGAGTAAAGGTTCAGCAGCTGGCAATGGCTCTCAAGCCAGTTTGACTGGAAAGGAGAGACCATGAAGGGGATTCTTTCCACTATTGCTTTTATATAGATGATCCCCAGATCTGTACAGTGGATACTGGTCTCTCTTCTCACTGCACCTGCATCTGTATAGCCTTCTACTGCCTCAAAATGAACACATCTGAAACTAATATTCTTCTCAAAATCTTTCCCTTCTCCTAACAACCTTATTTCTAGAGCTGGCATTGCCCACCATCCTCGCAGATGCCAAATTTCAGAATCATCTTTGACTCTTCCCTCTGTCTTTGCTTCCAAATCCAGTCAGTGGCCAAGTCACATTGGATCTTTCATTGGTCCCCTATTCTTTAATCATGCTGTCGCAACTCCAGTTCAGGCCCTAATTTTCCTTTCCCGAACTATTATAATAGCCTCTTCATTGGTCTCCTTGCTAGTCTCTTCCAATGTAATCATAATACAACTTCCAAAATAATCTTGGAAGATTACATGCAAAGAGTACAGGTCTGATCATGTTATTCCCTTGATTAAATGCATTCAGTGACAACAAGGGTTTTTCTTTAAGACAAAGTACAAACTCCTTAGTCTGGCAATTAAGATACTCCAAACTGGCTATAATTTACCTTTCCAGCTTTATCTTACTCTCTTTCTCTCTGTTCCAACTAAGTTTAATTGCTAGATAGTCCCTAAAATGACTTTGAATGATCTCTTCTCCAAAGGTTCAGGACTGTGATTCCAAGCCCCATTTCTTCTGCAAACATACCTTCTTTCACCAAGTCGCTCTACTATGATCTCTCCAGTGATCTCTAATAGCACTCAATGGCCTGTCATTGTATCTGGTAATTCGCAGATGCTGTTTAGTGTTGTGTTCTGTCTCTGCAACAATATCATAAGTTATCTGAGGAAAAGAGGGAATCTTGGCTCTGCCACACAGAAGCAAGGAATGTAGGCATATCATTTAACCCTGATGGCTTCACATCCTCTGTAAAATTACTGTGTTGAACTAAAATGATAGATTCATAGATCTTCAGGACTGAGAGGGATGTTAGAGATCATTGAGTCTAACCCACATCATTTTACAGAAGAGGAAACTGAGGCTTGTCCAAAGTTCCTTTTGGTGAATGTCAGAGCTAGGTCTCCCTAAGGAGGCTAGGAGATGTGGTATGACTTCACCAAAGTTAACACAGGTGGTCAGTAGCAGAACTGGAACTGGAACCTGGTTCTTCTATCTAGCCCACTCTGTCATTCTGCGATTCTCTGATCCCTAGGACCTGGTGTAGTATCTTATGAATAATTAGTGTGCCATAAATGTTTATAGATGATGAAGGGCAAATTAATGTTCTCCAGGAAATGTATTGAGGGAAGTCACTTAGGGTTGAGAATGGAAAACTTCCTGAAAGATGAGGATTTTAGTCCAGGTCTTGAAGAATATGAGGAACATGTATTTGGGTTTGGAGTAGAGCTTGGGAAAAAAGAAAGCATTGGGGGTAGAGAAAATGGCCTACAAGGAGAGAATGAGAAAGTCACTTGTAATCCATGGGCCACCAGACCAGTCTAGCTGAAAGTGGGTCATTTTAAGAGAATAATGAACAGAGAGGGAGAGGTCACTTGTAGAGGACTTTGGCAATAAAATCGATGAGTTTTGTTTAGATAATAACTAAAATGGAACCACACTGATTTCTTGAGTTGGGGAGTTACTGAAAGCTATGGAAAAGATTATCGTGTAAGGCATGAGAAGAATGAATCGGAACGAGGAGATCAGGAAGGAGTCTTACTACTTCTAGGCATAAGGCCCAATGTGGGCCTGATCTAGATCTGAGAAAGTGGAGAAAGAGTTGGCCAACACCAGTTAGTCAGTCAATAAACATTTATTCAGTGCCTGAAATCAGCCAAGCTCTGTGCTAAGCACTGAATATACAAAGCAAGGCTTTGTCCCTGCCCTTGAAGAGTAGACAATCCAGTGGAGGAGTCAACCTGCAAAACAACTGTGCAAGTAAGCTGTATACATGAACAACAGAGAGAATGCATAGGAATATGGAAGAATTGGGAAAGGCTTTCTATAGGAATCCAGGAAGCAGAGATGAGGAGGGAGAGCATCTCATGTATTAAGAGCCCCAGCTGCTCTAAAGTTGCTTTGTGTAATACACTGCCCTTTTCATATTGGACATTTTTATTAATTATAAAGGGGGTGGAAAGACATTTTTTATTTTATTTAATTTTACTTTTAATTTATGGAATAAAACAAGCATTACCGTTAACATAGTTTAATAAAAAAAGATTGCACATAAAACTGCAGGTCTACTATATATAACTTGCTATTCCTTTTAAATGTATAATAAAGTTATCATGTACATTTCTTTTTTCTTTTTTTCCTTTCCTTCCCTCAGATGGCTACCATTGTCAAATAGTATATGTATATATATATATATATATATATATATATGCATATATACACACATGTATGGTGTGTGTGTGTGTAAAATTATTCTATACATCTATTTATCAGTTCTTTCTCTGGATGCAGATAGTGTCTTTCTTCATATGTCCTTTATAGTTAATTTGGATATTTATGATACTCAGAATGGCTTATTTGCTCAGTCATTCTTAAAATAATACTGCTGTACCGCATACAGTGTTCTCTTGGTTCTGTTCATTTTGCATTTGCATGAGAAACGTGGCTGAAAGCAGGTTAAGGAGAACACAATCTCTCAGATACAAATGTTTGAGGAGAACCCCAAATTGGATGAAAAGCATACTTCAATGGCACCAATACTGCATGAAGGTTGCATTGCATTGTTTTCCATGAGCTTATTACAAACAGATGATTTTTTTCATGGTTTTAAAAGTTATAACTGAGGAAAATATCCACAATAGAACTGTTTGAGGGCTGCTGTATAATACTTATTTATGTTATACCTGATAGACACGTGGGTTTGGACTTTTTCATCCTCAGTTAGACTGACCCCTATTTTTGAAGAGGCCCTGATCTGAAGCATTAGAAGCCAGATCAGAGGAAACCCAAAGGGAAGATGTGGTCACCACATGAGGAGAGAAGGAAAGGAGACAGAAAGAATGGGGACTGCCCCAGCTGTTTGAAATGAGTAGAGCAGAGTGCAATAAGGAGACTAGTTACTTTAGGTAGAGTTTGATGAGAGCTGATTGAGGCCAGTCAAGTTAATCAGTCAACAAGCAACCACTCCAGAATCTTTGCCAAGAAAACCCCAAAAGGGATCATGGAGAGTCAGACACAACTGAAAAGTGACTGAACAATAACTGTGCTAAGTGTTGGGACTATAAAGGAAGGGGGCGGAACCCACCCCAATCCCCCCGCCCCCCCCCCAAAACCCAGCTCCTGCTCTTAAGAAGCTCACAGTTTAATGTAAACAGGATAAATTGTAGATCATCTTTGAAGCCACTAGCATTAAAGGTGATAGTTACTGGCTCTATATTTACTTTTGGGAAATCATTGATGTAGAAAGTTTTGTAGCTGCTAGAAGCTCTCTAATGGAATCAGGCTTTGGCTGTGTGAGGAGTTGGCTAGGCTTGACTGTGTTGCTCTTAAGAATCATCTATAGCGGGCG
>CM053622.1:344613704-344678661 GCA_028646595.1 Phalanger gymnotis | reverse complement strand
AAATCTTGCCCTACAAGAAAGAGGAAAGGGGATGGAGAGGGGGGTGATAGAAGACTGGGGAAAGGGGCAATATCTTGGGGGGGAGGGTAGAAATGGGGAGAAAATTTGTAACTCAAAATCTTGTAGAAATGAATGTTGAAAACTAAAAATAAATTTAAAAAAAAACAAGAAAAATAAAGAAAAACTATCTTTGATCTGCAAAAAAAAAAAAAGAATCATCTATAGCTTGAGAGAAAAATGCCTTTAGAACCAACTTAAAGAAGTGTTGTCATAATGCTGTGGACTTGGAAGATCAGGAAGGTAGTGCTGACACTTATACTGATAGTGATATTTCAGAGGTAGAAAAATCTTGTCTGTTTGCATGTATGTGTATTTCGTGTAGGTACTACTGGCTTTTATCATTCTGTTCTGTTCAAGCTAATGCTTGTCTAGGACTACGCTGACTAGATACTATGACAGACTGTTCAAAATAATTTTACAATGTGCTTTTTCTAGAGAAGTGGTGTCAAACTCAAATAGAAATGGGGTCACTAACCTGTACCCAAGGCTCCCTTCAGGCACATATTGGCTTAGAAAACCACACATAGACATGGTCTATATTTTGTTGTATTTTTATTTATTTTGTTAAATAATTCCCAATTATCTTTTAATCTGGTGTAGTGGCCCTGGTCTGTGTTTGACAACCACTGTTCCAGAGCACAGAGGTTGGAGACTTGGCTCTGGCTCTCACAAGCTGAGTGACACTGAGCAATTCACTTACTCTCAACCTCAGCTTCTTCATCTGTGAAGTGGGGATGATAATATACTGCTCACATCATAGATGAAGGAGGAAAATATGGGAAAATGCTTTGAAACTTGTCCCTGTCCCCATACCTGGAATGTTCTTCCTCTTCACCTCCACCTCCTGGTTTCCCTGACTTCCCAGCTAAAATCCTTTCCCCAATTCCCCTTAACTCTAGGACCTTCTCTTTGCTGATTATCTCCATTTTTTCCTGTACCTATACTTGTGCTTAGTTGTTTTCATGTTGTCTTCGCCATGAGCTGGGGGTTTGAGCTACTTGGGAGTAGCAACTCTATGTGGGAGTGTGTGTGTGTGTGTGTGTGTGTACGCGCTCAGTTTTTTGGTTTTTGTTTTTGCCTTTTCTTGATATCCCCAGTACTTAGCACAGTGCTTGACACATAGTGAGGGGTGGAGGGAAAGGAAACAAACATGTATTAATCACCTGCTAGGTGACAGGCGTTATGCTATGCACAAGACAAACATAATCTTCTTTGATAGTAGATGTGTTTCCACAATCTGGCTAGCAGCTTCTGTGAGGGAGAAAGATCCACCCACAGCCAGCACCCAGAAAGCTGCCGGACAGCCAGAAAGCCCAGGTTCTTTTAATCTGCCTTAATAAGGAGAGCAAGGTTAAAGGGTTGGCAAGCTTACTTTAATTCAACACACAAATATCATTCACTTAGTTCAGGGGGAAAAGCCAGCACCCTGAACTTCAGAGCAAAATACAAGCAAACTACAAACATCAACAGACAGACCTTGTCTGATTCAAATCCCAATACATCGTTACCAGAGTTCAACAAAGTCTCAGCATCCGGGTTTACAAGCTGCTCTTCATCAACACCATCTCAAGAGCCCTTAAACAAATCACAGACAGACCCAACACAATTCATAGTTACCAAGGAACCATCAACATCTGAGTTCAGCGGGGAGCTCAACAAGGCTGGCTCAGAGTCACGCACCACTCCTGCTGTGTCTCAGAGCTCCAAGGAAGAAGAGGCCAACCCCTGGCTTTTATATGTTTTTCAGCATCAGGGGTGAGTCACACATGCCACTTACCCGCATGACCCAAAATTTGCCACAAAGAGGTGGACTCAAATCCCTGTGGTCCAAGAGCCTCCGCTGTCCCAGACAAGTCACTCAAACTCATGTCTAAACTAAGCCCTCCCCAGCACCAAGGACACCCAAATCTTGGGCCTGGGGCTTAGCACTTAGCAAGATTCAATGAAATAGCTGAATCATTCAAAGCAAACAAAAGCCAAACTCTTCAAGGGCACTTGTTGAACTAAGTGCTAAGGAGCCCATTTTGCCTTACTGACAGAAGGTGCTTGTTAGAAATAGGCTTGACACTGAAATTCAGGTATCAAGGGCAATTTATTATTATTGAGGAATCCAAAGGAATTGGTAAATGTTCCTGGCCAGGAGCAGACTCCACCCTTCTTTAGGAAGAGGGAGTGGAGAGTACAGGAGTGCGACCAACTTTATTCTGTTAGACCAACATAGATGGATGCACCATCAGCTCAGTACCTCCCTTCAGAAAACGGATTGGTCCACTCCCTTGTAGGTCACAATCTTCCCTATAAACCCCCAACATGCAACTCCTTGGCATGTTCCCCCCTCCTCAACGTATGTCCCATGTTCAAAAATGGCAGAAAACTCCTCCCTGTGGGTGTGTGAGGTAATATTCAATTAGCCAATTAAGCAGTCATGGTAGCCATTTGACCCTCTTCAACCCTGACCATTATCTGCCAGTTTAGACCAGTACATCCTGGGTCTGAGGCATCCACCAAAACCACAAAGTTGATTCGGATTGGTTGAGGGCTCTCATCCTGGTTAATCTTTACTACTTCTTTATTTCAACTGATAATTAATTATTCTGTGGAACTCAATTAACTCTTCTGTGGAAACCTAACTTTCCCTAACTTTTACCCATCTCTCACACACTTAATAAATGATTAATGAGTAAACTGACTCTCTGAATGGACCTAGAGTCCAGTCAGATCCAAGAAGACCTGAGTTCAACTATAGACTTACTTACTTTGTAGCTGCGTGACCTTGGGCAAAACATTTGTCACTGCCTGAATTTCCTCATCTATAAAATGGGGATAAGAATAGCATCTATCTCCCGGGGTGGTAAGAGGATAAAATGAGATACTTATGAAGTGCTTTGCAAACTTTGAAGTGCTATAAATCCTGGCTATTGTTATTACTGCCTATGTTAATAAATACTACCTCAAAGTGCCTTAGAAATCTGAGCTATTATTATTAGTTGGGGATACAGGAGTTCGATATCTAGAAGTATTAGTAAACATAATTAAATAGCAAAATGTATGGTATTTATAATAAATACATGGGAGATGATAAATGAGGAAAAATCAGCATGGGCTTGACTGTTCTGTTAAGGCTTAATGGAAATGAGACCAAAAAATACATTTTGTATTTTTTGGTTGCAGGATGGCAGGATTGGTAGAATAGAATGGATGAAATAGTTCATTTTTAAATTAAAATTTCATATATTTTTAATATAACCATTAAGTGTCAGTATCAGAACTTGGACACAGGTTGTTTTGACTCTTCAGATCTCGCTGTACTTTACTAAACTGCCTCTCATAAATACAAAGATCCTGAAATGTTGCTATGCCTGTTCTTCAGATGGGCCTAAGGATAAACTTGATTTAATAATTTTAGGATGAATTATGGGCATTTGGAGACCATACCTCCATTCTCACAGTTAGCTCATCTTTCTACTAAGATGGACCAGTAGGGACAAGACCAGTTATGGCTTCTAGAGACCTAGTCCTGCTCTCTAAGGATATAAGGAAATTTCCCCCGCTCTATCTAGCAGAGCTTTGGCTGGGGGATCTTTTCCTTAATGCCTCTCTTCCTTTCTTTTTGTGCCAATATTAGAGGTTGGAGGTGGTACAATGGAAAGAGTGCTGGATTGGGAGTCAGAGAGCAATTTTTAAATTGACCTGTATTCAAATCCTGGTTCTTTTACTTAAACTCTCAGCTGTGATCTTGGGCAAGTGGTAACATCTCAATTACCTCTATAAAATAAGGGTATTGGACCACAGTTTCTTTCAGCAATAAATTTATGATCCATATATTATGTTTTTTGACACATCTGACATTTTAGCCACTATTTAATTATATTTTGACCCCATAATCCCCCCCCCCCACACACTCCCATCTCCTTATCTGGTATCCTAGAAGACATCCCTATACTTTCTATATGCTTTCTATTCTTAGAAATAGAAGTTTTGAAAAAATAATTAAGTCCTTGGGATGCATCGTCTTCATTGATAGAGGTATGGCTGCAAAATACATTTCGTCGCATTCAGAGAAATGGTAAACAAAAACTTAGTAGTGTTCATTCAAATTAAGTTAAAACAATGATCTTAGATGCTCATATCTTTAATGTGAAAAAAACAAAACCCCCACACAAAGAATACTTCTGTTTTTTCTAATTTTTGAGAAATAAAATTTATTTAGAAAGTAAATTTAAAGGGTTAGTGACTGGTTAGTGTTAAACTTAACTACACTATGCTATGAATGAGGAAAAGTACATAAGTGTACAAGTAACAGCTGGTTGACTTGACGTATATTTGTTTGAAAATGTTTGTTCTTTTAAAACTGGGATCCCCAGGCTAAGAATTTGCAATAAATCACTACTTACATGCAAATCATCACCACCTATGATATATTTTGTATTAGGTTAAATTTGTACCAGGTTTAATTAATTTGGGAGTGACTGACCTTGCAATCTTTCTCTGAAATATTTCCTAATTTCTTTTTTGTCTGTCTTCATATCTCTGTCATTATATATACATACGCAAATATGTATATATGCATGTGTATACACACATGTATACACACATATGACCTGTGATTTCACCTGTGTTGAGAACTTTCCATGTAGAAATTCCCTTCACTGATACATACCTGTAACTCTAACTTGGAGCCTCAAAGAATTATCTAGGGCCAATGAGAGGTTATATGATTTGTCTGGGGTCAAGTGACTAGTACTTATCAAAGACTGGATTTAGGGCTTAAGTCTTCCTGGCACCAAGGCTATACTCCACATTGTTTCTCTCATTTATATTTAACAAATACACATAAAACAATTGGGGGATATTTAATATATGTATGTATATACACATATTTTTTTTTTATTTAGAGGAAAATTCTGTAAGTTCCTTTGAGGACAGTCTTAGTCATTCCTTACATTGCCTTACATGCTGGAAATGTTCAATAAATAAGTGAAAGAGGACAATAAGAAGTCTGAGTTATGGAACCATTTGCAGCACAGATAAAAATGTGTCAAGGACTGACTTTAATATTAATCTCTACAGGAAAGATCTCATGTTTTTATTTTAAATGTGTTTGCTGTTCTTCACATTAATTTCATGCTTTTTCTTTAGAAAAGTTTTTGTTCCAAAGTCTCCATTTCTTATTTCTACACACACACATACACACATGCACACATACGTAGATACATACACACAAACCCACACTCACACATGCACACACTTGCATATCTACATACACTCACACACACAGATGAATACACATACATACATATATCCACACTCACATGCATAGACACACATGCACACAGTTTTTTCTGGATTTGTAACATGAATCTTAGATTTAAAGAAGGATCTCCTGAATATATCTGGATTCTGATCCAGATTCTGCCTTCTCTGTGACCTTGGGTGACATAGTGAAGTTCCTTGATTTCTTTTTGCCTTATTTTCCTGGATTGTAAAATGAAGGCATTGGAGCAGATATTCTCAGAGGCCTTTCTAGCATGAATATGTTTTCTGATCTGATCTAGAGTGCCGCTGGCTTTCAGAGTTTGGGACAGGACAGCCTAGTACAATCTTTACTCTTAAAGTCTTCCTTTTGTCATAACCCAGTTCTTCCATTAGGGCACACTCCTTCCCCAAAGCAGAATGTTCCTTCTCTTCACTACAGCAGACAGTGTCTAAAGTTGTCGGTTACAGGTTGGTGTGCCTCTTTCTCTTTTTCCCTTTCAATATCTTGTTCCTACCTTTCTAGGGCTGGCAGCCACCTCTGTAGTACTTAGTTCATCTTTGGGGCCAAAGGCACTTAGGTCTTGAAAGGGAAGCTCCACCAGAAAGCAAGCCCTAATAGTAATTACTACATTTCACTCATTTGCAAATTACTTTGTATTTTCTCTCACAATGAACTTGCCTCTAAGCTTAGATACCTCCTTGCATTCTCTTGTAATTCTTCCTGACACTTTTGTTGAAGCAGCTGCTGAAAGAAACAAATTTTATGGATAGGTGACCTCTAATCAAATTTATTGCAGTTACCCAAGTTCCTCGGGTGTGAGGGGGTGGGTGAGAGAAGGCATCTATCGTTGTTTTTAGTAAATGAGATCAAGAAGCTGGAGGATTAATGAATTTAGGAGAGAACCAGGACTCAGGTAATCAAAAGAGAGAAAAGGTATAATAAAGTAAAAAAAGTAAAATATGGTACTTAACATTAATATTAACTATAGATATATTTTTGAACATTGTTTTTTGGAAGACTGCTCATGCTCGTTCCTTTTGAGGACCTTTATATTGTAGGTGTTCCATCCCTCATTTTACTTGTAGCTCTGTGTCTATTTAAAGCTGTTCTCATGGCTTGAGAAATTTAAAACTTGAAACAGTAGTTACTTATACCATTTAAGTAGCTAATTAAAGAGCCGTTATGATTTGCATCTACCTATACCATTGGTCAATCAACCTTATTTTTAATATTTTTCCCCCATCAGTTCATATAAGCAATCATGGCTGCTTATCCACCTCACATTTTAGGCATTTAGTTAATATCTATCGATTTATTTTAAAATTTTTTACAGTATCTTCATTTCCAAATCTATAACTCTCCCCTCCCTTACATAGAGAGCCCTCCCTGATAAGAAAGAACAAAAAAGAGAGGGAGAGAGGCATTTCAGCAAAACTAGCCAACACATCACCTGAATCAGATAGTATTTGTAATGTTCCATCCCCATGGTCCCTCCACCTCAGCAAAGAGGGAAGGAGGTGCATTTTCTCCCCTCTTTGGTACTGAACGTGATCATTTTGATCATAGAACATTCAGTTTTGTTTTTGCTGTTGTCACTGTGTCTGTTATGGGTTCTGCTTGTTTTACCTCATAGAAATCTAAGTGGCACAGAAGATAGAATTCCAGGCCTGGAGTGAAGACCTGAGTTCAAATCCAGTCCCAGACACTGTGCGACATGAGCAAGTCACTTCTCCTCAGTTTGTCTCAGTTTCCTCATCTGTAAAATGGGGATAATAATAGCACCTACCTCTCAGGGTTGTTGTGAGGATCCAATGAGATAGTGATTGTCGAGTGCTTAACCCAGCGTGCGGCACATAGTAGGTGCTGTATAAGTGTTAGCTATTACATTTCCATGCATCTCTGTATTCTTCAAAGTTGTTATAACTTATGGAGCAGTAATATATTCTGTTACATTCAAGTATTTGTTTAGACATTTTCTAATTAATGGACATCTCCTTTGTTTCCAGTTGTTTGCTACTACCAGAAGTTCTGCTATAAATGTTTCAGTATATATATTTCTGTCTTGTATGCCTAGCTTTGGGATCTCTTGACCAAAGGAAGTGTATTTTCCTCACTTTCTTAATATAATTTCAACTTGCTTTCCTGAATGGCTAGACCAATTCACAGCTCAGCCTACAGTGTATTTGGGTGCCTGTTTTTTTTTTCTACAACCCCTCCAATATTGACTATTGCCATCTTTTGCCATTTTTGTCAACTTGCTGGGGTGAAGGTAAAACCTGAGTTTTATGAATAGCACTTCTCAGAAGGTAGAGTCTTTGGGTTTGTCAAACAGTAGATTACTATAGTCATTCACTACTGTGTCTTGTATGAATACCATTTCTCTTATCATTAGGAATTTGGAGCATTTTTTCCTATGATTTTAGCTTTTGATTTTCTTCTTTGGAGAACTGTTGGTTCATATCTTTTTATCCCTTACTTATTAGAGAATGTGATGAGTACTTAGAAAAAAACAACCAAACTCTAATAAGTACTTTGAGAAGTTCATGGGGATGAATAATTTTTTCTGAATGACCCCCTTTGTCCCTTTTAAAGTGTAAATTAAGATATACTTCAAACATTGTTAACAGAAATAACTGACATTTTGATAGCCCTGCATGACATGATATCCTTTCAACCTCAGCATTGATACTATGAGATAAGTTTTATAGGTGCTATTACAACCATTCTTCAAGTGATAAAACTAAGGCTGAAAGAGATTAGATAAATTCCTCCAGGGTTACCTTGGAGACAGGAAATACATATAGTTCTCCCTAATTCCAAGTCCCGTACTCTACCACCCACTAACAAACACTCGTAACCTTCTAGATAAACAAATTGAAGAAGACGTCAAAAACTACATGATTCATTTGAAATATAGGTGTCTATTTTAAAGGTATGCTTTAGTTTAAAAACGGACCAATTCTTTGTTTTTGAAGGAACTGTGTCTACTTGAAAATGAGACCACCTTGTGATATAAGCTACTCTACATGTTGATCATTCAAACATTCGACCATTCTGTGAACGTAGTGATATGTAAGGACTTTTTCTTGTTCCTCTGGTTCTAATAATGATGATAAACTTTTAAGAAAATCATTTGGAGTAGGAATATATTAGGCCAAAATGCAAGTTCTCCTTTTCAGATTATGTTTTTGTTTAGTATACTGGTGACTTTTAGATTTAATAAAGTGCCAGGATACAGATCCCTTTAGGGAGGTTAGAATGGGTTCCTATCTGATTTTAATGAGTAGTATATGAATTGAAGCCAAAAATGAGCATTACAGTATTAGCTAAAGTCTTTAAACTTGAAAAATTCCTCAAGACTTTGAACCAATGTGAGTGAAGCTGGCAACTGGAATCTTTCACAGCATTCCTAATTCTAGACACACAATTAAGTGGCCTTTTTTGAAGACATAACAAGCTCCTGTTTTCTAGCTTGACAAGAATAAGTTACAAGAACAGATCAAGGTTATGCAGTGGGAAGATAAAAAGGACAGAGGTACAAATAAGCTGGATCTCCTAAATTCCCCTAATCTGTTTCTGAGTCTCTGTGACCTATGGTATTTTTATTTTTAAAGATTGATAGAATCACAGAGTATTAGAGCTGGAAAGAACCTGAAAGATCACCTGGCTGCACATGCTCCTTTTATAGGTGAGAAAATCAAGCCCCTGAGAGGAGTACCTTACCCAAGGTTCATGTAAGTAAATGTAAGGTAGGGAATAGAAATTGGGGATCCTGTGCCACAGCTCACTGTGGCTTCCATGACATCATAGAGGGGTTTATTCTCACATTCAATCTGACTTTCTCTTTTTCTTTCTTTCTCCCTCATTCATTCTTTCTCACTTGGCACATAGAAGTAAATGTTTATTAATGGATTGGACTAGGCTTTAATAAGTATTTTCTAGAGGTCAGTCAACAAGCATTTATTAAACATTACTATGTGTTTAGGCATTGTGTTGAGCTCAGGAGGAAAAAAGAAGAACATGGATAGAAGTATAAGACAGACAAGCTAGCTTAGCTGAAGCAGCAGAGCTACTCTGACGGAGAGACAGGAGGCACCAGGTGTAAAGGGAAGGTCAAGCTACCACCACCACCTTGACCACCATATCCCTTCAGACCTTGAGGGAGACAGCTCAAGACCCTGAGTTGAGAGCCTTGAAAATAGCAGTGTCCACCAAACCATCATACCTGCTTCCAGCACCCCAACCCCCACAGCCATCAGTGAAGTGAGGGACCAATGTGGAGAGAAGGCCCATCTTTCTTATCATCTGCTGCTGCTGCTACTGCTATTCAGTTGTTTCAGTTGTGTCTGACTCTTCATCACCCCAGTTGGGGTTTTCTTGGCAAAGATACTGGAGTGGTTTGCCATTTCCTTCTCCAGCTCATTTTACAGATGAGGAAACTGAGACAAACAGGGTTAAGTGATTTGCCCAGGGTCGCACAACTACTAAGTGGCTGAGGCCAGATTTGAACTCAATTCTTCCTGATTCCAGGCCCACTATTCTATCCACTGTGCCACCTAGCTGCCATACCACCACTAATAACAATTGCTGCCCAATTGCCATCATCTGGCAGATAAGAGCAGAAACCCTGCTGTGACTACTGATCTTGCTTCCTGTATAGCCCTCAGTCATCACTAGGGAGAAGTGTAGGGCGCAATTTCTATAGAGAAGGAGCCAACCATATCCACTAACTGCCTGCCAATAGCAGCTTACAGGAAGGGCAAGCCAGCCTAGGCACTTTAGTATCCCTTAGAGAGAGACAAGAAGTTAGCAGCTGCCAGGCAAGTCAAACCACCACCACCACTTCGACCACTGTCTCCCCTCAGACTCTGATGGAGTCAACCCAGAACCCAAGAACCTTGGGATTGGCAGTGCTTCCAGCCCAGTGCCCTCAGCCATCATCCTGAAAAGCAGCCCCTGTGGAGATGCAGCCTGGCAACTACTCCTGAAGATGCCGTAGCTACCAGAGACCTAGAAAAGAAAGCTCATCACTGAAATCTTCACTGGATTGTCAAATGGTTCAATATCAGAAAGTGATACGATTCTTATCGGTGAAAATGATATTAAAGAGGGGAGTTTATTATCTGCTTTGCTACTGTATCCTAAGAACCATGGGACCTTTCTATCTGACTCGAAGCTAAACCTTCCATAGGAGCTGTTTTTTCCCATTTGCTTGTGGGCTTCTTGAAAGTAGGAATTTTCTTTTGCTTCTCTTTGTATCCTTGGGGCTTGGCACCATTGCTTGGTACATAGTAGACACTTAATAAATACTTGTCAGATGACTGATACAAAAAGGGCAAAAATATAGTCCTTATCCTTACAGAACATACACTCTAATGGGAGAGGCAGCATATATAACTAGGTACATACAAAATATATACAGTGTAGATGGAAGGTTATATGAAAGGGAAAGTACTGGAGTGAGGTAGACTGGGAAAGACATCCTGCAGAAAATGGGCTTTGACCTTCGTCTAAAAGGAAGCAAGGAAAAGGAGTTCTGTATCTTCCCAGTCTTGTTTCTGTAACTTTCACAGGAACACTCTTGACATGAGAGACTCCATCTTGAACTTATAAAAGAACCATAGGTAATCCCAATAAAGGCATGGAAGTATCATTGACAAAATTCCAATCTTCCTTACATGAAGTTGGCAAGAATAGTGATTATGTTTTATATGTTACAGATAATATAACTGAGACTCAAAGAGTTTTAGTGACTGAAGTCACTCAGTGAGTCTGCATTAGGCCCAGGATTAAAATACGTGTCAGTCAAATTCATTGGCTAATATCAGTTAGCTAATTTAATTTTAATATTTAGCTAATTAGTGCTGTTATTAGCCACTTAATCAAGGCTAGACTGATGGCTGCCTTCCCACTGGCGTAAGCCAATTAGTAGTAAAGAGACAATAAGAATAGAGATGGAATGACTTTGGGGATAAATTGAGGCAAGGCCCAGTTTGTGGATTGAGAACTTGTCCATCTTCCATGTAACATACTTTTAAAAGACAGAGTAATAAGGCACTTTCGTTTCAACCCACAACCACAACATATCCTACTGTAATTGTAAAAATATCTCTCCAGTTATGCCATTAATGAGAGAGGCCATTTAATCTACCCACATATGAAGAAGAGAACAAATAGTTGAGATCTTTTTTAATTTGTGCAGAAATATTAATACACTGATATATAATTAAACAACCTGACCATTTCCCCAGAATAGATAGATTTTTCTTCCTAGTTTCTTTGGCAATTGACTGTATAAACTTAAAATGCTAATTTCTCTGATCTCAAATCAAAGTCCCTCTGATTTATTTCAAATGTTAGTAATGGAGTTTTGGAGGAGGGACAGGG
Source organism: Phalanger gymnotis (assembly GCA_028646595.1). NCBI lineage: Eukaryota > Metazoa > Chordata > Mammalia > Diprotodontia > Phalangeridae > Phalanger > Phalanger gymnotis. Next base: position 344,666,957 of record CM053622.1, on the reverse strand, counting down.
GAGAGAAGGGGCAAAGAGTTCTTTTTGTGTGAACTTTATATGAAATCCAACAGTTTGCCTTTTCTTATGGGTTTCATGATAGCATTTAACTAATACATATTTTCAAATTTGGAACTTATCAACAGTTTAGTAAAATAAAAACATAATAAGCTTATACTCTGTTAAGCTAACAAAATGAAGCAAATCCACTTACTCACAAGGTACATCTTTAACAGGTGAAATTGTTTTCATGCTATTAAGAGTTTATAAAACTTTCTAGAGCAGAACTTATAGAAATTGTCCCAAATAAATAGGTATAACAATTCACATTTTAAGACAATGGAACACATTTCCTACGACTGTGTAGTTTATTGTCTAATGGGAGCAGAAACAGTAAACATAATGACAGAAATAAAAAGTAAAAGATCAAACCAACTGTAGCTGTTCAGAGTTGTAACTGGAGAACATGAAACAGAAGAAATTCTCATGGGCTGAATGGATATAGGTTTAGTCATGGTAAGAGGACAGGATGGGGCAGTGCTGAGTGTCAGGCTCCAGACTTTGCTACGGGAAAAATGATATCAATTAGCATTTATTAAGCACCTGTAGGAACTGTGTTAAGTTTTTGGGATACAAAAAGAGGCAAAAAACAGTCCCTACCCTCAAGGAGCTCACAATCTAATGGGAGAGGCAACATGCAAACAACTGTCTTAAAAACAAGCTATATTCAAGATAAATAGGCAATAACTAACAGAAGGAAGGCACTAGAATTAAGAGAGATTGGGAAAGACTTCCTATAAAAGGTAGAATTTTAATTGAGACTTAAAAGAAACCAGGAGGTAGAGTTGAGGGGGCAGGGAGGGCATGGGGAGATTATTCCAGGGATGGGAGACAGCCAGAGAAAATGTCAAGAGTGGAGAAATGGAGTGTCTTCTTTGTGAAACAGCCAGGAGGCCAGTGGCGTTGGATAAAAATTCACAGTGGGGTGTAAGATATAAGAAGACTGGAAAGATAGGAGGAGGGTAGGTTATAAAGGACTTTGAACACCAAACAGCATTTTGTATTTGATCTTGAAGGTGATAGGGAACTATTGGAGTTTATTGAGTAGGGGGCTGACATGGTCAGACCTGCACTTCAGGAAAATCACTTTAGTAGTTGAATGGAAGCTGGGAAAGACTTGAACCAGGCAACAACAGGTTATTGCAATAGCCCTGGGGTGATGAGGACCTGCCCCAGAGAATGACAATGTCAGAGGAGAGAAGGGGGCATATTTGACAGATGTTGCAAAGGTGAACTCACCAGGCCTTGGCCATGGATAAGATATGGGGGTGGCAGTGAGAGAAGGGCAGCAAGATGTAATTCTGGAATGAAAGGAAGCAGAAATAGTGCAGTTAGGTGGCGCAGTGAGTAGAGCACCGTCCCTTGAGTCAGGAGGACCTGAGTTCAAATGGCACTTGACACACTAGCTGTGTGACCTTGGGCAAGTCACTGAACCCCAACTGCCCTGCCTTCCCCCTTCAAAAAAAAAAGATTACAAAAAAAGGAGGCAGAAACATTTGCTAGTTTCAGGTCATAGTTAGGAATCAGGATATTTGTCTGTAGGAGCATGGAATAGATTAGCATTGCAGAACAGGCAAGGGGCTTGTTAATTTGCCAGGCTAGAGATCAGCAGGTGAGAAAAGGATATTTGTGGTGGTAGCTGGTATTTTTAGGGTACTTTGAGTGCTCAAAGAACAAGGCCTGTGTTTAAAACTCTTTCTCTTATGGATAGCGGGTTCATCTATGAATCTAAGTTGCTACTGGCAATAATGAAGGATGAACATTGGTAGTGGAGTCATTGGAGTGAAGTGGAAGTAGTCCAGAGGCTAGCTGCAAGCTCTGAGTCTTGTGTGAAGTTATGGAGTGGAGGTATATAGTTTGATGGAGAGGAAGAAATTTCAGGAAAGAGAAATGATATATCATCCCTGGGTGTAGGAGAAGGGATAAATTATGAACACAGACTAGCAAGTAATAGAGGGTAGCAGAGAGAACTAGGGGTATGACAGGTAAAGCTTCAGTGAATCACAAGATTGAATTTTTATTTTGTTCAAGAAATAATTGAATTTACTATGGTATTTTTCATTCTACTGTGTTGTCTCCCCATCTTCCTGACCTTTTAAAACATTTTTGGGTATTTTTCATTTTAATAAAACATTCATTTCTAAATGCATAATTCTTCCCTGTCAAGCAAACCAGCCCTTGTAAGAAAGGAAGAAAATGCAGTTCATCGAAACTAACAAATACATCAAATGAATTAGACCCTATTTACAATGTTCCACACCCATAATTTCCCAGCTATTCCATGAGAAGAAAGAGGTACATTTTCTTAACTCTTCCCTGGGGCCAAACGTGATCATTAGAATTACACAGTCAATCAATCAACAGACATTTGCTAACTACCTTCCATGTGTCAGGCATTGTTGTAGGTTCTGGGGGTATAGATAAAAAGAATGAAAGAATTTCTACTCCTATGGAGCTTACATTTTATATTGGGAAATGTGTGTGTGTGTGTGTGTATATGTCAGTAAGAATTTATTAAGCTCCTACTATTTGCCAGGCATTGTGCTAAGCACTGGGATATAAAGGAAGCCAAAAGACAGTCCCTGCCCTCAAGTAGCTCACAAACTAATGGGGGAGACAACTTGTAAAAAAATGTACAAATAAGATATAAAAAGGATAAATGTGAAATAATCTATAGAGAGAAGATGCTAGAATTAAGAGAGAGAAAGAGAGAGAGACAGACAGAATACATGCAAAATACATACAAAGTACTTAGGGAGGATGGTCAATAATGGTGACCATTGTGGTGGGGGTCAGCAAAGTCTTTATATTGACGGTGTTGATTGAATAAAGAGAAGGAGTCTGTGAGGCAGAGGTGAAGAGAGAATGTTCCATGCATTGGGGGTGATCAGTATAAGGACAAGGAGACTGGAGATGGAATGCTATGTATGAAGAACAGAGAAGACCAGTTTGGCTGGATTATAGGGCCAGTCAAATTGATAAGCCTTTATTAAGTGCTTATTATCATTATGCCAAGTATGGTCCTAAGTGCTTCATATGCAACAATGAAAGGCAACAACGTGCCCTTTCCTCAAGGAACTCACATTCTAATGGGGGAAACATATATAACTACACACATACAAAATATTTACAGAATGGGCAGAAGATAGTCTTAGAGGAGAAGGTACTAGTAACCAGGTGACTGGCAAAGGCCTCATGCATGGCGTGGGATCTGAGATGAACCTTGAAGGAAGGCAAGAAAGCTAAGATGAAGAATGAGAACATTCTTGGTATGGACAGCAGTTAAGGCAAAGGTGCTGAGCTGGGATATTTGTATATGAGAATAACGAGTAGCTCAGTTTTGCTACATAGTGGAATGCCCGAATGGGCAGCTAGGTGGTGCAGTGGATAGAGCTCTGGGACTGGAGTCAAGAAGACTCATCTTCCTGAGTTCAAATCTAGCCTCAGACATTTCTTAGCTGTGTGACCCTGGGCCAGTCACTATCCTCTTTGCCTCAGTCTCCTCATTTGTAAAATGAGTTGGAGAAAGAAATGGCAAGCCACTTCAGTATCTTTGCCAAGAATACCCCAAATGGGGTCATGAAGAGTTGGATGTGACTGAAACAACTGAACAACACCAATAGAACCCTGAGTTGAGTAAAGTATAAGAGGACTGGAAAGATGAGAGAGGAGAGGCAATTTGTCTTGTCTTCATTTTCTCAATGTCCTATGTGTACAGATGCATTCATAAAAAGGTTCTGATTTCCTGTAATGGACAGTGTCACTTTTTTTCTTTTCCCCTTACTGCTTTTGGAGACATCGAGTATTCCCCTTATCTCCTTCCTCCTACTATGGACTCCTAGAACCCAGTTTTTGGTCCCACTTCTTTCTCTTGTAGTCATAGAATTCTTCAGAGTCTCACTCTCACCTCTGTGATCTAAAGGATAGAGATTTCTGCGAGGATGAACCAGAACAGAAGAGGAATTCTGAGAGTTCCAATTTGGAACTTGACTTGGATTTTCACATAGAAAAAAGTTATAAATAAATGATTTACAAGATTATAAATCATAGCCATTATGAAGAGTGAAGGAAGGGAAGTAATGTATAATGAAGCTGGAAAGATAGGTTTGGGCCAGGTTGTACAGGGCTTTAAAAGCCTCCTCCCTCCCCCTGCAAAAGTTTATCATTTATCCTAGAGGCAATAAACAGAGCCCCAGTTAAGCAGTGAAATGGACAGATCTGTGCTTTAGGAGAATCACTCTGTAAATTATATGGATTGTGGACTGGAATAGAGAGAGATTTGAAGCAGGGAGACCAATTAGGAAGCCATTATCATAGTCTAGATGAGAAGTGATTTAATAATAAAACCATGATCATCTCGGAGAGACAGACTTTGTTTTGTCTTTGCCCAATCTGTCATCTTCTTTTCGGAAAGGGAGTGAGGCTGGTGTCCTCACCCTAACCCAACGTTCATCCGTATTCTGCTGCTTACTCCTGAACTTCTTTAAGCAATGTTGATTGAAATACATATGTGTGCTTCAAAGATCTCTGACTTTGGTGGTGTAGGTGTTTCTTCTGCTAATCCAGATCATGGGAGCTCCATATCTAAGAAGGCCTTTGGTCACTGTGCCAGAAAAGAAGGCCATGCCTTGTCTGAATTAAGCCAAGCTGATGATGGGTGAGAATATTTGTAACAGCACTTTTTGTCCCCATGAACTGGAAACAAAACAGTTGCCTGTCAATTGGTAAATGACTAAAGAAACTGTAGTATATGAATATAATAGAATATCATTGGGCTATAAGAAATGGGAATAATTCAGAGAAATGTGGAAAAACTTATTTGAACTGATGGAGTGAAATGAGCAGAACCAGAATTATTTTAATGAAGATCATAATAATAAAGAGAAAGAAACTGACCTTGAAAGACTTCAGAACTCCGTTCCACTCATAGCTTTGAAAGACTGATGGAGTAAACTGCATACTTCTCACCTCTTGGGACAAAGGTGATGGACCTAAGGAGTGGAATGAACTATGAATTCTCAGACAGGACCAATGTGTTGATTTGCTTTTCTTGATTATAAATGTTTGTTAGAAGAAAGGACTTCTATTTGGAGGGCATGTGGTATGATAGGTAGTAACAGACATGCCAAATAAACATCAATTAAAACATTTTTTAAAACACAAAAGAAAAAAGCGCAATAGGGGATGATAACAGCAATTTTGTTACTATTTTTAAAATTACACACTACACATTCTTTAAAAAGCAAATCATGTAACGAAAATTCAGAGTTTTGTATAATCCTCTTTTTAGGACTGCTTTGTAAATTGAACCGTTTAATTTTAATTTAATAAATAATAATAAATTTAATTAATTTTAAAAATAAAATGTACTTTTTTTTCTTTTTGCAAACCCAGGGTCACTTCCATTCTATGATGAGGCATAATATTAGGACTTTAGTATAACCTTACTGAACTATTCACTAAAAATTCATATAAGCCTGAGCTATACTTTTAACTTGGTTAGGAAAAATTCACTTCCTCTATGAACATAAATTATGGAAGATGTCAATTCACCATCCTGGATTGCTGCTAACTCTAGGATGGGCAAAAGATCTAAAGTAAAGCTATAGTAACAGCCCACTCACTTATCCCAGCCCTGCCACTTAATCGTGAGACTTTAGGCAAATCATTTAATCTTTCAGAACCTCAGTTTCTCACTTGTAAAATGTATGCAATATTTGCATTAATTGTATCAAAGAGTCATTGAGAGGAAAATGCTATAAGGGAAGAACTAAATAAACTGAAGCTTTTGTTTCCCAGAGGTCACATATCCAGCAATTATAATTATCGGGAATGCCACTGAAAGCATGCAGAACAATGGAGTGGGAAAACGGCTGAACTTGGGAGTCACAGAACCTGAAACTTCATGTTGGTTGTACCACTTGAGGTGGCTTTTGGCCAAGGACTTCACCCCTGTGGGCCCTGGTATGCTCACAGGTCAAAAGAAGGGGATGGGCTACCTGGCCTCTGTGGCCTCTTTCAGCTTTGTTGCTATGATTTTATGATGATCTCAAGAGCTTTGTCTCTGTGAAGCAGAAAGAAAGTAAAGAAAAAGGTTTCCTAGCAGGCAAAGTTGATGCCACGAACTCCATCTCACTAAATCCCATGTGCTTATAGGACAGCTAACTCCTTTTTCCTTTGTTAGTGCCTATTTATTTTTTAAATAATATTTTATTTTTCCCCAATTAAGTGTAAAAGCATTTTAAACATCCATTTTAAAAAGTTTTGAGTTCCAAGTTCTATCCCTTCCTACCCCTCTCCCCTTTCCTGAGATGGTAAGCAATCTGATATAGGTTATACATGTGCAATCATGTAAAACATTTCCATGTTAGACATTTTGTGGAAGAAAACTCAAACACAAAAAGAAAGAAAGTGAGAAATAGTATGCTTTAGTCTTTATTCAGATCCCTTCAGTTTTTTCTCTGGAGATGGATAGTATTTTTCATTATGAGTCCTCTGGCATTGGCTTGGATCATTGTATTGCTGAGAATAGCTAAGTCATTCAGAGTTGTTTATTGCATAATATTGCTATTACTGTATACAATGTTCTCCTAGTTCTCACTTCACTTTGCATCAGTTCATGTAAGTCTTTCCAGGTTTCTCTGAAATCATTCTGCTTGTCATTTCTTACAGCACAATAATGGTCCGTTACAGTCATTACCACAACTTGTGTTCCACAATTGACGGGCATGCCCTCAATCTCCAATTCTTTGCTACTACAAAAAGAGCTGCCATAAATAATTTTTTATGTATAGGTTACCCCTCTCCCTTTTTATCTCTTTGGCATATAGACCTGGTAGTGGTATTGCTGGGTCAAAAGTGTGCACAGTTTTATAGCCCTTTAGGCATAGTTCCAAATTGTTTAGCCATAATTCTAAGAAGTTTGGCTATCTAGGTTTCCATCCCATAACAGATTAAAAACAGCAAATATAGGGGCCGGGGGCAGGCAGGGAGGAGACAGGCATGATGCTATTAGAAATAAGAAATAATTGCTTGGCATGAAGGGAATAAAGAGCCAGAAAAACCAGAAAAACAAAGTACACACATAAAAGTCCCAAAAGTATAGCAGTCTTGAGCTATTCCTGTAAAAAGCCTCTGAAGCCAACCCTCTGTTACAACTCAGTACAATATTAGATACAGATTTTCTCAACCATAAAATGAGGATAATAATAGCACCTACCTCCCAGATTTATCATGAGGATCAAATGAGATAATATTTGTAAAGTGCTTAGTGTGGTTTCTGGCATATGGTAGGTGCTATATAAATGCTTTTGCTGCTGATATTATTATTATTATTATTATTATATTTACAATGGTGGCCTTGAGTCATAAAGAAAAGGTTAAATTGTGCTCACTGGTGCTCACTGTACCTGCTGAAGAAGGGAAGAAGGCAGGGGGAGGATAATCTCCCTGGTAGCCAGAAAGCTTTCAGAGATTGCTTTGTACTCTTTTTGATGTTATACAAGTTTGTTCTTGGGCTGGTCTCCCAGCTTCATGGATAGACAATTCACCATGCTCTGCTGGGTACTGGAGCACAGAGCTCTGTGTTCAGTAAACATTCAGTGAATTTTATGGCGTGTGATTACTTTTTTGATATCTTGGTGCTGTATATTTTTACCTCCCTTATAGCCCAGTGTAGCTGAAACTCAGCAACTTTGACATTTATAGAGGGATCTTGTTAGAAAATATTATTGTGGCATCTTTTGATTGGTCATCTGGTCTAGCATGTCAGAATTGGATTCAAAGTTGGGTTCAAACCCTGATTCTTTCACTTCTACCTGTGTTATCTTGGGCAAATGATTGAATATCTCTGGGAATGTCTCCTTGTATATAATCTGAAGTTTGAAGTGGATGAGTCCTATGGTCCCTTCAGGGTTCCTTCTAGCTTTAAATCTCTTATCCTATGGTGATCTAATGATCCTTTGAACAGAACACTGGGCTTGGCCAGAAGCTGCATGCATCGTCACACACGGAGGATGTTCTACCAGGACAGAAGATGGAACAGCACTGGGACCAAAGACTAATAACTGGTTACAAAGAACTGTAGGATCAAGGTATCACTTCATTTTAATTAGTGAAGCTCAGAAGCAGATCTGTTACTTCAAGGATATAACAGCTGCTTGTACTACATGCTTTCTTCTGGAGACATAGACCTGTAGTGGGAAACTGTCTCTACCAATTCAGATTGACACTTGCTCATACCCTGTAATTAGACTTTGAGGGTTGCAGGACATAGTGAATAGAGATTTGGCTGCAGAGTCGGGAAGACCTGGTTTCCAGTCCACTTGTGACACCTCTTACTCACTATATGACCTTGGGCAGACCAGTATCCCAGACAACATTCTAAGGTGCTTGTGCTTCACTAGCTAATAAATAACAGCTGACATTTATAAAGTGCTTTAAAGTTTGGAAAGTACTTTGCATGCATGACCTTATGTGAATGGTAAAAAGAATATTATTATAAGAAATAATGAGCAGGATGCTCCCAGAAAAACCTGGAAAGACTTGCATGGGCTGGTACAAAGTGAAACATACTGTGTACAAACTAACAGCGTTATTGTAAGATGATCAGCTGTGAATGACTTAGCTATTGTCAGCAATACAAAAATCTAAGACAACTCTGAAGGACTCACAGTGAAAATGCTATCCATCCACAGAGAAAGAACTGACAGTGTCTGAATACAGATTGAAGCATACTTTTTTAACTTTCTGTATTTTTCTTGAATTTTTTTGGTCTGTTTTCTTTCACAACATGACTATTATGGATATGTTTTGCATGACTACACATGTATAACCTATATTGAACTGCTTGCCTTCTCAGTGAGATGGGGTGGGGAAGGAGGAAGGGAGATAATTTGGAACTCAAAGATTTAAAAATAAATGTTAAAAATTGTTTTTACATGCAACTGGGGAAAAATAAAATACTAAAAAAAGAGAAAGAACATTTCATGTAGAAGGTGGGACTTGAGTTGAATTTTGAAGGAACATCAGGACTCCAAGAGGCATAGGGAAGGAGGGAGAGACTTTTAGGCATGGAAAACAGCCAGGGCAAAGACTCATGTACAGATAGAGTGCTGTGTGTGACGAACAGCAAATAGGTCAGTAAGACTAATGTGTAGAGAGGAATATTGTACAAGAAGATTAATTAAGAAGAGGCAGCTAGGTGGTGCAGCAGATAGAGTGCTAGGCTCAGAGTCAGGAAGACCTGAGTATAAATCCAGCCTCAGAAACTTCCTAGCTGTGTGACCTTGGGCAAGTCACTTAACCTCTGTTTGCCTATGGAACCGTAATTTGGAGTAGGCAGAGAATTGTGGTAGGGAGACTAATTAGAAGGCTCTTGAAATAATCTAAGTGTGAGGCTTTGAGGTGGTGAGTATGTGACTAGTGAGAAATGATAGTTCAGAAGAGATGTTGTGGTGGTAGAAATGGCAAGATCTGGCAACTGATTTAACATGTGGGGTGAGGCAGAATAAAGAGTCTAGGATTAAATTGAAGTTGTGAACCTTGGAGACTAGAAGTTTGGAAGTAGCCTCAGTAGTACGAAGGAAGTTTGAAAGGGCAGTGGGTTTGAAAAGACAATGAATTCTGTTTTGGACATGTTGAGCATGAGTTGCTTACCAGATAATCCAGTTTAAAATGCCCATTAAGGGGGGCAGCTAGGTGGCACAATGAGTAGAACACCAGCCTTGGAGTCAGGAATACCTGAGTTCAAATCTGGCCTCAGACACTTGACACACTAGCTGTGTGACCTTGGGCAAGTCACTTAACCCCAGTTACCCTGCCTCCCCCCCTGAAAAAAAATGTCCATCAGGCAGCTGGTGATGAGGGAGGACTGCAGGTCAGAAGAAAGACTAGGGCTGGATATATAGGTCTTTGAGTCATCTGGTTAAAGATGATCATTAAATCTATTGAAGTTGAGGAGGTCACTAAGAAAGGTTTAGGAAGGAAAAAAAGACCACCCAGGACAGAGCTTTAGGGTATACCCACAGTTAGTGGGTGTGACATGGATGGTAATGCAGCAAAGGAAACCTGGAAGGAGTGATCAGAGAAGGAGGAGAACCAGGAGAGAGCTGTGTCATGAAAACCTAGAGAGGAGAGAAGATACGAGGTCAAAAAGAGTAAAGCCTGGTTCCCTGAATGAGCCAGCTCTCTCGGCTTCTGTTGTGAACAGTACAATAGGCATCTGTCTTGTGTAATTTGCTCATTTATCTGCCTCAAGTTTGTGGCAGAACTAGATATGACTGGACTTTGGTGAAGGGATTCATTGTTCCTTAAAGTTCTGTGTTTCTAGACATTAAAAGAAATTTAAATAGCTGCTATCCCTTAAGCATTAGGGCTGCACATAAGAGGGACTGAACAAAAGAGACTTAAGGAATGATAAACATTTTTCATGTGGGTTATTTAGAGAAAAGAATGCAGAAATTCTTTAATTCAAGTAAAAAAATCACATTTGTTTGAGTCCAAATAGACTGGTTATTGTACAATATTAATGAAAGTGGGAGTATTCAGACAGAAACATATAGCTTGCTAACATCTAGGTTTTAATTGATAATTAGAATATAAATATTCACCATAGATAAAAATGACCATTTTCAAGAGTTGAAATAAAAGAGTTCCAGTTTTGTGCGTGACACTAGTGCAAATAAAGAAGGAAGGAAATAAGCATTTGTTAAGCACCAACTTTGTGCCAGGCACTATGCTAAGTGCTTTTTCCAAATAAGTCATTTGATCTTTATAACTACCCTGAGAGGTAGGTGCCATTATTATCCCCATTTTACAGGTGAGGAAACTGAGACAAACAGAGGTTAAATGACTTGTGCAGGGTCACATAACTAGTAAGTTATGTGACTGGGGCTAGATTTGAACTCAGATCTAGCTGTCTCTTAGGGAAGGGAGGGAAAGGAATAGAAAAAAGAAAGTAAGGAAAGAAAAAGGAAGGGAAGAAAAATGAAGAAGCAACAATTCTATGAGGTAGGTACTATTATCATCTCCATTTTACAGCTGAGGAAATTGAGGCAAACAAAGGTTAAGTGACTTGCCCAAGGGCACACAACTAGTAAATGTCTGAAGCTGGATTGAACTCAGGACTAGATGCCTCTTAGAGGGTAAGACTGGGAAGATGAAAAAGATGTGTTTCTGCTATGGGGAGAAGGAATGTGAATTCCACTTGCCCTGAAATCTTAACTATTATGGCAAAGATTCGTATTTCATAATCCTAGGAACAGTACCTCTGATCCAAATATAAATAAAAGTAGGGAGGAAAGGTATTCATCTTGAAATATTCCTTTATCACATGAAGTCCCACAGTAAGTGACTTTAAAATATGTGAACAAACACAGACTTATAATTCTTTCTACTTCCTTGAAACATATAATTCTGATCAAGTAGGTAGGAACTAGACCAGTGATTTCTCTTATATAGGGACCTCCTAGATAAGAAAACTCTCTCTACCAATGCAGGTCAGCACCTTCTCTGTGACATATACTCTTAGTGGCCTAGAACAGCGAGTGGTTCAGTGACTTGTTCAGGGTCACACAAACAATATTTGTCTGAGGAAAGACTTGAACCCAGATCTTGCTTCCTTTGAGACCACGTTTCCAGCCATTGCACTGATCGGGTAAACTGTGCAACAAGCTGTATGCTACAAGTATATATGAAGGCCTCTCTTATTTTTTCCATGCATGCTTTGGGGCTGTTTTCATTCTTCCCAATACAGACCCCATGCCCCCCTAAAACAGGGAATCCACAGGATCATAGATTGGGAGCTGGAAAGAACCCTAGATTTGGAGTCACAGGACCTGGGTTCAAATCTTTTTTCTTTCATTGTATAGATAACCCTGGGCAAGTCATGCAGCCTCCCTAGGCTTCGAGTTCCTCATCTGTGTATGTGTTGTACTACATCACCTTTAAATTATCTTTCAGCCCTAAATCTGTGATCCCAGGTGTCCAAGTCCCTCAGTAGAAGAATGAGATCAGCTGGCCATTATTGGTCAGGCTTTGTGAAATGATTCCAGAGAGAATCATTATGGTCATCTCTAGCTCTCTACATTTCCAGTCCAAGTGTTGTCAATTCACCCAGCAGGTAATTAGGCTGTGAAAGATGACTTCATTTTAATATAACCTGAGGATAGCTGGAAGAGACCTCAGAGTCCACCTAAGCCAACCCATTCATTTTACTGATGAACTGAGTCCCAGAGGTTGTGACTTGTACAGTGTCACACAGGTAGTGAGCATCAGAAGTAGAATTCAAACTGAGGTTCACTGATTCCAGAGGCTATCCTCTTTCCACTATTCCACACTGCCTGCTTCAGAACTGACTTGTAAATCATATTGCCAGTTTTTTCTTTTATAGTGGGAGATATACACAGACTCAGAAGTGAGATCATTCCCCAGCTTGGCTGGGCAAGTTGGCTCATTATATGTAATTACATAACATATAATATATATGTATGTATAATATGTTATAACATATATAACTATTTTATTAAATTGTAATAATATATTAATATATAACATATATATATAATTATATGTAATTATGTTACAGTTTAATAGATTACTTGGTAGGCAATGAATTAAGGCAAACAAAATGAGTTAATAAGGGAGAGTTGGGGCAGCTGGGTCGTGCAGTGGATAGAGCACCAAGCCTAGATCAGGAGGACCTGAGTTAAAATCTGGCCTCAGACACTTACTAGTTACTATGTGATCCTGGGCAAGTTACTTACACCTGATTACCTCCTCCCCTACCCCAACTCCCTCCGCCAAAATAAGGGAGAGTTATTTAGAACAGACCCATGAATTGCCTGTCTTCATTCTGGGGATACTTCTGACTATTTTTGTGTTAAGGACCTAGATTTGGAACACCCTCTCCTTGTGCAGAAAATATTGAAATCCTTAATCTCTGTCCTCCATATTTTCTAGATTCTAGGCAAGTCATCACCCTTTTGATTGCATTTTCACATGATATCATGACCCTTCTTGATTTCAACATATATTCGTAACATTTAACAATCCACAAGTTTCTGGGTGATTTTTTTTTTACTAATAACCATTTAGGTTGGCATTACGACATACATTCTGTTACCAGATAGGGAGGTACCTTGATCTTATCAGTAACCTAGCTCTAACTCCCAGAATAAGATGGTGACTGTGTGCTGAGAAAGCTTCTTATAGACAGTAACTCCCATCCAATGGTTAGTCTTGGGTTCTGAGGCCATTACTTCCTTACACTCTTCCTAAGTTGTAAGGTTGATGTCTTTGGGAATCTATGTATCCCTGTACATGACACATACATTGTGTATGTGTTAGAATTTTTTAGTGGGATGCATCAGAGAGGTGAGGACTGGTCTCGACTATAAATCAGAGATTTGGCTTGGATTAGTATTGGATACAGAGTTAATGGAACTTTGGTTTTAGGGCAGAGAGAGCCTCAAATCGGCATGTTTTTGGAAGAAGTTTATCATGGCTTGAAAGTGTGATAGTCTTAAGGTCTCTTTGGATTCAAAACAAAATAAAACTTGGCAATTAGAGTAGCTGATGTTTCACCCCATTATATCAGATATTTCTAATTGTTGCTATTTCTGGATGATATTTTAACTATCTTACCTAATGTAACATTTTTTTTATCTATGCTTTTTGTCTTTAATTTTTTTTGAAGATTCAATTACCTACCTATGACCTTTTAGAGAAACACGGTATGACTCTCTCACCTTTAGTTGGTTTAGTTAGCAAGGTTTCAGGAAAAATCACATGGCAACCCTGAGCCCCACTTTCTTTTTGCAAGTTTACTTCCTTACTTCTATTAAACTAACCTGTGAAACAGGCAGCAAGGTGGCAAAGTAGAAAGAGCTCTGGCCCTGGAGTCAGGAGAACTTATCTTTAGGTGTTCAAATCTGGCCTTAGCCACTTACTGGCTGTGTGACCCTGGGCAAGTCACTTAACCCTGTTTGCCTCAGTTTCCTCATCTGTAAAATGAGCTGGAGAAGGAGAAATGGCAAACTACTCCGGTATCTCTGCTGAGAAAACCCCAACGGGGTCACAAAGAATCCGAAATGACTAAACAACAAAACTTATGAAAATTTATTTTCATATTTTAACTACTCAAAATTCTCCTTTGAGCAATATATAACAGTGAAACTACCAAGGTAAGACTAATTATGAGACCTGTCATTGACCATGATTCTGCCCCTCTAAATGAATTTCTTTTGTATTTAAAATTTAGCTGATCTGTTTTCTGGTTTTGACTACTTATGCTAATTCCTTATATCTAATGAAATATTTTTCTTCTGGGTGAAAATATGAATGTTTAATATAAATGAGGGTAGTCACCACTGAATACCTATTGCTAAGGGTTTTGAGTAGTTAAATTAAATAGAGAAAGGCTGGGGTGGGAAGAATGGAACATTTTGGACTTAGAATCCAGAGACCAGGATTGAAATCACCTTTCTTCCATTTTATAAGCAAAACCTTAACTTCTCTGGGCCTTCATTTCCAACTTTGAAAATGAAGATTTGGACTAGATGGTCTCTGAGAGTTTTGTTTCTAGATATATAGATCCTATGATCCTTCTACCTCTAAGTTTTGGGGTCATTGTGAACCACACTTTAGTTTTCTTTATAAAATGGGCAGAATGACACTTGTACAGTTAGTTGTTTCTCACTCTTCATGATCCCATTTGGGGTTTTCTTGGCAAAAATACTGGACTGGTTTTCCATTTCCTTCTCCAGCTCATTTTAGAGATGAGGAAATTGAGGCAAACAGAGTTCAGTGACTTGCCCAGTGTCACACAGCTAGTAAGTATCTGAGGATGGATTTGAACTCAGGTCTTCCTGACTCTAGGGGCTCTATCCTCTGTGTCACCTTGCTACCCAACGCTTGTACTACCTACCTTTAAAGGATTATAGTGAGGAAGGCACTTTGTGGATTTGAAAGTGCTATACCAATGTGAGTTATTAAAGATTAGATATGTGTGTGTTATATGGGTGGATATGTATACATACACACACAAATAGATGCCCTGCAAAACCTCCCACTGGGGGGAACTGTGTGCTTAACTGGGCTCCTTCTAGTTCATTTGTTCTGGTACTGTGACTTTATTATTAGTGCAGCCCCAAATTTGGGAAAACGGAGTCCAACAAAGGATATTCCTGCTTATAAAGCCTTATTAGAAGTTGACTTTTTCTTCCTAAAATCTGGGTTGTTCCGGAAAATCTGGTCCATGTGGTCATTATGATAGTAGCACCCTGAAGCAGACCTTTCTGACTTTCGTCACTGCCTTTGTAGCCAGACTTGTTGCTATCTTGCTTTTGAGCCTTTTTGTTCAGCTATAAAAGCAAAGGAACTAGATCTGAGGCCAGATTCCCGTAGGAAGTATTTTTTTTACATGTCTCACATCTATAGCCAGTGCTTGGTGAATAGAAGTGATGATTCCAAGAAAAAACTCTTTAGTTATTCGGTTTTTTTAAATCTTTTTTATTATTTAAGTGGTTTTTTAATGTCCTAACTAGGAGCTGAGCATCTAAGGAACAAGAATGTAATTACAGGATTTTCTTTTAAATAGTGCCAACAGACCTAGAGTATCGGGTGGCCTCTGTTATCAGCTAACTGTGTGTTCTGACCCTCCCAGAACTCAATTTTTTCATCTCACCTATAACATGAGGCAACTAGAGTAGATCGCAAAAGTTTCTCATTTCGAAAATGGTCATCTGGAAGAGCATGGAGCTTAAAGAATGTGAGCTGTGTCCAGTGAATTTGTAGCACAGCCAAAGTCTCTGTAATAGAGAGGTGGTGGTGAGCTATAATGTTGTTGTTGTGTTTGTCCTTCATTTTCGAAGAGGACCATAACATCAGGGAAATGATGACATGACTTGCAGTTGACTTTGATTAATTAATTAAATTAGCAATTTAAACTTGGAGTCAGGGAGACCTCAGACCCTTACTAGCTGTATGACACTGAGGAGGTTACATAACCCCTCTCAGTCTCAGTTTTCTTATCTGTCAAAGGCGGCAATAATAGCACCTGCCTCACACTGTTGTTGTGAGGATCAAATGAAATAACATATCCATCACTTTGCAAATGTTAAAGCCAGCTATACTTCATTCTCCAGCCAAACCAAATTATCCATGATATATTGTTCTTACCCACTCTTCTGCCATCTCTGTCCTTGATCATCTTCCTGAAATAGACTTTTCTTCTCTACCATCCTCATTTCTGTCCATTGAAATCCTCCCTTTCTTCAAGACCAAACTCAGGCGACACTTCAAAGTCTCATAAATTTAGGGTTGGAAAGGGCTGTAGGCATCATCTCTGTATAACCCTTTCATTTTACAGATGGGGAAACTGAGGCCATGAAATTAAATAATTTTCCTAAGGTCCAAAAGGTAATGGTTCTGCCATTAACTGCATGTATGACCTTAGGTAAGTGATTCCAATTCTATGAACCTCAGTTTCTTTATTCAAAAAATAGACATAACATTTGCACTTTCAGCATTGCTGTAAGTACAATGGGATATTCATTATGGTTCATCTTTGCTACCTAGTGCCTTTTATTTATTTGTTTTGGAGGCAATCAGAGGTAAGCCCAGGGTCATACAGCTAGTAAGTATCTGAGGCCCAATTTGAACGAAGGGCTGGTGCACTTAGTGTCTTTTCAATCAATTATTTTCAATCTATTTGCCATGATGTAGGGAAGTTTTGCACATAAACATTCTATGTTGATATATTAAAGAATTTGGGCCACTAGATGGCAAAGTAGATGAAGTGCCAGGCCTGGAATCACTGAGTTCAAATTTAGCCTCAGACACTTACTGTGTGACCCTGAGCAAGTCACTTAAACCTGTTTGCCTCAGTTTCCTCATCTGCAAATTGAACTGGAGAAGAAAATGGCAAACCCCTCCAGTATCTTTGCCAAGAAAAATCCAAGTGGGGCCATAAAGAGTTGGACACGATTGAAACAACTGAACAAATGAAAGGTTTAATTGTTTGATACTGATGACTAGAGAATGGGACCCTTTAGAATGAATTACTGACTGTGTAGTGGCATTAAACGTCACAATTTTTCTAATATTTTATTTCTCTCATTTATTTTCTTTCTTTTTTTGCTTTTTTATATTAATACCATAGACTTCCATGAAGGGTTGTCAAAGCTAATAGCAGAAGCATCCTTATCACCTCTTGCTCCCTCCTCCAAATACCCGAAGAAGTGTTTTATTCTTGGTGTTTCCTTTGTTTTTCTTCAAGGCTAGGTAAAGCTAGGGATCAAACCATGGCTAAGTAGAGAGGGTGAGAATTGCTTCTCAGGAATGAGGTCATAATGAGAGAGGAGACTTAGGAAAAGATAACAATGAATGATTTAGGAAAAGGTTCATTGTCAGACTTGAAGGAAAAGCATATGCTGCTAAGGATATGCTCAAAAAAATTTTTTTTAGAATTATAGCTCCAGTTTAGAACCATCTTTGGAAAGTCCTTTTTGCTGTTGGTGGTGGTATTCAGTCATTTCAGTTACATCTGACTCTGCATGACCTCATTTGGGGTTTTCTTGGCAGATACTAGAATGGTTTGCCATTTACTTCTCCAGCTCATTTTACAGACAGGGAAACTGAGGCAAGCAGAGTTAAGTGACTTGCCCAGGGTCACACAACTAGGAATTGTCTGAGGCCGACTTTGAACTTAGGAAGACTTCCTGACTCCAGGCCCAGCACTCAATCCACTGGGCCACCTAGCTGCCCAGAATGTCCTTAAGAAGCCTGTTTGAGGGGACATTGACCTTCACAATCAGTGTTAGGATAACAGTAGGATGAGCAGACTTGAGGACCAGCTACAATCCTAAGCTGCTCTGGGGGTATTTGGGTGGTGGCTGATCCAGTATCATTACAGTTCCGATGGTAGTAGGGTCACAAGGCAGTAACCTACTTCTGTACCGGCAGGAAGAAAGCCAAATGGTAAAAGGCAAACCCTTCATTATTTAAATCATGCCATTTTGTTGTACAATCTTTTAAAGCAAGAAGCAATTATCTGAGATACAAAGTTGCATCAGGAACATATCTTTATGACAGAGGAACTGGGTTAGTGTTTCTGCATCGTCATCCTGATGCCTGTCTTGGGAATTTGCTATCTTGGCTGATGTTTTTGCAGTGATGTGTATTGATTCGTATACTTGGTCCAAGTATTATTTCCTTTTTTTATAGATGTGTGACTAATAGATCTTGTTTGTTGTTGGGGGAACAGAAAAATGTCATAGATTATTGGATCTTTTTCATGTTTTAATATTTTTGTCATTGGTTTTGTTTTTGGTTTTCCACTGGTACTAATGAGAAGTGTGGTGGAAGAGTTATTAGGGAATTTGTGGAGTCAGGAAAACCTGGGTTTAAGTCTTACTTCTGATACATACTGGTTGCGTGACCCTGCACAAGTCACATAACTGCTCACTGCAACTCTCAAGCAACTCTCTAACAATATAGGTTGCAAAGCCAATCTTTATTGAGAGAGGGAAATTGCTGCCTGGTAATTTCCCTCTACCAACTAACACAGTCCCAGTAAAAAACAAAAGACATTATGTTGTGGACTGATTGGAGAGGGCATAAAAATAAGGCAGATAGAATTTACTTGTGTGAAATTTGATTTGTTGTTCATAACTTTAAAATTTTGTTGTTCAGTCATTTTGTTCACATCTGACTTTGTGACCCCATTTGGGGTTTTCTTGGTAGAGATACTAATTTGCCATTTCCTTCTCCAGCTCATTTTAGAGATGAGGAAACTGAGGCAAACAGGGTAAGTGACTTGCCCAGAGTCATACAGCTAAGATGTATCAGAGGACAGATTTGAACTCAGTAAGATGAGTCTTCTTGGCTCAAGACCAAGTGCTCTATCCACTTAGCCACCCAGCTGCCCTAAAATACATTTAATGTACTTAAATATATTTTGAGTTTTCTTAGGGAATCTGAGCTGCTTAGGGCTTATAGAGTTTCACAGGGTCACAGAGTTAGAGCTGGACAAGGTCTGAAAGATTATGTAGATAACATAGCACACTCATTTTACAGATGAGGAAACTATGGCCCAGAGAAACTAGTTTATTTGTTCATGGCCACATAGATAATGAGGAATCAGAATTCAAACCCAGGTTCTCTGACTCCAAATCCAGTGCTTTCACCACCACACCTTGCTACTTCCAAATTCATTCTAGTTAACAGCAACAGCAAAAACACATGGTCCTTTGGGGGCATCTGCTTTAACAAAAGTGACCCTTGTCTATTTCTGGCTAATTCATTGTATTCCTAGAGTTCCTAGCATCTGCTGTCTTCTTTTCTGGCATTTTGCCATCAAGACTGAAGAAACAAATGGGGATCTTTCTTGACCAAGGGAAGTTTTATATTTTTGTTTCATTCAGAATTGTTCACATAGAGGCCAAACTGTTAGTGATGAGTCTTTCTCTATATAGTTAGGTTGGTCCTTGGAAAGCTGGCCTTTCCAGCCATGGTATAGAAGGTCCAAGAACTTGTACTCTGCTCATATAGCTTCTGGAAATCCAGGATCACTGATATTTTTAATACAAATATTTTTCCAGTGATGCAACATGGATACAAATCATAAAATACCACAGATCTCAGAAGAGTTAAAGTTATGGATTACCCATAGTACAATAGTGAACATAAGACTACAGCTTATTACCGGTAATAAACAGAACCTGCAGAAGTAGTATAAGAGACATCAGGAAGGAGGGTGACTGATTATATAGGAACAGATGGAGATCTTACCTAATACAGCAGCATTACCCAGATAATGTCAAGTGACCATTACAAAGGCCACACAGTATGTCTGGGGATGGAAAGATGGATGAATGAAAGGAATATGGACAATAATTGCAAAAGATGAAAAGGCATGGATGGATTGTGATTTGCAATGTTGGAGGGACAACTCATATCAGTGAGAATACTGATCCATTCTCAAGTTTTCTTAGCATCACATCACTTTTGAGCTGGGAAAAAGATCTTTGAGAGTCTCTGATCCAACTACCTTTTTTGGTGGGAAAACTTAGGTATAGAAAATGTGTTTAATGTCTAAAGCTAATTTAGTGAGGAATGGGACTAGAATCAAGGTGTTTTGATTTATAGGTAAGCGGGTGGCTTTTTCTGCCTTTTCTACTCCTTCCCTTCTTCCTCCAACCCTTTCCATCAAGTAAGAACTCAGGGAAAGTTTTAAACTATTATAGACTATTAGCCCAAGCAAAACTGTTAAATTCAAATATAGTCATCATTTTTAATACATTACACTGACACTTTTTTTTTCAGATGCTACCTTATGCGCAACTTGTGGTGGTAAAAGTAGTTGCAAACCATTATATCTTGCTGTTTACTTTAGGGAGAGCCCAAATTAGCTGAAGTTTAAAAAAATCTGAATTTCGTCTTTTAAAACCATCAGAACAAGTTATAGCTTATAAAATTCTGACCATATTTTACACCACCTCCAGAATAGAAGAGCCCTGCTATTCTTCTAAACAAGACCATAACAGACAGTGGTTAAGAAGGGTGGACTGGCTACTCAGTATGGTGTTGTGAATAGGGGAATGGATTTCTAGTTACAGAACCTGGGCTCAAGTCACAACCCATCTACTTATTGCTTTTGTTCACTCCCTCTTCCCTTGGGCCTTCTAACAGAGGCAATTATCTCCACCACACCTAGAGCCTTCTCTTGAACTATAAACACAAGATAAATGAAGAAAGAGTCAAGGACATTTTGCTGCCCACATTTAAATAGTTAAAGTCGCTAGGCATGGATGAGCTGTATCCTAGAATACTGAAAGTACTAACAGAATTGGTGGAATACTGTTAACCTCTTTGAAAATCGATTTCTTCAAGGCAGGAGTTGGATTACATGACTTTAAAGGCCCTTTCAGATCAAAGCCCATGATCTATGCTATTTGAAAGATCTGGGAGAATAAAAGAAGTTTCATAGAACTGGATAAGGGCAAATAATGTCCCAGTTTTCAAAAAAAAAAGGGAAGAAAGTAAAATCTGCTAACTATAGATTGATGAACATGACTTTTATTCCTTAGAAATTTTTAGAACATATTATTAAAAGGATGGTTTGTGAGAACTTCGAAAGGGCAGCAGTGATCACTAAAAGTCAGCACAACAAACAGGTCAATGAAGGTAAAATTCATTTCCTTTTATGACAGAATGATTGGACTGGTTGATTAGGGAAAGGCCATAGACATTCTCAGATTTCAGCAATTCTGTGGACAAAATCTTTCATGCTATCCTTATAGACAAGATAAAGATGTGGGCTAGATGCTAGTAGAGTCATTTGGATCTGGAACTAGTTAATAATAAAGTCCAGTGGCTACCTGTTGCCTCCAGGAATAATACACAAGGCTGTGTTTAGCATTCAAAGCCTTTCATAACCTAGCCTTCTCCTACCTTTCCAGTTTTCTCATATACCTTACTCTCCAACACACACTCTTCTCTACAGTGAACCTGGCCTCCTGCCTGTTGCATGAACAAGACACTCCATCTCTCAGCTCCCAGCATTCTCTCTGGCTGTCCCCCATGTCTGGAATCCTCTCCCTCCTCTGCTCTGATTACTGGCTCCCCTGTCGTCCTTCAAGTCTCAACCAAAATTCCATCTTCTACAGAAAGCCTTCCCCAGCCCCTCTTAATTCCAGTGCCTTAACTCTCTTTAATTATTTCCTCTTTATCCTGTATATAACTTGGTTTTTAGATAGTTGTTTGCATGTTGTCTCCCCCATTAGATTGTAAGCTCCTTAAGGGTAGGAACTGTCTTTTGCTTATTTTTGTCTCTCCCAGGCTTAGTGTAGTACCTGACACTTAGTAATATTAATAAAAGTAGACATCTTTTTAAGTTTTAAAATTTATTTTAAACAACTACAAAATAAGAAAAAAAATTGTCACGTACACAGCAGAACACAAGAAAGGATTCAATATGAAACAAATTTCCATTTCAAGAAAACCTATATAATAAATACTACCCATTGTTTTCATAGCTATTCAGCTTTTCTTTGCTTCCCTATGGGTTTTCTTTTGTTCTCTACTGTGTACTTTTTACTTTATTTTTCCTCTCCTTTCCCTGCCCTCCAAAGAAAACACAATTAGGTTCAGATATATACATATATGTTATATATGTACATATATGTTATACATACATATATACACACATATATACAGATATTCATAAACATAAAAATATACACTCTCATACACATATGTGTAAGACCATACTATGCTTGTTTCCTCCTATCATCTGTTTCTCTGAAGGTGTTTAGCATCTTTTTTCATAAGTCCAAGTCTTTCCATGTTTTACTAAATCAGCCAGCTCATCCTTTCCTACACCACAGCAATATTCCAACCCAAAGACATCCTATCTGAGAGATTGTCTATGAAGTTTTCCCCCAGTTTTCTGCATTCTTTCTGTTCTTGGCTGCATAGGTTTTATTTATACAAGAAAATTTTAATTTAAAATAATCAAAATTATTCACTTTACCCTTCAACTATGCTCTTACCTTATTATATGGTTTAATGTCTGATACTATTGAATCTACTTCCTTTACATCTTTCCCCCCCCTTGTTTCTTTAAAATTCCTGATGTTTTGTTCTTCTAAGTGAACTTTGCTATTATTTTTTTCTTTTCATAATGTTATATATTGAATTTAGTAATTTAATTGAGATGGCATTACACAAATAGATTAGTTAGGTAAAATTGTCATTTTAAAAATTTTATTGGCTTTACCTACCCATAAACAATAAATATTACTTAAATTATTTGTATCTAACTTTATTTGTATAAAAAATGTTTTGAGTTTATATTCATATAATTTCTATGTCTGTTTTATCAGGTATACTCTCAGGTATTTTATACTGTCTAGTAATTTTAAATGGTCTAAAACAATATTGAATAAAATGGCTGACACATTGTATAGTTTCCCTATTTTTTTCTCTTTTGATTAAATCTATTTTAGCTTTGTTTGAAATCATGATTACTACCCCTGTTTTTTATGTAATAAATTCTATTCCTGACCTTTATTTTTTTGTTTGTGTGTGTCTCTCGTTTTTATAGCATTTCCTGAAAGCAAGATATTATTGAATTCAATTTTTATATTGGCTGTCATTTTCCATTTTATGGATAACTTCATCCTATTCATTTTCTAAGTCATAATTACTACTTTTATATTTTCCTCCTTCCCACTTTTCCTCACTATCCTTCTTGGCCTATTCCTATCCCTCCTCACTAGTCTGCTTTACTTCAACCTGCTACCTTGCCCTCTTATTTCTTTAACCTACCCACCTCCCCAAGAATCCCTCCCTTATCCTCTCCCCCCACCCTATCCCCTTGCCCTCTTATTTCTTTCTGAATTTAGAATACTACATATACTCTTCTAGATATATCCCATGAGAGTAAGGTTTCAGCACTACCTGCCCTCCCAGCTTCTAGCTTCTTCTGTTTCAGTTTTTCTTTTTTGCTTCATTTGTATGAGATAATTGCTTTTTTAAAATCTCTCCCTACAGTTTTTTTTGAACTACACCATCATACTCAGCTCAGCCCAAGCCTTTCAAAATATCCAAATAAAAATGACAGTCATAAAAGATCTGATAATATTTTCATATGTAAGAAGTAAACAATTTGACCTTATTGAATCCCCAATAATTGGTCCTTAATGTTTATTTTATATTTCTCCTGGATATTATATGTTGAATTTTCCCATAAGTTCTGCTGGTTTTGTCACAAAAACATGAAAGTCTTTCAGTTCATGAAATGTTCTTTTTTTTTTTAAATTCAAGATTATACTTAACTTTGCTGGGTAAGTTACCCTTGGTTGCATTTTGCTTTTATGCTTTTTTTTTTTGCTTTCGCTTTATGAAATATAGTATTCCAAGCCCTACAGTCCTTCAACATAGTAGCAGCTAGGTCTTGAGTAATCCTTATTGTAGCCCTACAATATTCAATTGTTTTTTTCTTCTTCCGATATTTTCTCCTTAACCTGGGAACTTTGAAACTTGCTGTAAGTTTTCCTCCTAGGATCTCTTTTAGGTGGTGATTTTGGATTTTTTTTTCTATTTCTGCTTTGCCTTCTTCTTCTAGAATTTCTGGAAAATTTTCCTTGGTAATTTCTTACAATATTGTATCGACATTCTTTTTTTAAATCACAATTTTCAGGCAGTCCAACTATTTTATGTTATTTCTTCTAGATCTGTTGTCTCTATCAGATGTTTTTCTGATGAGATGTTTCATATTCTCATCTATTTTTTCATTCTTTTGATTTTGTTTTATTATTTCTTTGTGTCTCAGAACATCATTAGCTTCCCTTTGTCCAATTCTAGTTTTCAAGGAATTATTTTCTTCCTTAAGTTTTTGATTCTCTATTTCAAGTTGGTTGACTTTCTTTTCATAATTTTCTTGGATTGCTCTTTTTTTCCTAACTTTTCCTCAATCTCTCTTATTTGATTTTTAAAGTCCTTTTTAAGTTCTTCTATGAAATCTTTTTGTGCTTTTGATGTTTTTCATTGAAAAAAGAGTGGCTTCTTAGTTTCTATTATCTTCCTCTGAATATGAACCCAGATCTTCTCTATCCCCACAGTAGCTCTCTGTGGTTGGATTGTTTCCCCTCTGTTCTTTTTTTGGTTTTATTTTATTTTTAGCCATTATTAGTGTGATCAAGGTGTGGGGAATAATTCCTCTCCTTCTTATCTCTCAGCACTCTCTTACCTTAAAGAGTTCTGGCAGACTCTGTTTTCTAAGATATCATCATGCAACAGTTAGTACATAGATTGATATCTGGCACATACTTACCATATTGTCTCAGTTTAAATTAACAGGTATTTGTTCAGTACCTACTACATACAAAATGCACTGAGGCTTCACAGACCCTGTTCTCAATGAGTTTACATTCATTTCAAGAAACACTATAAACACATGCAAGCCAATACAAAATATAAGCCAAGAACTTTTCTTTTTTTTTTTGCCAGGGGTAGAGGTCATAGGGGAGGAGAGGGGATGAACAAAAGCCTATCTCTACTACTGCTTTATGTACTTACACACGCATGTGCATGCAGATTTAGATATGTGATTTTTGTCAGCCTGAGCACTCCCTTCATGCCTTAGTCCAGTGGTTCTCAAAGTGTGGAGGTCCCCAAGACCCTTCCAGGGGGTGCATGAGGTCAGAACTATTTTTGTGGTAATACTAAGATATTATTTGCCTATTTCCAGCTTCATATTTGTGTGAGGCCAGATTTTCTTCATATACTTCATATACTTAAACCAGAACAACATACCATGATAGAAGTATATATGAGAGTCCATATCTTCTGTTAAGCCAGACATTAAAGATATTGGCAAAAATATGTAAAATATTGCTCTTCTCACTAATTTTGTTTTGGAAAATATAGTTTTTAAAATTAAAATATTAATGTTAACATATAATGAGTTTGTTATTATTTTTACATGATTTAGTAGCATTTTAAAAATTATCAGTTTTAATATCTAATTACAGTAAATATTGATGGATATAACCCACATAAAAAAGAGCTTTTAGGAGTCCCCAATAATTTATTCTTTTTTAAATAATTTTTTAAGAGAATAAAGTGACCTTGAAACTGAAAGATTGGGAACCACTGCCTTAGACTAATCCTGTGTTCTTCTTATCCAAGTCTTTGCATCAGTCCTTCAGAGAGTGTCCAGCCAATGTTCTAGAAATGTTTTGATTCTTTTAGTGACTTAGAAGTAGCACTGTATCCCTCCAGTGCCCATCTATTGCTTCTCATTCTTGCTCCATGAACAGCCCACCTCTTTTATCTATTGTTAACCCCCTATCACATCCCTCATTACAGCCATTTATCATGAGATCGTAGAATTATACATGGAAGGGAACTTAGATGCCAAAAAACCCAATTCTCTCATTTTACAGATGAGGAAACTGAGGCTCAAAGAGCTTAAGCGTTTGGCCAGGGTCACACAACCAATAAATATAAGAGGCAACATTTGCACTCAGACCTTTCAAACTCTATACCTAATGATCTATCCTCTGTGCCACCTTATTCTTTCTAATATGTGTCTGAAGCAGAACTTGAAACCAAGTCTTCCTGGCTCTAAGGCTAGCTAACCAGGTCATATCATACTGCCCTTTTTCAAACTTTTGGTTAGAGATAGGGACTGGACCTGTGATTCCATGTTAAAGGAAATTCCTTGTCCAAAGGAAACAGCCAGTATGGGTCAGAGGTGTGACATGAAGCCTGGTCTGTCTAGTTCCAAGGCTGGCTTTCTATCTGCTATTCAATGTTGTTCCTATTTGTGGAATGAAAGAGAAACTGCACAGCTACATGAAACAAGGTAAGAAAGGCTGTAGTGATGCAAGAATGGGTATTCCCAGGTCTAAGCAGTGAATGGTGGTGGTGGTGGTTCAGTCATTTCACTTGCACCCAACTCTTTGTGACCCCATTTGGGATTTCCTTGGCAGAGATACTGGAGTGGTTTGCCATTTCCTTTTCCAGCTTATTTTACAGATGAGGAAACTGAGGCAAACAGGGTTAAGTGGCTTACCCAGGGTCACGTAGCAGGTAAGTGTCTGAGGTTAGATTTGAACTTGGATCCTCCTCATTTTAGGGCCAGTGCTTTATCCATTGTGCCACCTAGCTGCCTTGATTATAGGCCTCTTTTTTTAATAGCTGCCCCTAATAGCTCATTTATCTGCCTAAGCAGCACTTTTAGGATATTCTTCAAGTCTAAACTAAATCTGTAGTTGTGACACTGTTTTGTATAATCCTTTCCCATCAGGTCAGTCTTCTGAAGCTTACTGATGCCTAAAACCTATATATTTTTTGGTATTGGCCCCCCTACTGTTCCTTACACCAGATGCTCCACCTCCAGACCCCAAGCATTCTCACTGGCTGTTTCTTGTGCCTGGAATGCTCTGCCTTTTGGCTTCCTTCAAGTCTCAGCTAAAACCCCATCTTTCCCCAGATGTCTGCGGAGGAGAAAGGGAGGCTGGACACTTTGCACAGCCCTCTCTCACTTAAAGCCAATTCACTTGCCCATCGTGGCATCACCTCCCTGATTTCATCGTCCTGTTGTCAAGGACAAACAACAACGCCCCATACATAGTCCACGTAGCCTTTCTTAATGCGCGAGTGTCCTCCCTCTGTAGATCATCTCCAATTTATCCTGTGAGGATCTTGTTTGAGCACGATTGTTTACCTGTTGACTTCCCTCTGAGTGAGCTCTTTGAGATCTAGGACTGTCTTTTGTCCCTACATCACCAGAGTTTAGTATAGTGCCTGGGGCACCATGGTAAGCACTAAATAAATACTTATTAACTGAAAGAACTGACAGGAAAACACCAGACTCATTAGGAGTGATAAAATTTTAACAGCGGCTCATAATTATACAGTGATTTCAGATTTGCAAAGTATTTTACATATGCAATCTCATTTGAACTTCACAATAGCACTGGCTATGAAGTAATTCTTCAGATATTTAGGGGGCCTTTTTTGTAGGTAAGAAAACTGAGGTTGTAAAAGGATTAAGTGACTTCTCCATGTTCTCAAAGCTAGTGAGCATCAGAAATGAGATCCCAAGCCTAGCTACTTCCAGATTCCATGGGTTACACTTTCTCCGCTTATCCCAACCTATCTAATACTCCCTTCCATATCCCCTAAAATGTGAAGCTCCGAACTGGCCTTCTAATATCCTAATAAGGGCTCTGTCAATATTAAAGACAATGGAAGAATTTGCCTAGTTAGGCAGTATTACCTGCGTCTGAACTCAGGTCTCCTGACTTTAAATGTAGCATTCATTCTGTTGCTTCCATGTGGTTCTGTATGAACAATAAATTTTGGGGCAGCTAGGGGGCACAGTGCTGGGCCTGAAGTCAGGAAGACTCATCTTCCTGAGTTAAAATTTGGCTTTAAACACTTACTAACTGTGTGACCTTGGGCAAGTCTTAACTTAACCTTGTTTGCTTCAGTTCTTTATCTGTCAAATGAGCTGGAGAAGGAAATGGCAAACCACTCCAGTGTCTTTGCCAAGAAAACCTCAAAATGGGGCCATGAAGAGTCAGACATGAGTGAAACGACTGAACAACCACTACGATTTGTACGTCGATCATAAAGAGAAGTAACTATGATGTAGTAGAAAGAGCTCTTAATAGAAATTGGGAGACCTTAGTTTGAGGTCTACTAATTAGTTCTGTGCCTTTGGGCAAACTCTGGGCCTTTGTTTTCTCATCAGTCAAATGAAGGGATTATCTATTCGATAAATGCTTATCAAGTATATATGCCGAGCAAGCACTATGCTAGGGATGTTTTAAACTTTGGAAAAGGTATCTTTGTCCTCATGGTACTTGGATTATTATCTAAACACATGAGTATAATACACAATATCGTATGATAAGTATGTTAAAGAGCTACCTGGAAAAAAAAAACACCAAGCACAAAACACTGTGCTTTGTGAGGTCTGAAAGGGAAAGGTATCATTGCCAGAGGGGATCTAGGAAGATTTCATAGAGAAGGCAAACAGCATGGAGTTGTGCTTTGAAGGCTGGGTAGGAATTCAGCTGTTAAGGAGAAGGGAAGGAAGACATCTAAGGAATTGGGGGCAGTAAGTATTGCCTGTGAAAAGATGTGGAGGTAGGGGAAATCCAGGGGAGTTTTTGGAGAGAGAAGTAGGAGATAAGGATGGAGAAGAGTGGCATAATCTGGAGGACCTTGCATTTTATTTAAAAGAAGTCCAACCTGATATGATAGGGAAATAGGGAGCCACTGGAGATTTTTCAAGAGAAATGGAACCCTTTTCAGTTTCTTCTTATGTTGTCTTCCCCCATTAGACTATGAGCTCCTTGAGAGCACTCTTTTGTATGTAGTATGCAATTAATTACTATTTATTGAATTTCATTGAACTTGATAACTGTATGACTCTAGGTAAGTCACAAATGCTCCAAGCCTCAGTTTCTTCATGTGTAAAATAGGAGTGGTAATAGTATCTACAGTACTTCACTAGTTGTGTGGACTAGATGAGAATTTACAATAAAGAGCTTTACAAGTCTTAAAACACTTTATAAAGTCAGTTGCTATAATCATCATCTTATTTTTTTAAAGTTTTTTTAGTTTTCAACATTCACTTCCATAAGATTTTGAATTCCAAATTTTCTCCCCATGTCTCCTCTCCTCGCCAAGACAGGATGTAATTTGATATAGGCTCTACATATACACTCATATTAAACCTATTTTCACATTAGTCACAACATTCACTTTTATAAGATTTTGAGTTCTAAATATCCCCCCTGTCCCTAAGATGGCATGAAATCTGATACAGGGTATACATGTGTAATCATATTAAACATATTTCCACATTAGTCATATTGTGAAAGAACATCATCTTATTTTTTCCAACCTTTTTAGAAATCAAATATCTTCCTAATGAGATACTATGGGGAATAACTAATTGTTGTTCAGTCATTTCACTTGTGTCTGACGCTTCGTGACGCCATTTGAGGTTTTCTTGGCAAAGATACTGAAGAGGTTTGTATTTCCTTCTCCGGTTCATTTTACAGATGAGGAAACTGAGGCAAATAGGGTTAAGTGACTTGTCCAGGGTCACATGGCTAGTGTCTGAGGCCAGATTTGAGCTCAGGAAGATGAGTCTTTCTGAGTCTAACCCCAGTGGTCTATCCACTGTGCCATCTAGCAGCCTACCTATCACATAATAGGTATTAATAAATGTTTATTTACTATAGGACATCAATGAAGCTTTCACTTTAAATGAAGCATGAGATCTTTAAGTGCACAGGAAGCTTGGAGGACATGTTAATACATATTGGTAGGATTCCTCCATTATGTTTAAAGCTATAATGTTCAGATCAATCACTTTATAAAAGGCAATCCATTGAGTTTGTCTGGGATAGTAGCTTAATTAACTGATAGCAGTATCAATGCAAGTTTTCCTCAGAGTAAGGGATCTGCATAGATAATCCAGAATAGTGAATAACACAAAACCTTTTTTTATTTGGCTTTTGAGAGTGATAGTTTCTTAGTCAATTATGGAAAAACCAGGATAAAATATATTAAATTCATATTTCTCTTCTCACTTATGTTTATTTAAACTACTTTTAAAATCATCACCACATGGGCAGTGGGAGAAGGAACTTATAAGTTCTTTGGGTAACAGGGAAAGGGCAATCTATGTTTAAAAATTCACTGCAGACAATAATTCCCACCTGACTATTGGAGAGTTGACTATGTTTTGGTTTATCAGATGTTCTTTTTACACAGCTCTTTTCAAACCAAAGTTTGCTGTCTATCAGTCATTATTAAGTAGTCTTGATCCAGTTTTTTTAAATGTGTGAAAATTTCATGTCTGTACAATTCCTTTGTATCCATAGTCTTCAAAACCTATCTGCCTTTGACTCATAAAGACATGTGTTCCCTACACTTAAGTTACATCTTGCATATTCTTCTGAATCATCAGAGAAGTCTTTCTTAATAATGATACTATCTCTTGTTCCCACCCTTCCTCCCCCAGACACTTAACTATATCTAGATGAAATGTAGTAACACTAACATTTCCCCACATGTTATTCTTCCAGCTTATTTCCTGTATTGCTTAGTTAAGTGTGTGAGTGATTTATGTTATATAAGACACAGAGAGGCTGGTTAGACTCTATTAGCTTGCTCTGCCCTGTGTAAGGTTTTGTTTAAGAAGAACACATAACTTAAGAGTTATGGGATATGTTGACTGAGAGATGTCCAGCTGATATCTAGACCTGTATGATAACCAATTTGAATATGAAAATAAAACAAGGATTTAGAGAAACATGTACCTGCCACATATCTCTTAGACAGCCCTTTCCATGTAAAATATGATTTGATATGCAGGGAATGGGATCTCTCCTTTCTTCAAAGTACAGCTCCATAGCTAAATAGCCCAATGACCCTTTATATGTAAATAGCCTAAATAACTCTTTCCTGACTTCCACTCTGTGCCTTCCATTATTGTCACTCCATCATTATCGAAATTACTTTGTATACACATTCTATTTGCTTTCTTCCGTATCTGTTGCATTACCCCACTGTAAAATGTAAATTGCTTAAGGGCAATTGTTTCTTTTTTGTCTTTAATAACTTCAGTATCTAGTACACAGGGCTGTGAACATAGCAGGCAATTAATAAATAGTTCTTGAATTTTGTTGAATTTAATAGCATTTTACAGATGAGAAAACTGAGGCAAACAGAGGTTAAGCAACATGCCCAGGGTCACATGGCTACTAAGTGCCTGAGGCTGGATTTGAACTTAGGTTTTCCTGACTTCAGGCAAGGAAGTGATACAGTTTGGGGTGCTGAGAACCCTGAAATGTTAGGGTACAGGGCAGGTCTGCCTGGAAAGAATTCAAGCATTTAAGCCTTCTTTCAGTCAAGGTAGCAAGGTTTATTGCAA
The DNA here is from genome assembly GCA_028646595.1 of Phalanger gymnotis. Lineage (NCBI taxonomy): Eukaryota > Metazoa > Chordata > Mammalia > Diprotodontia > Phalangeridae > Phalanger > Phalanger gymnotis. The sequence goes on along the minus strand of CM053622.1, from coordinate 344,635,447 downwards.
GGCCAGTAGGAAAGGGCTAGATACCAAGTGAATCTGCAGCTTGATGGGGGTGAGAATGATACTTTTATACAAAAAAAGAGAGATGATTTGGATGGAATTAAGGAGTGGTCAACAGCCTGGGGTGTCCCAGGTACTACAGTGAAAGGAGTTAAATTGTTGGAGACCCACAGTGAAAGGACTATTAAAAGGACTGTCGAGTATCTAGTTGGGCTGGGATGAGCCATATGCCTCTGGTGAGATGCCAGAGACTGAGTTGTGTGGGAAAATTCAGGGACTGGGCTGCTAAAATGTATGAGAAAGTTCAGGGTCCAGGTGTCATCACCCCATCAGAAGGATAAAAGGTTACAAGAAAGATCAGTCTTAAAAATGCATCAACCTTGGTCCAGGAGGCACAAATACAAAGTGCATGTTGAATAATTAAAATCACTTTAGCAGCTAAAATTCATCTTAAAGTAAAAGACCAAAGGAGTTGGTCAGATTCAGTAAGGCATACATTGCATTGAGTGCCTACGAGGGGGAACTCAGGTTTGCAAATTAGTTATGTGCATCTTGGTGACATGTAAGCTTATAAAGGGCAAAAATGGGTTTTCATCTTGTGCTTGAATCTCCTGTGCTTGTCCAAGTGCTTATTGAATTGAAAAGAAATTCTTAACTAATGATCGTAATGGTTCAGGAAGATGGACAAAAATTGTATGTTTCTTGTGATTTGCTTCTAAATCTATGACTGGGCTTTGGCTGGTTGGTAGTACAGTTATCCCTTCCACATCATGACTTTCCCCATCACAGTTTTGCTACATTAGGGTTGGCATAAGAAATTAAATGGGAATTTTGGGGGGAATTTTGCAGAAGCTGCAGACAATATGTGAAGGCCAGCAGATGACACAGAAAAAGTTTAGAAACTCAGAAATGTATGTATTTGTATTATATTTTGTATCATATCAATTATTTAAATGCCATAATAATTCAGACTTCTTCTCTGGTATGAAGGGAGGGCCAAAAAATTTTACTTGGATTTTCCAGATCGTGAGGGAGGGCGCCTTGCCGCTAACCCCCTGCAGTGTGGAAGGGATAACTGTAGTCGTGCTTCCTGTCAAGTCAGGCACAATGAACAATTTTTCTTCTTAATGTGGCAGACTTAAGTTTATTTGACTTTGGCCAGTTGATACTGCAGCCTAGCATATCAGCATTCCCTGGCTCTGCTTTCCAGCTCTTACTGGCTATTGTCTATTCAGGTTGCCCTTTGGTATTTTCTTTGCTTGTCCTAATTTAGCCCCTCACTTGAACATTTCTAAGTATTGTTTTTTGCCAGGTATTCATAGTTGAAAATATACTGGATGGGAGTTGGGAGACCTAGTTTCAGCCATAACTCTGATATTAAGAGATAATAACAACTCACACTTTATATAGCTTTCACATGGGCCCAAGGACCCCAAGAGGTCTGTACTGCAGGTAATACTATCTCTCTTTGACAAATAAGGAAACTGATTCAGGGAAGTGCTAATTGGCCTGCCTAAAGTCAGGGATTTGAAATTGTGGTCTGTCTCAGAGTCCTCTTTCTTTGCTCCCATGTTGCTTTTCAACTGTATGGCATTTCACAAGGTACACGGGCTCTCTGGGCTTCAGTTTCTTCAAGTTTGAACAGGATGGCCTTCAAAGTTCTCCTAGCTCTGAAACTGAGTCAGAGTGTAAGGATGGAAATGTGGTCTAGTGAAAAGATTTGTACTCAGAGGACCCATGTTTTAATTCTGTACCTGTTGCTTAGTACCTTTGTAACCTTGGACAATTCCCTTCCCCTCCCCTCCCCCCCACTCCCCCTGCTTCCTTTGTAAATAGAAGAGGTTGGACTAATTTGCCTCTGAAGTCCCTTCTACCTCTGGATGTACAATCTTGCTATTTCAGTGCTGCTGCTGATTTGACTCCCTTGGGGTCTTTTCTTACCATGAGATGGTTAATATAGTTGAGAGATGCTCTTGATAAAATTTGTCTGGAAGTTGACTAAGATGAATAGGTTTCTTAGGGTGACTCGGTGCATAGAGTACTGGGCTAGAAGTCAGGAAGTCTCATCTTCCTGAGTTCAAATCCGACCTCAGTCACTTACTAGCTGTGTCACCCTGGGCAAGTCATTTAACCCTGTTTCCTTCACTTTCCTCATCTGTTAAATGAGCTGGAGAAGGAAATAGCAAACCTCTCCAGTATCTCTGCCAGGAAAACCTCAAATGGGGTCACAAAGAGTCGGACACTACTGAAAACTACTGAACGACAACAAAGAAAACAAAAATTCCTGAAAAGTATCATGTAAAACAAGATATTTTAGGTTGAACTCTGTCTTCCTATTAGCTTCTAATATAAAGAGATATTTTTAAGAGGACAAAATCTGAACCTGAGATCAACAAACTAGACTACTTCTCAGGGCCATGCATGTTACACTGTTAGGACAACAAGGACCGATGTGGTGATGGTAGTTCTCTGTCTTCTGCTAATGTCTGATTGCTCATGAAGCTGTTAATCTATTATGTACAACTTGCTATTTCTTTTAACTATGGATTAAAGTTATGTAACTTTTTTCCTTTTTCCTTTCCTTCCCCCCACCCTGGAGACAGCTACCATTACAAATACACTCAGGCACACACACACACACACGCACACGCACACGCACACACAGATATACATATGTGTGTATGTAAAATCATTCTACACAAACTTCTACTTATCACTTCTTTCTTTGGATGCAGATAGTGTCTTCCTCCATAGGTCCTTTGTAGTTAATTTGGATATTTATAATAGTCAAAATGACTTATTCACTCAAAGTCGTTCTTAAAACAATATTACTATTACTGTATACAATATTGTCCTGGTTCTGCTCATTTTGCTCTTCATTATTTCTTGCAAGTCTAACCATTTTTTTCTAATGTCTTCGAGCTCACCATTTCTTATAGCACAGTAGTATTCTATCATGATCATACGTCACAACTTGTTCAGCCATTCCCCAAATTCTGGGCATCTCTGCAATTTCCAGTTCTTTGCCACCACAAAGACAGCTGCTATAAATATTTTAGGACATACAGATTCTTTTCCTTTTCCCTTTGGAAACAGTAATGGTATTGCTGGGTCAAATGCAGTTAAATAATTCTTTGATAACATCAGGGTCTTTTCCAATGAGTCCCATTTTCTCATTAAGTGGCCAGAGTATTTACGTTTCAGTTTTTCTGTTTTTGTATTTCTGTATACATGTGCACTAGTAGGTAAACTAAAGATCCTAATGCAAGGAAGGAAAAGTTGAGCCCATAACTATCAGTAAATCATCAGTAAGACTTAGTGGTGTGTGACCCAAGATTAGAGCATGGTTCTAGAAAAGGAATAGCTTATTCCAAAGGAATCCAGTAGATAAAAGGAGAGGGGGAAAGGAGGGAATAGGACTGGATGTTAAAAAGATCTTCCTCCTGGGAGGAAATCCAGGGACCAGAGCAAAGAAAACATTGTAGAAATTATTTGGATGTTGCTTGGTATGAATAGAGGGATGATATTAGCCTAACTGAGAAGGCAAAACTACTCAATTATCATTTTGCTTTTTGTTCTTGTTTTCTTTCTCCGATAGACGATCATCTTTGGACAGGGCAAAAAAAGGATTCATGGGGATTTTTAACTCCGAGATAGGTAGGGAGATTGTAAGAGAACACCCAGCTTCCTATGATGAATGTGACCCACAAGGCAGTAAATTCCTCTTTACCTGATCTCTTAGGGCTGCCATGAATATGTTACAGAGGAGATTCTTATTCAGGCTCAGGTTAGACTAGATGGCCTTTGAAGTCCCTTCCAGCTCTGAGCTCCTGTGGATTCTGATTCTTTCTTTTGTTTCACATTGAGACAAAGCCAAATAACTTTAGTGCAGGCACAGGAAAGGTTGGCATAAACTTGATTGTTGCAATTAGATTCAAATAAAATGCCAAACATCAACATCCCAGAGTCTGTTTACAGTACTGAAAGGCATGAAAGCCTGAGACTTTCTTCTCTACGAATTTTGGGATGAATTCCAAAAATCATGGATGTAGAAAGAAGCTTTGAGATCATTTAATCCAACCCTCTTCCCTGCTGCCCTGCCCGGCCCTCTACTCCTACCACACCCACAGAAGAAAACGGTGGCATCACCAAGAAGCTGAAGTGATTTGCCTCATAATACAAGTACACTGGAAGGAGCAGAGGGAAGATTTGAACCCAGGCCCTATGACTCCAGGTCTAGCATTCCTTCAACCCCATCATACTGAACAAAGAGAACAGCAAAACCATTATAAAATTGCCTTGTTCATTATCTGGGAAGGGTTTAAATAGAATAACAGTGATTAATTTATATCCAGGCTGATTGTATCATGGATACTCAGTCTAAAAACCACAGAACTCAGTGTCATCTCCAGTTCCAAGCTCAAGGAAGTGGTTTTTTGTTCTACATACAAAATAATTTTCATTTTAAAGGAAAGGCCTTACAAATTCATAATTAACTGGAAAATTGAACATCTCATGCACCCTCCCGCCCCCGCCAGCATTATGGTGAAATATGTTAACTAAGCCTAGCATTTACCCATCATGAGAAGGGTAGCAGGCCTTTGGTCCTCAAGAATTGAGAGCTTCATCACCTCAGTGAAAGCTTCTATTGGAATCCATCCCTGCCCCACTATTTGTCAGTCATCATTTTACTCAGGCCAAAAACCAGCCCTTTGCAAGATCTACCATTGTTTTGGAAATCCTTTGAAGGCAGAAGCAAAGTGAGGGAAATCTGAGGGATCTAGGATGGTACCAAAAGCTGCCTTGTAACAAAATCCTCAGCAGAATTTATTTACAAGTATTGGAAACAGGAGGTATGGAGGGAGGTTCGTATTTTGATGGCAGCAATTCTAAGAGAGGGTGGGTTGAGCAGGTACCATTTTAAAGAAGAATTTATAACCCATTTGCTCAGATTTAGCTCAAGAACCATCTTTTGCACAAAGCCTTTCCTGTTTCTGGCCCATACCCTACCCTCCACCCCCTTAACAGAGGCCTTTCTCCCATCAAGGTTACTTCCATACAGTAGTAAAAAGAACACTGGATTTGGGAGTCAGGAAGACCTGAGTTTGAATCATGCCTGATACTCATTAATTCTGTCATCCTAGACAAGCCCCTTAACCAGTGGTGGGATTCAAATGAATTAACAACAGGTTCTCCATGGAACAGAGCCGAGGTGCCACTCCTATTGCTGACTTGGCAAGTGCAGGCCCTACCCTAGCTTACAACCTGTTCTCAGAACTAAACCTAAAATTAGGTACCAGTTCTACTGAACTGGTGTGAATTGCTGAATCTCACCACTGCCGTTAGCCTCTCTGTGCCTCATTTTACTCATTCATAAATGAGGATAATAGCAGTACCTATTTCATAGAATTATTGTGTGGATCAAATGAGATAACATATTAAAGCACTTTGCAACTTTGTCATTTTTAAAAAGTTGAAGAGACATAGTTTCTGGGTAATTCAATCATTGTATCAGTAAGGCTAGCATGTTATTAATAAAAGAGGTCAGTGGTGCTCTCAAATGCCAAAGACCCTCATGGTGGTGGGCTTACAACTTATGTGCCCTTGGAAAAGTGGGTGTTCCTGAGGCTGGCAATCAACTCTGATTGGTTAGCAATTGATAAGAGAGTGAATATTACAGTGAGAGGGGGGCTCAGTCTAATGAGGGTCTTGGGGGTGACTTGTATCACCCAGATCTTGGTTGCAGAGATTTACCAATTTCCACATCATCCTTCCGATAAAAGGGAAAGTCAGCATTTTCCCAGACCTGCTTGAATAAACACAAGCAGCAGGAATCCACCCATTTGCCTAAACTTAGAATTTCTTTTATTGTCTTTGATTCAATCTTAGCTGTCCTGCCATCCTGGCTGGGTAAGTCTTTGAGAAAGATTTTGCACACTGGTTGGTTTCTGGATGAGGGAGTAGAAAAAGGGTCCTAATTCGATAATTAGTTATTAATACAAGAGAGAAATAATCATTTCTTTCACCTTAAAGTACTATATAGATGCTATTATATATGTATATATATATACACACATATACATATACACACACATATATATTTCCAACCTATATTAGTAGAGGGAGTTTCCTAATTTGGAAGTTCTCTATCTCAATGAAACATAGGTCCACTAATTACTGTGTCCTATAGGATATCCTTATATATGTTTGTGTTGTCTCTCCTTTTAATGTGTGGCTTTATGGAGGGCATTAGAGTATTTACCGTTCAAGAAACAGTAGGGTTCATGTCAACATATTCCTAAATCTGTGCTCGCTCTCTCTCTCTCTCTCTCTCTTCCCTTCTTCCCTTCCTCCCTCCCTCCTTCCTACCTAGCTAGCTTTATCTATCTATGTCTGTTTGTGGACTGAAATCTTAGACATTTTGTAGAGTATTTTCATTCAGGCACAAGTTGTACAGCTAGATATGATAAGGCCCTTCCATAGCCCTATTGTGTCTGTATTTTGCATGGGAGTATGTGTGTCTGTATGCACATATATGCATATGTATGAATTTATGTATATGCCCACACATATATATTTGCATAAATGTATATATGTATATATATGTACGTGTGTGTGTATCGCTACCAGCCCTGATATCCAGGGGTATGATGCAGCGATGCTGATAAGAAGTCCAACATCCTCTAAACCCTTCAAAGCTCACAAAGTCCTCCTCCAGCCAAATGATGAGGTTAAGGAGACACAAGATCAGGGTGTGCTGGACCTGGCTTTCAAGAATTGGTTGTCAAACTTTCAGTGTGAACATTTACACCTCGGAAATCAGCAAATGCTACAAATCAGAGATTGATTTATTGTTCTGTTGACTGTCTAGACTTAAGAAAGAAATGGAGAAAATGTTAATAATGCAGATTAAACTTAAAGTCTGTCTTGTGTGCATTTCCCCCCTGGACAGCACATTGTTAAATAGGGCACACCTCTATCTAGGACCTGGGCCAAGGACAAATCTGGAGTTTACCCTTCTTTTCCCCCCACCCCCTCCTAGCCACGGTTGTTCCTCAGGGGTTTGTTGCAATTCCCTCTCTCCCATTTGCCGTAGTTAGAACACTTCATTTTAAAGCTAAATTCACTGCTTTTATGCAAGATCCATAGGAGTGATGAAATCCCTGAGTGGATTGGAAACACAATTCCTGCCTTCCATCATTTCACTTTCATACAATACCTTTCAAAGACTTCTCACATTCAGTCTAAAGCCTCTGATTAAGATTGATTGAACATGTTATCACTGACTTTAAGTGGAGTAGAATGACTTGTTTGGGTAAATATCAGTCAATTCCACCTTCACACACACAGATTTGGAAAGACAGACAGAGACAGAAGCCTCCCCCCTCCATATCTATATATCTATAATCTGTGGGGAGGGGAGAGAGGGGGGGAGAGAGAGGCGGGGGAGAGAGATGGACTGAGGGAGAGAGAGATGGAGGGAGAAGGGAGAGAAACAGAAAGAGAATGCGTTTGACATTTGTAGCAGTATTCCTATGTGGTTTAAAATCCTTGTCAGTCTTCTATACTATCAGATAGGTATCCTGGAGTATTTACCTCTCAATGTTATTCCCAAATTTTTCTAGAGTATAGTTAAATACTTGTTTTGCTCTGTGATTGCATCAACGTTGGTACTTGGGCCAGTGATGCAGATGGCAACCCATCCATATCTTCCAATTCCGTGCAAGTCTTGAGTCTCTCCTGACAATAATACCTTCATTGGGGTCCACCAAATATGCTAGGACCCTTCCTCTGTCTCCCTTGACATTGCTTTTAGATAACAACAGAGGACATGGATTACCTTATGATTCTCACTATGTGATTGGCTCACCTTCTTTTCTAGTCATGCAAGTTTTTAATGACAATTTTGATATCACTTCTGTACAGCTCTTGATAGGTAATATATGGCAACCCATTCACAGCCATGTGAGGTTATTTTTTTAATAATCTTCAATTTCAGTTCTTCAGAGCCATTGTAGTATATGACTTAGAGCCACAAATTATCCCTGGAAGAATTATTTCTGTCAGAAGATGGGCCTTTGTTTCAGGGTGAAGCCGAGTTCATTGAAAGGTAATAAGGCCGCCTCAGCTCCTTTTCATTACTAGGCATAGTTCACTGACTCTGACCAGCATCCAAGCTGTATACTGATGTACCAACTCTGTGGATTGTGCATCTAACTGTATATTGTAGTTTGGAAAATAAACCCACATTTTCCCCCTCTAACACCCTCCCCCATCCCCATTCAGATAGGTTAAAATCTTCAGGGATTATGGGTTTCCTTTAGGAGGCTCCCCAGTTCTCTGGGATCTGATTCAATTAGCATATTGTTATCTGCAAACAGGAGACTGGAGGACATTGCCATCTATGGAGGGTTTCTTAACTTGGTGTCCATGAATTTTCCTTATTTTAAAATATTTTACAACTATATTTCAATAAAACTGGTTTCTTCTGTAGTCCTATGTATTTTATTTTATACATTTAAAAACATCATTCTGAGGAGTCCATAGGCTTCACCAGACTGTCAAAGGGGGCCATGACACAGAAAAATTTAAGAACCTCTATTCTAGAGGAACTGCCTCCATTATAATGGCAAACATTTGTGGAGGACATAGGTAGCCCTATTTTATACCTCTTTTACTATTAATAATCATAGGGTTCTAGAACAAAGTTATATCCATTGTTACATCTTTCAAGCAATTTCAAGCAATATGAATTTGATACATGTAAAAGGGGGACAAATTGTTGGGGAAACAAAGGCACACAAACTTACTCAGATTTCTAGCCTTTATTCTTGGAGACTTCCAGGTAAAAGTTTTTTTTTTTTTTCACGTTCTCTTAAAAATTCTCCTACCAGCCCTCATCAACAGAAAGTTCTTCCTTATAGCTAGCTCAAGTTACTCATGCTTAGCCTATATCCATTTTCCCTCAGAGTGATCAAGAATCACTGTTTCTTATAATAGTTTTTCATATAATTAACAATCTATTACCATGACATCCTTGTTCCTTCTTTTCTCCCCCCTAAAGAACAATTTGTTTCATCTTTATGAGTTCTAGCTTCTTGCTTTTCAGTCATCTTTATTGCTCTAAGTTTCCCACGTTTCTTTGGTGCCCTCTAGTATCCCACTGGCAGCAGAAAGAGCTCACTCCACATTGCTGCTCAGCTCTAGTTTTAAAATAGAGCTGTGGCCATGTTAAATGATGGGAGATGGATGAAAGAAAACCAAATTCGGACATTTAGAACCGAATCGAGACATTAGGACTGCAGATACCCAAACCCCTACCTAAATTTTAGATTCTTAGGACTGAAGAGGCATGATAGATTTTAAGAATTAAGAAGTGATTATTGGATTTGGAAATTTGTCAGTGTTAATTCGCCTTTTTCTTTGATATTCCATCTCCAGCGTACACTTCTTATAGTAACTATTTATTGAGTGTAGGGAGGGAAGTAGTAAGAGATAAGATTGAAAAGATAGGCTGACATCAGATGCACCTTGGGTGACAGGGTGCTAAGTTTGAACTTTATCTTGTAAGTTAATGAAGCAATGGAGGTTTATGAGTACAAGGAGAACATGCTCAGATTAATCTGGCCACAGTGGGGAGGGTGGATAGGAGGTGAAAGAGAATCAAGATGAGAAAGGATATTGTTTTATCTTTTGTGGGATTAGTGAGGTCCTGAACTAAGAAGGGGCCAGTAAAAACAGAGAAACGGGGAGAGATAGAAGCTAGATTATGGCAGTAGAAATGATGGAATTTGGCAACTGGTTAGTAAAGAAAGAGGAGGCAAAGATGTCTTAGAGCTTTCCAGCATAGGTAACTGGGAATATGGCAGTGTTATTGACAGAAATAGGAAGGTGAGGAGGGGGAAGGTTTTCTGGAAAAGATGGTGAGCTTAGTTTTGGATATGTTCTTTGAAGTGTTGATGAGATATCCAGTCTATCAGAGGTGGTATGGAAGTCAGTGCTATAAATAAGGATTTGGAAAGTAATTAGATAGAAGTGAGAGTAGGGGCAGCTAAGTGGTGCAGTGGATAGAGCACTGGCCCTGGAGTTAGGAGGATCTGAGTTCAAAAGCAGCCTCAAACACTTATTGGCTGTGTGACCCTGAGCAAGTCACTTAATTCCGAGTGCCTGCCCTAGTCCTCCGAAAAAAGAAGTGAGAGTAGAAGCTATAGGAATGAATAAGAAACCAAGAGAAAGCATGTAAATGAAAAGCTAGAGAATAGAGCCCTGGAGAATGATAACTTTTTAAGGGAATCATCAGTACGAAGGAGATTGTAATCAGGGACTTAGAAGGGAGATCTGGAGACCTGGTTTCACAGAAGCCAAAGGGAAGTGACTTTCAGGGAGGGGATCAACCATTTCAAATGCAACAAAAATGTCAAATAGCCTGAAAACTAGGGAAAGAGTGTGGGATTTAGCAACCAGGAAGTTGGAGAGAGTTATTTTCTTGAGGTGTTAGGATAGAAGCCAGATGGCAATAGTTTGAGAAATGAAAGTTATATGTGGGTTGTAAGCAGTAGTGCGCAGGAGGGAGACAGTTCTTGAGAGCCAATTGTTAAATTTTCAGCATGAGTACTTACAATCCAGAAATCTGCAAATGCAATAAATCAGGACTTGATTTAGTGTTTTGTTAATTGTCTAGACTTAAGAAAATTATGGAGAAAATGTTAATAACCCAGATTAAACCTAAAAGTATGTCATGAGTACATTTTTGGGGTGGGGGTTTGGGAAGTCAGTTGTTAAACATTTGTTTCCCAGCACGTTCCTGGTTGTAAGGAAGTAAATATTACATTTGCAACACATCCCTCATATCCCACATACCAAGTTTAATGGTAAAGAGAAACAGAGGAACACTGTCAAGGGAAGATGATTTTAGGAAAGTGGAGGTTTGAGCATATTTGTAGCCATAGAGGGAGGAGCTAAAAGAGAGATTTGTCACAGTTCTTTGTCCTTTGTTTTTCGAAGAGGACCAATGACATCATGAAGGTGATGCCTTGACTTGCTTGTGAATTGGATTTAAGTGAGGCAGAGCTGTGCAAAGTTGTCAGCCTCATTCTCTCCTCTAAAGTCATCAAAGTCTAGTGGTAGACGAAAGTCAAGATGACTGATGATGGCCTGGGATGCAGTGGATGACCTTGGCCTTTCTAAGGTCTTTCTAAGGCCTGAGTTTGTCTCATTCAATGACCAAGGGACAAAATGAGACAAATGATGGCCTAATTTACCATCACAAAAATATCAACCTGGGGGGGGGAAGACCCTTCTGAAAATGCTAGAGGGAGGGAATAATTGATACAACTAGACCCTATAGGAGGAGATTGGAGATGAGATTAAGGACACAAAGGGATGAATTATCCATGAGTTGGAGAAGAGAGATTTCTCTAGGACTGGGAAGAAGACCACAATTAAATAATAATAAAAGCTAACATTTATATAGCACTTGAGCTTTTGCAAAGTTTGCATCTGTCTCATTTAATTCTCAACTACTCTTTCTAGTAGATGCTATTGTTATCTGCATTTAGAGGTTAAATGCCCTGTCCAGGGTTACATAGCTAGTAAACGTCCAGGGCAAGCTTTGAACGCCTAATCCAGTAATCAGTCTACTAAACCATCTAAATCATGAGTTTATGGAGTTATGTTGAAGTGAAATTGGAAGAAGTTACACCCATTTGAAGACCTGTATGCTCAATAGAGTAGAAGTCAGCCCTCGACCGAGTTGGTGAAGGTTTGGGGTAGGGCCTTGAATAGAAAAGGTTTAGAATAGCCTGGGTAGGGGAATTTGATAGGGAGTCTACTGCTAAATAACATTAATAGCCCAGTTGTTACCCTGAATTTGTAGGGGGAACTATTGACCCATTTTTATTATTTTTCTCCAAAGTATAAGTATAAAAGTTGAGAAAGAGAACAGTAAAATTGTCAACAGTATTTGGAGATTAGAAAGGTAAGTAGGGTGGAAAAACAAAGAAACCAAGATGTTTTATTGGTGCCTTTTATCATGACTCCAGTTTTTCTGAGGCAGAAAATCCTTTCTCCTTTCCCACCTGGATTGAATTTTCTCTTCTAACAAAAGAAAATCAGCCTCAAATACCCCAATCAATGGTCACATCTGATAACCCTTAGAGTATTCTGTCCTATTTACTGTCCCTCACCTCTCATCTGTGAGGAGGAAGTATCTTTCATCATCTATTTTCCTGTACCATCAATGATTTTTTTTCATTTGTTTAGAATATGATTTCTTTTCAGTGCTCTGGGTTATTTTTTAATATTCTAGTTTATATATAATACATTATATTATATATAATTATATATAATACATTACATTATATATACATTATATATAATGTTATATTATATATACCTTATATAAAATAGTCTTTTGGTTTTGCTCATTTCACTGTCCAGCAGTTTATACAAATCTTCCCATGTTTCTGTGGCTTCCACATAGTCGTTATTTTTTATTGCTCAATAATATTCTTTAGCATTTATATGCCATAGTTTGTTCAACCATTTCTCAATTGCTGCATGCCCCCTTTGTTTCCATTTTTTGAAGCAAAAATCTTTTGGCTTCATTGTCTAGATATGGCTTTAAAGTAATAAGATCAGTTAAAATTATGGACCATTGTTTATAAATCCATATGACTATTTTTCCTTCAAAGTAATCACCTTTCTTTGAAGGATGCTAAAAATTGGTCTTGGAGCTCTTTGTAATTGCCTTCGGAACCAGTTTGCAAGATGCTCAAAAATCAGTTTCATTATTCTATTATTTAATAGCATTTCGGATCCAAAGTGGCATTAGCTTAGCTTGATCATCAACTTCCTTCACTAGATTCAGTTCTGAATGACTTGAGGCTGATTAAAAAAAATGCATCTATTTTGAAAGGATCAGGATTTGCCACCATTTACAAACATTGGAAAGAATGCACCAGAGGCTATGAAAGAAATTTTGAATGCAATGAATTATATCTTTTTGAGGACTATTGTAAGAATCCTTTAAGTGGTTTTGTATTGTTATTCTCTTGTGCTTCTAGTCCTGCTTAATTCACCGTTTGGAACTAATCTTCTTAATGTATGACTTTATTCATGTTATCCCCTGGCTCAAAAGCCTTCAGTGACTCTGTTACTAAGTCTCACCTTCTTAGTAGCCAAGCTTTGTCACTGCGCAGTATGTGGCCCACGTTTGCTGTCCTTATTTCTGAATCTTCTTTTTTTCATCCCACTTCTCACACCATAGGTAAATTATTTCTCTTCTTGAAACTTAAACTGAGTTGTAAACTATTAATACCAGCAATACCGAGCACGTCACAGGATTGTTGTGAGAACCAAGTGAAATAATCTAGTGAAAACACTTCAAATGTGTTTTTATGGATATCTTCTTGTTTTTCCAACACTCTCAGTTCCTAATGTTTTCCTCCTTGCTCCCCCCACAGTGAATAATCTTTTGCAGCAAATAATTTAAAGAGAGGAAAAAGCAGTTTTGTAAAACCATCATTGATATGTTAGTCTGACAGAGTCTGACATTATATTAAATGTCCCCCCCTTTACAAAGATAGGAAGGAGGTGTATTATTATCTCTTCTAAAGGGTTCCGCCTGCTTATTATAATTACACATCATTCAGGGTTTTTTTTCCTTCAAAAATAAGTGTTACAAAACACTACCTACATAAATGTCATTGTTCATAACAATATGCATCCAGTGTTCAGACCGAAGACACTGTTCTTTGTTCTCTGAGCCCACCTCATGCCTTCCTGCCTTTGTGCATTTGCACATATTATTTCTATCTGAAATACCCTTCTCTTGTACTTTTTGCCAATCAAAATCCTACTTATCCTTTTAAGTTTCAGCTCAAATGCTAACTCTTCCACGAAGTCTTCAGGCATAGTACAAAAGACTTAAAGGTGGGAGAGGTGGGAGGAAAGACCATTCTTCTAGTTCAGGGGTTCTTAACCCAGGGTCCACAGATCCTTAAAAATTCAGTGTATAGATTTCAAGGGGTCTATGAACTTGGATGGAAAAAGATTTTTTTTCCATAGAATTTATTTCCTTTTTTAAATTTAAAAAAAAAAATTTAATTTTTAAAATTTTTTTGAGGGGGGAAGGCAGGGCAATTGGCATTAAGTGACTTGCCCAAGGTCACACAGCTAGTGTGTCAAGTGTCTGAGGTTGGATTTGACCTCAGGTCCTCCTGACTTCAGGGCCAGTGCTCTACTCATTGCACCACCTAGCCACCCCTAATTTATTTCCTTTTTAATCCTCCACATTTTATTTTATGCATTTAAAAATATTCTTCTGAGAAGGGGTCTATAGGCTTTGCCAGACTGCCACAGGGGTCCAAGACACCAAAAAGGTTAAGAATCCCTGCCCCGGACAAAAGGGATCATTCCATCCTTCGAATTATCATAGTACTTTCCTTGGTACATCGCATACACTTTCAGGTTCTATTTGGTGTTAAGTTTATTGGTGCCTTCTTAGCCTTGTTCCTGACTTGTTCTGGACTTTAAATATTGCTGGGGCCTCCTTGCCCTGGAATATCCTACCATACTTTCACCTTTGAATTTTCTTCTGCAAGGCCTATCTTACCTTCTCCCATTGGTGAGTTCTTCCTAGAGCCCCCAAGGGTACACCTCCCTTCATTCCTTTCCTGACCCTGACTTTTTGACTTTATCTAGACTTCAAAATCCTCCCCCTGTGTAGTACTTCCTTTTGTGTGTCCTATTAGAATGTAAGCTACTTGAGAGCAATGATTGTCTTTCTCTGTGCTTGTATTTATATCCTCAGTGCTTAGTATAGTGCCTAGCAAATAAAAAATGCTTAATAAATCCTTAATTCCTTCCTCTCTCTCTCTCTCTTATCAAACTTAAATGGGGATCATTAAACCATACATAAGGATCTCAGTAAGCTGCATATTAACTTTGTTTTAAAATGTAATATTATCTATGTTTTATTATGTTTTTTTGTTTTGTTAAATATTTCCCAATTACATTTAAATCTGGTTTGGGCCACATTTGGGAGTATTGCAGGCCATGGCCCATGTGTTTGATACCTCTATTCTGGGGTCATCGTATTGCTCTTGGCTGTACATTCCCATTTCCTTCAATTAATGGACATATGATGTGGACTCAAGGTCCTTCACATCCTGTTTGCCTTCCTTTGGGCTGCCCTCTTCATATCAGTATCCTTTTGGTGCCCAGAACTGAAAGGAATACTTAAATGAGGTCAAATGTGGGCAGAATATAGTGAGACTATGTCTTCCCTCTTCCTGGAAAATATGTCCCAATTAAGGTAGCCCAAGATCCTGTTAACTTTTATGGCTACTGAATCACACTGCTGCTTCATTGAGCTTGGAGTACACCAAAACCTCCAGTTCTTCTTCAGAACTACTGATGTCTACCCATGCCTCCCACATACTCTACTTGCTACGCTGATTCCTGCCCCCACCCCCTGTCAACTGCAAGACTTTCCACTTATTCCTATTAAATTTCACCCTATTCATTTCAGCCCAATGTTCAGAGAGTCTAGTCTAGACTCTTAAGATCATTTTGGATCCTGACCCTGTCATCGATTATGTTAGCCCTCCCAGATTTGCATCACCACTAAAATTGTTGAACATATCACCTATGGCTTTATCCAAGTCATTAATGAAAATGCGAAATAGCACAGGACCAAGCACAGATCCTTGGGATACTCTACTGGCCACTTCCTGCCACACTGACATTGAACTATGCACAACTGTTCTTTAAGTCTAACCAAGCAACCAGTTCTAAATTCATCTGAATGTATCATTATTGCCTAATCCATTTTCTCAACAAGACTATTACGAGATACTTTATCAAAAGCTTGCTAAAATCTAGGTAAACTACATCTACACCTTTCCCTTCTTCTAGTTTAGTAACCACGAAAAAAAATGAAATGAGGTTAGTCTGGAATGACCTGTTCTTGATGAAGTCAAGCTGAATCTTTGTTGTCACGCGTTTTCCTTTCTAGATGCTGACTAATCTTTGTAATGATCTGTTCTAGAATTTCCCTAAGGCTTGAAGTCAGGCTTACTGGTCTATAGCTTTCAGATTCTGTTCTCTTCCCTTTAAATAAAAAATCAGGACATTTGGCCTTCTCCAGTATTGTGGTACCTTTCTTGTTTTTCATGATCATTTAAATATCACTGACAGTGACCCAGCAGTCTCATCTGCCATTTCTTCCATGATACAAAGGTATAGTTCATCTGGACCAGGTTACTTGAATTCATCACAGATAGCTACATGCTATCCTCTTATTTATCTAGAGTATCAACTCCCTATTAGTAATTTTTTATTGTTATTTCCAATCTTAAGATCATTCCCCTTTGCAGAGAAAATAGAAAAAAAAATGAGCAGCTCTGCCTTCTCACTGCTGTCAGTAGTCATTGTTTCATTGACCCTAAGCAAAGAGCCCATCCCTTCTTTGAGCCTCTTTTTTTCTTCAATAGATTAAAAAAAGAAAACATACTCCTCCCTTTTTTGTTATCTTTAGCTTTCCTGTTCAGCCTCATCCCATTCTGAAGTTCAGCCTTCCTGACACTATTTTTTACATCATGTGCCATGCCTTTATATTTATATTCTTTTCCTTGGCTTTGCTTCTATACATTCCTTTTAAAATTAAAATATATATATGTACATATATACATATATATTATTTCCCCCTCCAGTTTCATGTAAAGACAATTTTAACATTTGTTAAAAAATGTTTTTGAGTTCCAAATTTCTTCTCTACTTACTCACCTCCCCCATCTCCGAGACAATAAGCAATTTGCTATAGGTTATATGTGTTTAGTCATGCAAAACCTATTACTATATTAGTCTACATTCCTTTTAAAATTTAATTTGGCTACTCATTTTCCTTGGTGTTATTTGAAAAACCCTATTTTCCTACTTCATTAGACTTATTTCCCTCTGTGTTTTCATGATTTCATCCTTGAATATTGTTGGATTGACATCTTCTGAAGTATTTTATTTAGTTCATAGAATCCAATCTATATTTGATCTTGAAATCTGCTTTCCCCAAATCTAGAGTTCATGTCAGACTATGCCCAGTTTTCCTCATCACAAACTCTAGGACAGAGTAGTCACTATCCTCTCAAGCTATCCACCATTCCACCACCTATCCCTACCCCAGCAACCAGCTCCTACCTGGTAATGAGAATTAGATCCAGAATAGAATTTCCCCTTATTGGTTCATCCACTTTTTAAATGACGACATTATCACTAAGTCAGGTAAAGAAATTATTAGTTGCTCAGCTTTTGGCACAGAGTTCTGATAACATGTGTGGATAATTGAACTGCTGGCCTTTGTGCTAGATTTATGATCTGTTTTTTAAATTCGTGATCTATTTCTTCTTTCTGTTCATGTGGCCTATGGTACACTCATGACAAAAATCATTTCCATTTCTCCCTCCTCCCACCCAGATATTCTGTCTTATGCTCTTCCTTCCCAGTTTCTGGATTTCCTCACATGAATTTATCTTCTTAATATATAGTGCTCTCTAGTAATCCACCCCTTTTGTTGTCCAGTTGTTTATCAGTTGTGTCCAACTCTTCATGACCCCATTTGGGATTTTCTTGGCACAGATACTGAAACAGTTTGCTATTTCCTTCTTCAGCTCATTTTACAGATGAGGAAACTGAGGAAAATGGGGTTAAGTGACTTGCTCAGGATCACACAGCTAATAAGTGTCTGAGGCTGGATTTGAACTCAGGTTTTCCTGATTCCAGACCCAGCACTCTATCCATTGCACCACCTAGCTCCCCAGTTATAACAAATATGCGTAGTCAAATAAAACAAATCCCTGTGTTAGCCATGCTTTGTTTTTAAGTCTCGTTCTGCCTCCTTGGATAGCGTGCTTCATCATTAGTCTTCTTGAATTGTGGTAGTTCATTGCATTGATCAGAATTCTTGAGTCTTGTTTGTCTCTACAATGTTGTTGCCATTGTATAAATTATTCTCCTGCTTTTGCTCATTTAACTCTGCATCAATGCATGCAAATCATCCTAGGTAACGTTACATTGGAACTATCCATTTCTTTATTTCTTAAGGCACAATAGCATTCCATTACGTTCATATTCCATAATTTATTCAGCTATTCCTCAATTGACAGGCATTCTAGTCTTCAGTTATTTGCTACAATAAGAAGGGTTGCTAAAAATATCTCTGAATATATGGATTCTTTTCTTCTTGCTTTGATCTCTTTGAGGTATAGACTTAATGGTAGTATTGTTGGGCCAAAGGGTATGTAATTTAATAACTTTGGGGGAATAGCTCCAAATTGCTTTCCAGAATGGTTGAACCAATTCACAGCCTCAGTGGTGTATTTACATACATTGGTGATACTTTTTAATCTTCCTTCTGAAAGTCCCATATTTGCCGCTATGAATGCCTAGAAGTGGATACTTGCCTTCAGTCTTGTGAGGTTTCTCTGTTATGTCTTGGATGCATACCCCTGGAAGACAACAGGTTGCTGGGCCAACAAATAGGGCTTTTACCACCCCTAAGCAGAGAATCACTAACTGCTATTTATTTTCTCTTCTTCTGCCTCTTATTGGATGGAAGAACTATTTTGTAATTTACCATCTTACTGAGTTTCCTGTGGGCTTTGAGGGATTAAATGACTTGCCCAAGGTCACATTGTCCTTTTTACTTATTCCTAAGGCTCTGGCTCCATCTATGTGTACCTCATATGACATCTCTTTAGGTTGGAGAATCAGTCTGCACAACAAACTGAATGGAGTTGTTTCCCCTTATCTGATGATCATGAGCTCCTAGTCTCATAATTCCAGGACACCACAGTATTTGGCAAAGATTTTTCATTTACTATTCCCCAATATTAGCTTAAAGGATTGTGTATTCACCAAGAACTGTTAGTTAACTAAAATGAGATTACATTTTGTTTAGCTGAGACTATAGAAAAAAAAAAGTAAAAGTAAAGAATAGACCAAGTAACCATTTGAAGAATTTGATTCAATACACTAATCATTTACTTAGCTTTTACCAGGAGCAAGGCATTGTGCTAGGTATAGGAGAGATAGATAGAAAAGTGGGAGTCCTTACCCTTTAGAATTTTATCTTCATCTGGGAGGAGTCGACATTTACCGTGTTTCCCCATGTATAAGATGCACCTTAATTTTGGGGCCCAAAATTTGAAAAAAAAATGTATTACATAAAGTTATTGAACTCAAGTTTTATTCATCTGCTCATAGCTTTCAGGCATCTTTTGGGCAAGTTTAGTGCTTGTAAGCATGCTTAGTCCATTCCGTTTCATGAACCTGAAGCACCAATTGTGTCCTCCTTTGAAATCAGTAACTTCTTTTTCATCAGTAATTCTTCTTGCCTCATGCTGAACCATCTTTGTGGACACAGGAATTCCAACTGCTCTTTGCTCTTCAATCCATATCTTCAATTCCCTCTCTAAATCAGGCCATTTGCTGACTTTCCTCTCATGGCCTTCTTCTGCCGTGGTTTTTTCAGTAGGGTTTCTTCTTCCCATAGCCAGTCTCAGATTGTTTTCTCAGTTGGAGGAGGACCACACTTACATTCAGCAGCAAGATTTCCATTCACTTTTGCAAACTGGATCCCTTTTAACTTTAATTCAGCACTGTACAAAAGTCTTTTCTGAGCCATTTCTGGGCAGAATGTGGCAAAACATAACCTAATATATTGGTCACAAATGCAAAACAATGAGCGCAGACAACAAGCACGAAAAAGCGGGCAATGCAAGTAAAAAAATCTACAACCACTGTATAAGACGCACCCAATTTATAGACCCCACATTTTTCAAAAAAGGGTGTGTCTTATACATGGGGAAATATGGTACACCAATAAATTGTTATGAAGTTTATACAAAATAGTTTTAGAAGGGGGAAAGCACTAGCACCTGGGGGATTTGAGGACAGATCAGGCAAGGAATAGTAGGTGGCACCTGAGAAGTCTTGAAGAGAGCTATGGATTCTGGTTACACACACACGCACACACACACATACACACACGTATATATGTTGCTGCTGCTGTTTGTCCTTCCTTCTTGAAGAGGAGCAGGACATCAGGGAGGTGATACTATGACATGCAAGTGAATTGGATTTCAGTGAGGGAGGGCTGTGTAAAGTCACCAGCCTCACTTTCTCCTCCAAAGCCTTCTGGATCCAGTACACACACACACACACACACACACACACACACGTAGTTCAGGGTGCCTTGCGACACCTTGGCCGTTTTAAGCTCAGGTCCTTCTGAGGTCTCACTTTGACTACATTTGGAATGCAAGGAATCTCCAGGATACTGTGTAACTCAGCTCATTAAATCTCCACATGAACCTGAATAACTGGAAGTATGGCCATGCTTAGATAGAGTCAAGGACATTAGGGTGGAGGGACATTTAGGGAGAGAGAGGGTGATTTCCATTTTGGATGTGTTGAGTTTGAGACATGAATAAAGATGTCCAGTTGGAAGTTGCTGAGGCCAGACTGAGATGTAGGAGAGGGAGCTGAAGGCTGGGTATATGGATCTAGGCATCACATGCATGAAATGATAACTGAATCCATGGGAGTTGATGAAGTCACTGAAAGAGGTGTAGAGAAAGAGAAGAGGATCAGATAAAGCCCTGGAATACACCCCTGCTTTAATGGGAGGTTCTTTGGGATGATCCATCAAAGGAGTGTTCAAATAGCTGGGAGGAGAACCAGGAGAGAAAGTCTCAAAATCTGATGGAGGAGAAAATATTCAGGAAGTGGGGGTAGGGGTCGGGGTGGTCAACAGTGAAAAAGCCAGAAAAGGTTAAAAAAAAAGGATGAGAACTGAGAAAAGACCATACATAGGATTTAGTTATTTCTGGATCATTGGTAACCTTGGCAAGTGCAGCTTTATTCACCAGGGGTGTGGAATCCAAATTGCAAGAGGTTGAGAAGTGCAAAGTAAATATGGAGATGTTTTTTCTCTTGGGAATTTGGCTATGAAAGGGAGAAAAAATCCAGGGCAATAGTTTGAGAGGATGGTAGAGACCCCAAAGAAATATTTTTTAGAAGTGAAGTATCTCCCACTTATTCGTTGTGAATCTGAAATTGCAAATTTCGAAGTAGTATTTGTTTAAAGACCTTTATGATTTTTGGTATGTCATATGTATTTCACAATACAAAGCTATTAAAACATTTTGTCTCATTAAGTTGTAATGTCAATATGATACTATACAGGAAGGAGGGGCCTTGACTTTGAAACACAGGCCTAGAATCATACTTAATTTACTGGATGGTGATACTGTTTTGAAGAAATGAAGTTCCCTAACCCCCCTCTCCCCCTCTATATCTTCAATTAGCAAGGAAATTCATTATCTAAGCCCTTCTCTACTTCTTTTTTTGTTGTTGGTTTTTTTTTGGTTTTTTTTTTTAGAGTAATTTTTTTTAAAATTTATTTTTGACATGTTTGGTTTTCAGCATTAATTTTCACAGGCATTTGAATTACAAATTTTCTCCCCATTTCCTCCCCCCCACACTCCAAGTTGGCGTACATTCTGGTTGCCCTGTTCCCCAGTCTGCCCTCCCCTCCGTCACCCCATTCCCCTCCCATCCCCCTTTCCCTTCCTCTCTCCCCTCTTCCCTTCCCATCCACCCTCCCTAAGAAGTCAAGCAATTCAACATGGGCCCCATGCATATCATTATGTATAACCCTTCCACAATACTCATGTTGTGAAAGACTA
>CM053622.1:344595795-344613204 GCA_028646595.1 Phalanger gymnotis | reverse complement strand
GGGTTGGGGCCCTGCTTCCCTCTGCCACTTTGTGGGTTCTGCAGCTCTAGAATTGGTTCAGAGCCATTGTTTTATAGGTTTTTGGGGGAACTTGGTGGGGAGCTTACTCCAGTCACTGCTTCCCAGCTGCCATCTTGGCTCCGCCCCCCCCCCCCCTCTACTTCTACTTCTCCTACTATCAGAGACTTCAGTAATTGACTCTAGCTCCTGAGCTCTTATCTTCATAAATATTTCTTTTTTCCTTTGTATTTTACATCAGAGTAACTATGGCAGAGACAGGGTCAGTTGCTATTGTCCTATATAGTTGTTGGAATGGGAGGTGTTTCTGCTGTATTTCTTGAAATAATGTTTCTTTTACAACTTTTCCATTTGGGTACATGAAATTGCAACCATCTTTGTTGGAGTAAGCCTTGTCTCTGAAATAGTGGAAAACTTGACTCATCTGCAACTGCATTCGGTCTGATATAAATGTATTCTGCTAATGCATTAGCCTACAGTTAAAGCTTATTGCTTTGCAAGTTGTCCTTATTAAATTTTTAGCATTTTTGAATATTGCATTGCAAGAAGCTTAGGCTTATTTGCATTTGTAGATCCTAAGAGCTTTTTTTGTTTTTTTCTTTTAATGAAGAATCCATCCTGAGATCCAGTAACTCCTGTGGGAAATGGTCTTCAGTGATCTTACATCCAGAACTGTGCACCTTTATGATGAATGGATCAAAGGTGCCGGTAAGTTACTAAATTTCTTGTATGTCCCATGTAGGTCTCCTATTCTTTTTTTTAAAACAGAGTATTTAGCAGTACTTTGTCACATCCAAATGAGTACTTTGTGGCCAAGGCTTCTTTTTTTAGTTAAATGATTAACTTTGTTACAGTAAAGAAAGCATGTAGAATCATCAAATTTGAATGAAACATTCAAGTTGACAGAGGTTAAAATGATTTTCTCAAGGTCATATAGCTAGATGGCAGGCCTGCCTCTCAGTCTAAATATTTTAAGTCTTGTATTTTAAGTTAAGATTTTTAAAAAATTCCCCCTCCACACCAGCACACAAAGACTTAATGAACTCAGTATGCTGGGGATACTGGGATACTGTGTACCCCAAATGTAGAGGAGAAACATTGAAACCACTTTGAAACCTTCTCCCTCATGATACAGGAAGGTGGGATAGCCCACAATGGGTATAGTAAGGTAGGAGGAAAAGGTCTGCCACTAATTGGTTCAAAGCTGGTCTGAAATAGAGAAGAGTTGTCTTTTTTTTTAATCATATCTTCCTTTTAAATTCTCACTTTAGAGATAAGCAGGGGCTCTCAACACATAGTGTAAGAACCACCCCCAGAGTCTTAGGGAGGTTGTACATATATTTAAGGGGGCTGGTGAACTTAGTTGTGTGTGTGTGTGGAAATGTAACTTCTTCATTTTCACTAACCCCTAACTGAAACTTAGAATTCTTTCAATTATTTAAAAAATGATTCTGAGAAAAGCGGTTCATAGGTTTCACCAGACTACCAAAGAGTGTAACACACAGGTGCACACAGCGTACACACACACATACATACGCGCGCACACACACACTTTAAGAACCTCTGTTCCAGAATTTGGTCCCTCTATTTGCCCAAGAGCTTCTGTAGTGTTTTGTTTGGTCCTCACTGTGTTTATTTGCTCACTTTGGAATGCACTCAAAGAAGACAATCAGTTAAGAATACAACAACCTGGGCCCAAGACTGAGGGTCTGGAACCTTGACTCTTTTTCTTGACTTCAGTCTTCATTCTGAGTACCCACAGCCCTTGGGAAATTTGCTGATATTAACAGTTTTTTGACCTCTGATGACATCGTGCCTATTAACTTCAGCCGGAAAACTCCATGACCTAGGAGCTACCAAAAGCCAGAATTTGGCAGTAGGTCAGAAATCTGCAAATCCCCTGCAGGTCCAATAACAATGCACGTATTTCAAAGCAAAGCTACTTAAAAGTAATATTTGCCAAGGGCACCTTTGGTGATCCCTACATATAAATTGCCTGCTCTTAGTATAGTATAACTAGTGCCAAGTAATATGTAACATGAGTTGCTTTGGTCCCACTCTCTGGCCAGGTCTGTCACATTTTATTTCCCTGCCTTCCTCCAGTGTTTTCCAGGGTTGAGCAGTCTTTCTGCTTTTGTCGTTGGCTGGAACCACTAATGACTATGTTCTCCCAATTTTAGGGGCTGAGCGACTAGCACCCTAGCTCCATTTAACCACTTAACAATGTATTAGCTTGTACAATTCAGAGATATAGTAAGAATAAACATATCAGCATTTTCCCCAACATCTAGGGGCCATTATCTCTCCCTTATACCACCTCAGTCTTTGGGGAAGGTTGGGGAATTAGGCTCACAGCTTAGCTCAATTTCTACATGGCATTAGTCCCACCAAATTTCAGTTCAAAGCTCCACTAGGCTAACATCCAGCACCCTTGCCCTTTAGGGCTTCCATACTGGGCTGGCTGGGCAGCTAGGGAGCACAGTGGTTAGAATGCTAGGTCTAGAGTCAAGAAGACTCCTCTTCCTGAGTTCAAATTCAGCCTCAGACATTTACTAGCTGGGTGATCCTGGGCAAGTCACTTAACCCTGTTTGCCTCAGTTTCCTCATCTGTAAAATGAGCTGGAGAAGGAAATGACAAATCACTCTAGTATCTTTGCCAAGAAAACCCCAAATGGGGTCACATGAGTCAGATTTGACTGAAAAACAACTTCAGGTTACAGACTTCACTCTCTGAACCTAGAATTGAAAAGGATTGTCAAAGGCCAAAACTCCCAGCCAGTTTCTTAGGGTCACATGGCCTATGTAGGTGGAGGGAAGAGATGGCTCTTAGACTCTCTCCTCTTACTGCACGTGTCACCTGATTTATGTGAGTGAAGAGGTCCTTGATCCTCCAGTGCAAATGCAGAAAAGATCCAGACTGCATTTAGTCTGACAATTTTAAAGACATAGCATTTCTAGGCAGTGGAAAAAGGTTGCTCTCAACCACATGGTAAACCAACACAGAATGTTCACACATGCACCAATTCTCTGGTCTCCTACAATCAGGTACCCAGTATCCTCTATGTGGGTGTAGCCATCTTAGATGGTCTGGACTTGTACCAAATGCCCATTACAAATGTAACTGATGAGGAAAAGGAAAGCATTATTCTACTAACCAAGGAACTAGAGAGAACTATACATCAAATAAATAGCTAGAGAAATGAGAATTTTGTCAATACTTTTAAATTCCATTCTTTGTATTCTTTTGTTATATTAGTTCTTTGATGAGTTCTTTGAACTCATCCAAAGATGCAGCGTGGCATCAGGGATAGAGAAATGGAGCCAGGACTTTGAGGATCTGGGTTTAAGTTCCACATATGATCTATGGGATCCTGGGCAAGTCCCTTAAACTGTTAGGGCCTTCTGACAACTGTCTAGAACTGTGAGATAGAGCAGGTGTTGAACTGCATCGGTTGAGAGAGTTTCCTCATTCAGAGTTCCCCCACACTAACAAAACCAACTGATCTGATCCAAAAAAAACTATATACAACATACCATATTAGATGGAGGATGCATGAGACTTGCTTTTTTTTTAAATGCTTTTAAACACTTAGTAGAGACCAATTGCCTCTGAACTTCTTTTTTGTTGTTGCTTATTTCTTTTCTTTCTTTTTTGGAGGTAATTAGGGTTAAATGATTTGCCCATGGTCACACAGCTAAGTAAATGTCTGAGGACTGATTTGAACTCAGGTCCTCCTAATTCCAGGGACAGTTCTATATTCCCGGTGCCACCTAACTGGCCCCCCAGCCTCTGAACTTCTTGCTGATATTTCATCTTCTTCGTTCCTTAACTTGAGTATCAACCAAAAGAATTGGATTTGGAATCAGAAGACCTGAATTTGAATCCAATGTTGGATTTTATTCCCCCGTGACCTTGGGAGGGTCACTTGACCACTCTAGGCTTCACTTTCTTCCTCCTTAAAATAAAGGTGTTGGACTCGATAGAAGGTCTTGAGGATTCCCTTCAGCTCTTGGCCTGAGAGTCTGTGACCTCACTGCAAGTGTGTCACTCCTTTGGGAAGAAGAGAATACTTCTACCAATGTGCATTCATGGAGACCAGTTAAGATGGGATGGAGAAGCAAGGGCAGAAAAGAAGCCACATGTTTTCTCTGTCTGCACTGTGAGCACACCCAGGATAAAATTATTAGCCTATATTCAATCAAAACTTCAAAGGAATCTGGAAAGAAGAATTTTTTACACAATGAACATGTTCCTTAACTAAAGAATATATGTAAAAACAAGATACTTTTAAACATATATGTGTATATGTGTGTGTTTCCCCAATTGCATTTTAAAATGATTGCTTTAACATTTGGTTCTTTTTTTAAAGTTTTGAGTTCCTAATTCTATTTCTCCCTCCTTCCCCTCCCTGCTCTCTGAGATGGTAAGCAATCAGATAGAGGTTATACATGTGCAATCATGCAGAACATTTCCATATTAGTTATTTTGTACAAGAAGACTTGAATGAAAGTGAAAAATAGCATGCTTCAGTCTGTATTCAAACACTATCAGTTCTTCCTCTGGAGATGGATAATAAGCTTCATCATTAGTCTTGCGGGATTATTTTGGGTCATTATACTGCTGAGAATAGCTAAGTCATTCGCAGTTCTTCATCTAACAATATTGCTGTTACTATGTATAATGTGCTTCTGGTTCTGTTCACTTCACTTTGCATCAATTCACATAAGTCTTTCCAGGTTTTTCTGAAGTCATCCTGCTAATAAACAAGATACTTTCTTGCTTTGAAAATGGCATATGAAAAAATTGACAGCTTTTCCTAGATGATATGATTTTTATTATTTCCAAAGATGGGGGGGCAGTCTAGAATTTCATTTCTTGGTTCAACTCACTTCATAAGAACAAAATGTATTCATCTTTAAACACAGACACACATATGACAGGCAACACGGTGCAGTCATTAGAGTGCTGAGTCAGGAAGTGGAAGTCAGGAAGCACTGGGTTCAAATCTTCTGACATTTACTGGCTTTATGATGATAGTCAAACCACTTACCCTCTTGGTGCCCCAAGGCAACTATCTAGGACTGTAAATTGCAGATCTGCATTGTTTGGGGGAGTTTCCACGCTGGGAATAAGATCAAAGATAAAAGGGAAGTTGGAGGTCATCCAGTCCAATTTCTCCCTCTTTCCCCTTAATTTTAGAGATGAGGAAGCTGAGGCCCAGAAAGGTTGTAACTTGTCCAGGGAAGTCTCCACGGTGATAAAATTACAGCTCTGCAATTACAGAAATCTCAGCCCCACTTCAAATTAGACATATATAAACTTTAAACTAAAAAATGTTTTAATCAAAGTAGAAAATGATTTTCAAAATAAAAAAAATCATTTTTTTCTTCTTCTCATATGAGTCAATAATCCTTTTTCACCCCAAATCACTTTTATTTATCTGTTCTTTTCATGCTGATAGTAGTAGGGGAAAAAGTCCCAGATGATGTCTTTTTAAAAAAAAATAATAAATCAGATGTTTTCCCAGGTCTAGGAATGATATAGTAAAGTTGAGCTACATTCTGCTTATCCAAGCATTCTGGAGAGCAATTTGGAATTATACCCAAAAAGCTATAAATGCTTTTTGACCTAACAATACTATTGCTAAGTTTATATCCTAAAGATATTTTAAAAAAGGGGTGGGGCCGAACCTATTTGTAAAAAATATTTATAGCAGCTTTTTTTTTTGTGGTGGCAACAAATTAGAAATTGAGAGGATGCTCATTATTGGGAATGGCTGAACAAGTTGTAGTATATGATTGTAATGAAATACTATTGTGCTATAAGAAATGATAAGCATGAAAATTTCAGAAAACCCTGAAAAGACTTACACGAACTGGTACAAAGTGAAGTGAGCAGAACCAGGAGAACATTGTACACAGTAACTGCAATATTGTATTGTGATCAACTGTGGATGACTTAGCTATTCTCAGCAATACAATGATCCAAGACAATTCCAAAGGACTTGGGATGAAAAATGCTATCCATTTCCAGAGAAAGACCCGACAGAGTCTGAATGCAGATTGAAGCATGCTATTTTTCACTGTATTTAAAAAAATGTTTTTGCTGTTTTCTTTCACCATGTGACTAATGTGGAAATACGTTTTGCATGATTGCACATATATGACATATCAAAGTGCTTACTGTCTGGGGGGCAGGAGGAAGGGAGAGAAATGAAACTCAAAATTTAAAAAAAAATGTTAAAAATTGTTTTTATGTGCAATTGGGTAAATATAAAATATTAAAGGGGGAAAAACTACGTTTTGCTTTATAGGCAATTAGATTTGACCTAGAAGGGACCTTTTGAATAATCAAATTCAGCTTCATTTTATAATTCAGGAAACTGAGGCACACAGGTCTTCTGGTTTCACACAGGTCCTCTGGATTTCTTTTATTAGGAATGATAACTAGCCACCTTAATTCTGTGACCTTGCTATCATTCTTTAGGGAACAAGTTATCTCAAGGTTAACCACTGAGCTCCTCTTCAGTCATTTCCAACTTTGCCCCAACCAACTTTTATGATCTATTCTAGCTTGCCTAGTCACTCCCGGTTCTGTATAATTGTAACTATTTTTGAGAGAGAATTTATGTAAAGTGTTCTGTAAGCCTTATAAGGCCATGCTAAGGTAAGAGATTGTTTTTATTCTTAAGTCTGTCTTTGGAGTGGTGTTGCTCAAAGGTGTTGATTTATGAATCAGTTGCTAGGCTTCCATTGATTATATTAATTGATATGGCAATGATGGTCTAACAAGATACTCCCTTACTTTTAAAAGTAAAGGGAAACTTCTAGAAGTATTAGAAGATGTTAGTGAGGTTTACTAGGCTAACAGATCTCAAATTTCTCTTTAATTAAATTATGATATGTGTTATAGAAAAATAAATCTTGGAAAAAAGTATCGTTGAGGAGTTACTGCTACTCACTCTATAGTATAGACATAACTTGGAGATATTGTGGGTTTGGTTCCAGACCACATTAATAAAGTAAATATTTCAATAAAACCAGAACATGAATTTTTTGGTATCCCAGTGCATATAAAAGTTATGTTTATATTGTCCTGCAGTCTGTTAAGTATGCAGTTGTATTACGTCTAAAAAACAATGTACATACCTTAATTTTAAAAAATATTTTATTGCTAAAAAATACTAACCATTATCTGAACCCTCAGTAAGACATAATCTTTTTCCTGGTGAAGGGTCTTGCCTCAATATTGATGGCTGCTGATTGATCAGGGTGGTGAAGGTTGGGATGGCTGTGGCAATAACCAATGTCTCTGATAAAGGCCTCATATCTAAATATACAGGGAACTGAACCAAATTTATAGGAATACAAGTCATTCCCCAATTGAGAAATGGTAAAAGGATATGAACAGGCAGTTTTCAGAGGAAGAAATTAAAGATATCTATAGGCATATGAAAAAATGCTCTAAATCACTATTGATTAGAGAAATGCAAATCAAAACAACTCTTAGGTACCACATCTCTCCTGTCAGGTTGGTTAACATGACAAAACAGAAAAATGATAAATGCTGGAGAGGATGTGGGAAAATTGGAACATTGTTGGTGGAGTTGTGAACTGATTCAGCCCTTCTGGAGAGCAATTTGGAACTATGCCCAAAGGGCTATAAAAATGTGCATAACCTTTGACCCAGCTATACCACTTTTAGGGCTATATCCCAAAGAGGTCATACAAGTGGGAAAGGGACCCATATGTACAAAAATATTTATAACGACTCTTTTTGTGGTGGCAAAGAATTGGAAATCAAGGGGATGCCCATCAGTTGGGGAATGGTTAAACAAATTGTGGTTTATAAATGTAATGGAATACTATTGTGCTATAAGAAATGAGGAGCAGATTGACTTCATTATAACCTGGAATGACCTATATGAATTGATGCTGAGTGAGGGGAGCAGAACCAGAAGATTAATACGCATGATTACAGACATACGGCATCTGTAAGGACTAACTTTGATAGACTTGACTCCACTTATCAATGCAAGATTCAAAGACAGCTCCAAAAGACTCATGATGGAAAAAGCTATGCACAATCAGAAAAAGAATTATGGAGTCTGAATACAGATTGAGGAAAACTTTTTGCTTTCTTTTTTTTTCCTCCTTTTTTGGTTTCATTTCTCCTTTCTCATGATTCATTCCATTGGTTATAATTCTTTACAACTGGAATATTATGTAAATAAGTTCAACATGAAGGCATATGTAGAACCTACATTGGATTACATGCTGTCTTGGGGAGGAAGAGGGAGAAGAGGGAGGGAGAGAAAATTTGGAACCCAAGAACCTTTTGGAACTGAGTGTTGTAAACTAAAAATAAAAAAAATAATTTATTATTAAAAAAAATAAGACAACAATGAAGTTTGCCACATCAATTGACTCTTCCTTTCACTTGAACACTTAGAGGCCATTGTAGGGTTATTAACTGATCTAATTTAAATATTGTTGTGTCTCAGAGACTAGGGAGGCCTGAGGAGAGGGAGAGAAATGGGGGACAGGTAGTAGGTAGAACAGTCAGAACACACACAACATTTATTAAGTTCACTGTCTCCCATAGGCTCGTGGCGCCCCAAAACAATTGAAATACTAATATCAAAGATCACTGATCACAGTCCACCATAACAGATAGTTCTTTTTTTACTTCCTGTGTGACTACAGGCAAATCACTTAACCTCTGTAGGCCCAGTTTTCTCATCTGTAAAATAAGGGTATTGGACTCAATGATATTCAGAGTCCCTTCTAGGTATCAAGATATGGATGGTATGACCCCATCACTGGAGAGATTTGAGCCAAAAGATGAATAATCCCCTTGAAACGTAAGAGATTCTTGTATCAAGCAGAAAACTGGACAAGAAGGTGCCTTTCTTTTTTTGGCGACATGACTTGCTCAGGGTCATACAGCTAGCAAGTGTCTGAGGCCACATTTGAACTCAGGTCCTCCTGACTCCAGGGCTGGTGCTCTGTCTACTGCACCACCTAGCTGCCCCAAAAAGGTGCCTTCCAACTCTGACAGTGATACTGTGAAGAATGCACTGTCCTTGAAGAGTCAAGATTCAAACGAATTTGGAATAGAGATAATAGTTTTTTCAAACTTGATTGGAAGATGGAAGTAGAGCTTTCACTAAACATTTTTTTTCAGGCTATATATGTCAGTGTGCCAGGTTCCTATGATGTCATACATAGGAACTTCCTTCCCTGATCACAAATCATGTAAACTTAATTATCTTAAACGAACACATGAGGTGAGAAGCATTGAAAGTTCCCCATGGTCATGCAGTTAATCACAGCGGGAGTTGAATCTGGTTCTCCAACTTCAGTCCTTGTTACCCAGGCCGCAGTACCAAAATGACTTTCTCACCCTTTGCCCTTTTTGTATGACTAGGGAATGATGCTACTGATTACGATGTCTCATTATCCAATTTAGACACCCCATTCTAACCACTTGAAAAATATATCTTCTCCATTAGATGTCCCTTGACACAACAAATGTTCGTTGGCAATCTTGTTTTTTTTTTTAGATCCTAGAGTGGGAGATTGGCCACTCATGTCTTCTCCTCTGCCACAAACCCTTATCCTTGGAGCGTATGTCTACTTTGTCACTTCTCTGGGACCAAAGCTCATGGAAAACCGCAAGCCCTTTGACCTCAAGAAATTGATGATTGCATACAATTTTTTAGTAGTGCTCTTTTCCTTATATATGTGTTATGAGGTAAGTATTTTTAGTCTTTCTAATGGAGATTTTGTTATTATTAGAGTATAAAATAAGCATGCTTCACAGATTGTTGCTTTAATGATTATTATGATTGTGAGGAAAAGTACAGAGACAGATCTTTAGTGACTGAGTTGAGCCTGAGAAGGCCTTGTCATATGCTTCCCTAAAAATCCCCATGAATTGCCTTGAAGACAGTGAATCATTTGGAACAATGTGATCGTAACTCAGTCTAGAGGCAAAGTGAGAGATCTGCTAATTTATCAATACTGTGTGATTCTCTGATATCTTAAAAGTAAACAATTCTGAATGAAATTTTAGCTTTAAAATATGGGACCTAATTTTTTGTGAAATATTAAAAATGTTTCAGATCATGATTAACAAGAATATTCAAGAAATATATAGGGGGGAGGGAATGACTATTTTGACATAGAAAAAAAAGCTTTCTGAATTACATTTTTTTCTTATCATTTTCATTTCCAAAGTGCTTTTTGATGTATTATTCCTCTTGTGGTTACCACGTTGTAATACTGCTATGTGAAATATTTGTAAAATTCTTTGAAATCTTAAATCACTATGTAAATGCTAGTTATCATTCTCATTATTAGTATTACAGCATCCTGGTGCTTCTTGTCAGACATATTCTATTCTAATGATATTTAAGTGTATATTTATTGAATTAGATCTCAGAACTCTGGTGTTCGTCATTTTTGTTTACAGTTAATGTTGCATTTTCAGTTTTATGTGCCTGGCTTCAGGGCCTGCATCTTAGAAGACATGTCTAATGTCAAATTTGGGTCAGGAATGAACTGCAGAAGCTCTTCAGTAGTAGCTAAAGACCATTTGGACTCTTCTACCTGACTCTAGCCTGGATTGTTTGTTGTTATGTATTGAAGTTTTTTGATCTCCTTTAAGAGGACAAGTGGATCCTATGATGACCCAATCAGTTGTTTTTGCAGTTGAGTTCTAACTCTTCATGACCCCAGTTGGGGTTTTGTTGGCAAGGATAGTGGAGTGGTTTGCCATTTCCCTCTCCAGCTCATTTCACAGATGAAGAAACTGAGGCAAATAGAGTTAAGTGACTCGCCCAGTTAAGTGACACACAGCTAGTAAGTGTCTGAGACCAGATTTGAACTCAGGAAGATAAATCTTCCTGATTTCCACCCAGCCTACAGCACCACCTAGCTGCCCATGATGTAGTAAGACATAAACAATATAAATATTCTTTGAAAGTTTTAAAAGGCTAAGTGTATAGTAGTGTCGCATATTGTGAGAAGGCTGTGGTATGTTTTAAATTAATCTGTGTTTCAAGAACTACTTTTTTAAGCTTTGGTCCTTAAAAATCTATTCTAGTCCTGCTAAGCTAAAAGTAGTTTTTTTGGTTCTCGATTATGAGAAATGTTTTATTAAAATAGTGATTATGTAGCCCTTCGGTTATGGGAAAAAATTGTGCTTATAATGAATTTCCAGAATGTTTAGTTGTAATGGAATTCTACTAAAATGAATATACCCAAATGGCAAGTTTTGAAAAATAAAACACAGTGATTATTGCATCCTCTGTGTGGTAAATAAATGCTTATTAAGTTAAATTGGAAGTGAATTAGTAGACTGTTACTGGACATCAAAAAAATAATTCTGTTCTCTTCTCATTTCTAATGCTTGCACCACTGAACCAGTCTGGTAGCGTGGAAAGAAAAGTGGATTGAAATCAGAGCACTTGAATGTGTATTCTGACCATGCCTCTTACTACATATGTGATCTTGGGCAAATCATTTAACTTCTTTGGCCTCAGTTCCATAATCTGTAAGACAAGGGCATTGGTCAAAATGACCACTAAGGTAGCTTTCAGCTCCAGGTCTGTAATTGACAAATTTCTTCTTCATAGTGGGTAATATCCGAGGAGGGAATTTATTACATAGGGTACGTGGACAGAGACCAGAGAAAGCTCTTGGGACAGGTTCATTTGTTGTGATAGCAACAGATGGCTTGTAAGAGGCCAGTGTATGAAAGCAGGCTGGTTACACAGTTCTTCCGTATTGCAAAACTTGTAATGACATCGAGATGGTGCAGTGGATGGAGCCTGGGCCTGGAGTCAGGAATACCTGAGTTCAAATTCAGACTCATATACTTACTAGCTGTGTGACTGTGGGTAAATCACTTAACCTCTGTTTACCTCAGGCTCCTCATCTATAAAATGGGGTTAACGGTGCCTCCCACCAAAGATTGTTGTGAGGATCAAATGAGACATTAAAAAGCATTTAGCACAGTTCCTGGCACATAGTAAAAACCATATAATCTTGGGTATTATTATTGATAATAATAATATTAATAGTAATATTTTACCCATATGAGGAAAATGGTTGAATTTGTCAAATGGCACCTCAGGCAAAATTGTTGCAGTCCCTTGCACTATAGCAAGTGGCACTTCTGTAACCTCAGTTTCTCCTTTTAAGCAGTCACCAGGCTGAATTCAGCTTGCCCTTTCAGAGTGAATGGGGCCAACTTCATTCCATATCTTCAGTTTCTTCCAGAGAGTAAAGTGAGGTTTAATTCCAGTCATTTGGACCATACTCTTATTCCTTCTACGTGCCTCCCTAAGCTGCTCATACCAGCTAGTTTCACTTCTCTTTATGGAATGTGGACAGATTAGCAAGAAACATCAATGATGGCCAAACAGGTAGCTGAATGGTGCTGAGTTAGGGGAAGGATGGTAAGAATATGAGCCTTTATATGGTATCTGTGAGCAGCTGAAATGTCTGAGCATGTTAGGGGGTGATTTTCTTGCATATGTTCTCTAGATTTTAAGGTTAGGGTGCAGAACCAAATTTGCATCAGTTGATTTTGTTTCTTGGCTGTCAGTGTTGTCTACTAAAAAGATTGAAAGATTCTTGGATTTAACTTAGCCAAGCCCTTTCCCTTGGGCAAGTCAAGTGACTGTAGTTAGAATACACATTCGTGTCCTCTGATTTCAATCTAGCTTTCTTTCCACTCTACCAGACTGGTTCAGTGCTGCAAACATTAGAAATGAGAAGAGAATAGAATGCCCTTTCCTGTTAGTCTGCCTTGTATCCACTTAGCCTAAATGATTGAGTTACTCATGCACTAGTTTTTCGCAGAATGAAATAGGTGTTCCTTTGGGCTTGGATGATGTAAGTTATTTCTGATCTTTGGTAAATAGCCATTTTGAAAGACTCATGCATGTGTGAAATGAATATATGCATACATTACTGTGGCATTCTTAACTAATCAAAAGTTAGAAATGAGAAAATGATGAAAGGCAATAAGAGCCCTACCTCACTTAAAAGGTTGATACCTTTAACAGCTAAAGAGGATACCTTCTCGGTTGTACAGCATATCAGAGAATTTATTACACAAGGTACAGTGTCATTAGGTGTGCAGGATAGATAATCTCATGGAGAATGTGGTAAAGATATGCCATTGTTGACCCAGAGTCAAACAGAGAATGAGATAAAGGAAAGAAACATTTACTTGAAGAACCAAGCTTGGCTCAGAATATTATGCTCTCTACATTCCGTGTCTATTCAAAATCTCCTTAAGAGAGTTAGTTAATCAGTCCACATTAGCAGCCAGGAAAGAGTCCAGGTTAGAATTTAAAAGTTGAAAATTTTATGTACTCTCTCATATTCAATATAGTGTTTATTTTCTGTAGAATAAGGTAATTATAGGCTGAGAACTTTTTGGCCCCAGAAACTCATGAAAGTAATCGAGTAAGACATGGGGTCATTATGATGAGCCGTGGTAGAGGACGTGCTCCCTTGGTCAAAATCAGAGGTCCTTAAAGGATGAACTGATGAAAGGTATTTGTCGAATACATACAATATACCAGGTACCACGTTGGATGCTAGAAATACAAATAAGAAAGTGATGTTCTCTGCCCTTGAGGAGTTTATACTCTAATATACAAGACAACACATGTAGAGGAATGATGTCCAGGGAAGGAAGTTTTTTGGGGGAATTCTCTAGAAAGATAGCTGGGTCAGTCAGTCAGGAAACATTTATAAAACTCCTACTATGTGTCAGGCACTGTGCGAAACACTGAGAATACAAAGAAAGATCAAAGACAGTCATTGCTTTTGAGAAGCTCATGGTCTAGTAGGGGATGCAACATGCAAATAACTAGGTACAAACAAGCTATATACAGGATGAATTGGAAATCATCAAGGCACTAGAATTAAGAGGGTTTGGGAAAGATGTCTAGTAGAAGTTGGGATTTTAGCTTAAAAGAAGCCAGGAGTTGGAGATAAGGAGGGAAAGGATTCTAGGCATGGAGAATGGCCAAGGAAAATGCATGGAATCTAGAGATGGAGCGTCTTGCTCAAGAAACATTAGAGGCCAGTGTCACTGCAGTGTAAGGTATAAGGAGGTGAGTAAAATAGAGAAATACTGGAAAGATAGGAAGAGGCCAGGCTATGAAGGGCTTTAAAAGCCAAACAGAAGATTTTATAGCTGATCCCAGAGATGATAGGGAGCCACTGGAGTTTATGGGTCACCCTTGTGCTTTAGGAAGATCACTTTGACAGTTGAGTAGAGGATGGACCAGAGTGGGAAGAGACTTGTGGAAGAGAAATAACCAACAGGCAACAGATCGACGGGTGTGTGTGTGTGTGTAAGAGTCAGAAGTCAAGCATAACGTATAAGACGTGAGCCTGGATGACTGGGAGGATGATGCGGCCCTCAATAATAATAGGAAAGTTTGGGAGCAAAAAGGGTTTTGGGGGAAAGATAATGAGTTCAGCTTTGAATACATCGAATTTAAGATGTTTACATGACATCCAATTCAAGATGTTTGATAGGCAGTTGGAAATACAAGACTGGAGGTCAGTAAAAAAAATTAGGGCTAAGTAAGTAGATTTGAGAATCATTAGCATAGAGATGAGATCAGATGTGAATTACGATAGAGCGAGAAGAGAAGAAGGACCAGGACAGAGGCCTTTTCTGAGGTTAACAATGTGATGTGGATGAAGATCGAGCAAAGGAGACTGAGGAATGGTCATATAGATAGGAAGAGAACCACGAGAGAGCAGTGCCCTAGAAGCCTAGGGAGAAGTGAAGAAGAAAAGAGTAAATGACAGTGTCAGAGGCTACAGATAGTTCAAGAAGAATGAGGACTGAGAAAAGACCAATAAATTTGATGATTAAGAGATCCTTAGTAACTTTAGAGAGAGCTGTTTTGGTTGAATGATAAGATTGAAAGCCAGACTGTAGAGTGTCAAGAGTGGGAGAAGATGAAGTGGAAGAGCCCATTGTAAATAGTCTTATGAAGGAGTTTAGCCACAAAATACAGGGGTAATATGGGATTTTATATATAGTTAGTGGGGATCAAGTATGGTTTTGTTTGAGGATGGGGGAAATATGATTATATTTATAGGCACTAGGGAACAAAAATGAGAGAGTGGGGATGAGAGAGAAGGCAGTCTTTTGAAGGCACAATGTAATGCTATCCCTTGTGCATGGAGAGGGGTAATATTGATCCTACTTGCCTAATGGCAGGCTAGATGAGATGTGAAGCAGGGTGTGGAGCCTAATAGGTAGAACGGTTTAGATGTGTGCTCATCATAATTCCAAAGCTGAATGGATTAACCTCCCCTGGAAGGGAGTCATGGTCTCTGGAGGGTTACTCCATAGCCCAGAGGATCTCTTTTCCAGTAGAGAGAAGAAGGTCTAGCTGCAGAGCAGATGGCAAGATACCTTGTAATGAGAAGAATCTGACAGATTAATTATTAATTAATTAATCATTACAGTTTAGATCTCAAGAGTACATAGCAAAACTTTAACCATGATTTGGACCATGTCTTAGTGTAAAGAAAATCACTGACAAAAAGTCTCCCAAACATTAGCAGATTTAGTTTTTTCTCAGTAGAATCAGTCATGTCTTTCCATATGTCTCAGTCCTGTGGTGCATTTTGAAATTTTCCTAGCTAACTTAGAAAAAGGAGTCCAACTCTGACAATGTGTTTATGTGTACATTTTTGTCGTGGCAGTGAAGCAATGTGTGCCCTGTCTCAGACCCGTACTGAATGTGACAATGAACAAATAATCACAATCTCTCAATGCTCTGAAGCAACTCTCTGAGAATATAAATTACAGATAAATTGTCAATCCATATGAATAGAAGGGGTTCTACATGGGTTGTTCTCTCTACAATTGAAATCACATATATATCTCCCTGCAGTCTGTGTGCATGGATACATTATATGTTTGTATCTGTGGAACTATGCTTTCTTTATAATCATTCTATTCTATTAATTACATGTCTAAGAATCTGTCATGTCTAGGTAAATAAAGTGATTAAATGGTGAATGCATGCCTGTCAGATATGTTGATTATGTTAGTTGCTTTTGCTTAACTGATTTTCTTTGTTACAAAAGAAGGTTCTTTTGCTGCTGGTGGGGGAGGTTAGGGCAGGAGGGCCTATCTGAAAATAACTGTGTTGTAAAAACAAAAGGTATGAATAAAATGGATTTTGAAAGTATGAGCCAAGTCAGGTGCTGGCATTTTTTAAGATGAATTTTTAATGGCCCAACTTTCATGATATTTCAGAGTTTACTTTTTTTTCTTTCTGAAATGTCTCCATATGGCCTTGAAAATCCTATTTTCAAGTTTACACATGACATGATTATATTTTTAGTTTTAATAGACCATTTGCAAAAGTTTAAGTAGGTACCATCACATGATGAAATAAGTTTTTAATTAAAAAAATTTTGCTGTAGGTTTATCAAATTAGAAATGTTAGGTCTGGGGTCCATTGGAAGACTATGACATCACTGTGATGCTCAGTGAAAAGTTCTAAGAAAGGTGAAATGTGGGGGTGGAGCCAGGATGGCGACTGGAAAGTGGTAACTGGTATGAGCTCCCCGCCAAGTCCCTCCAAAAACCTATAGGGAAATGGCTCTGAACCAATTCTAGAGCTGCAGAGCCCACAAGGTGGTGGAGGGAGGCAGGGCTCCAGCCCAGGACAGCCTGGATGGTCTCGGGGTAGGGTCTGTCCCGCACGGAACTCCCAGCTCCCAGCTGAGGGGAGCAGAGCTGGGCCAAGCAGAGCCCAGCGTGCAGGGTGCGGTGCCGACTGCAGACCGCAGACCGATGAGACCGGGAGTGGAGCGAGGGGTGCCCTAGCATGCTGAATTACTGAGCTGTGGCATGTACCGGACCTCACAACCCAAAAACAGCAAAGACATCAGAGAAGGTTAGTGGGAAAAGCTGTGGGACGAGAGGGAGTTTGTGGTTAGACTACCACCCCTGGGGCAATGGAGGCGGTGCAGCTTTAGAAATTCAGCTGCAGTTGCTTCTGGCCCCAGGCCCACCTGGTGGGAGGAATTAAGTGGCTGATCAGAGCAGGAGTGAAGAGCCTACTGAAGATTTAAGCCCAGTCCAGGTAGGGGGTTCTTGGGGAAGGAGGAGTGCTGGTGAGGCAGTGCATCCGCCCAAGCCTGGAACATAGAACTCTTTAGTCACACCCCGTTGAAAAACTCAAGGGTTAAGTAAGTTGTCTGGGAACATGGCCAGACGGCGAAAACACACCCAGATTTAGTCTCAGACTCTGGAGTCCTTCTCTGGTGACAAAGAAGACCAAAACATACAGTCAGGTGAAGTTAACAAAGTCATAGAGCCTA
>CM053622.1:344570699-344595295 GCA_028646595.1 Phalanger gymnotis | reverse complement strand
ATTTAGATTCAATTTCAAGCCATTATCTTCAACAAACAGTTCGTTATTTTCTTTACTCGATTACAACCATTTTGTGGGTGTGTTGGAATTAAGGTCCTCCAGATTGCAAAATTGTAACTGACCTATTAACAAGAATATTTTCTTGTTTGGATGAATTTTCATCCAAAGCCATAGAGAAGAAGCTCTACCAGTTTACCTTATCTTTTTTTAAAAAAATGTTACTTTGCCCATTTTCTTGAATTTTCATTTAAGAGAAAATAGTGCCCATGTGGTCTATGCCTTGAAGTTGAACCTGAGCAAAAGGCAAATAAAAACCCAGTTGTTATGTTCACCTAGAAAATATCTTGAGGTAATGTTTTGACTTGATTATTTGCTGATTTCATAAGCCAAAATATCAATTATTGCTAGATATAAGAGAAAATTTCATCACCTGGTAATCATCTGAGTAACATGAAGTTTAGACAGTCTTTGCCTCACTTCTTTTCTCCCTGTTCTTTCAGCAGGGTACACTATGTTGGGATAACTGTCTAAAGAAAGTTGTTTTATTCAGAACAATATTTATATGAACAACAAAATGAATTTGAGTGTTATTTATAGTTGGTTACCATTTTAGCTAACTTTTTTCCTTCACTGCTGAGATTTCTCATTGAGAAAGTCTTGTAAGAAATGTGTGGGGGAAAACCCAATTAATCCTTGGGTATACCAGGAAGTAAATATTTTCTTAATGTTTTTTTTTTCTTTCTCCTCACCTGTAGTTCATCATGTCTGGCTGGGGTATAGGCTATTCATACAGGTGTGACATAGTTGACTATTCCAGATCACCTATGGCCCTAAGGGTAAGTTGTTGTTTAGTCATTTTTCAGTTGTGTCTAACTCTTCATGACCTCATTTGGCTTTTCTTGGCACAGACACTGGAGTGGTTTGCCATTTCTATCTCCAGGTCATTTTACTGATGAGGAAACTGAGGCAGACAGGGTTAATTGACTTGCCCAGGGTTAGACAGCTACTAAGAGATCAGATTTGAACTCAGGAAGAAGAGTCTTCCTGACTCCTGGCCTGACACTCTATCCATTGTGCCACCTAGCTTCCTTCAAGGGCAGCCATTAACTATTAGAGCTGGACAAATTAAAAGGATATTTTTAAAGCTGATTTTGAATCACATTTACTCTATTCTAGATTCAAAATCAGTTGGAGGGAGGAGACAGGACAGTGGAGAAAAGGCAGAGACTCACCTGAACTCTCCCAAATTCCCCTTCAAATACCTTTAAAATAATACCTAAAAAAATAAATTCTGGAGTTGCAGAACCCACAAAAGCATGGGGTGAAATAATTTTCCAGCCCAAGAACCAGGTACAGAAATGGGAAGAATCCACTGATCATCTCCTGAAGGAGATCCCAAAATGAAAACTCCCAGGAATATTATAGCCAAATTCCAGAGCTTCCAAATCAAGGAGAAAATATTGCAAGCAGCCAGAAAGAAACAATTCAAATATGGTGGAGCCACAGTGAGGATATCACAAGATTTAGCAGTTCCTACATCAAAGGATGGGAGGGCTTGGAATATGATATTCTGGAAGGCAAAGGAACTAGGAATACAACCAAGAATTACCTACTCAGCAAAACAGTATAATCCTTCATGGGAAAAAATGGATATTCAATGAAATAGAAGACTTTTAAGCATTCCTGATGAAAAGACCAGAGTTGAATAGAAAATTTGACTTTTGAGTATAAGAGCCTAGAGAAGCACAAAAAAGGTAAACAGGGAAGAGAAATTGTAAGGGTTTCAATAAGACTAAGCAGTTTGTATTCCTGCATGGGAAAAATGACAATTGTAACTCCTAAAAATTTTAGGGCAGTTAGAAGTATAAATAGAAGGCATGGATGTGAGTTGAATATGATGGGATGATTTATCTAAAAAATAAAATAAAATTAAGGGGTAAGAAAGAGAAATGCACTGGGAGAAGGGGAAAGGGAGCCATAGAATGGGATAAATTATCTTACATAAAAGAGGTGTGAAAGAGCTTTTACAGTGGAAGGGAAAACGAAAAGGGGGTGAGGTGAGTTCTCCTTGGAATTAGCTCAAAGAGAGAATAACATACACATTCAGTTGGATATAGAAACCTATCTTATCCTAGAGGAAAGTGAGAGGGGAAAAGGATAAGAGAAGGAAAGGTAATGGAAAGGAGGGTGGATTGAGGTAGGTAAAAGGAAGAAGCAAAACACTTTTAAGGATGGACAGGTTGAAAGGAGAGATAGCAGGATAAACGGGGAAAATAGGATGGAGGGAAATACACAGTTAGTAATCCTAACCGTGAAAAAAAGTTTTACAGAAAGTTTCTCTGAAAAAGACCTCATTTCTCAAATACATAGTCAAATACAATGAGTCAAATTTATAAAAAATAAGAGCAATTCCTCAATTGATAAATGTTCAAAGGATATGAACAGGCAATTTTCAGACAAAGTAATCAAAGGAATCTATAATCATATAAATGCAAATTAAAACAACTCCGAGCTACCACACCATACCTATCAAATTGGCTAATATGATGGAAAGGAAAATGACAAATGTTGGAGTAGATGTAGGAAAATTGAGACACTACATTAGTTTTGGTAAAGTTGTATTCTGATTCAACCATTCTGGAGAGCAATTTGGAATTATGCCCAAAGGCTATAAAACCATGCATACCATTCGACCAAGCAATACCACTACTAGCTCTGTATCCCAAAGAGATTACCAAAAAAGGAAAAGGCTCTTTATATATAAAAATATTTATAGCAGCTCTTTTAATGGTGGCAAAGAATGTATATCAATTGGGGAATGGCTGAACAATTCATTCATGATCATGATGGAATAGTATAAGAAATTATGAGCAGGATGCTCTCAGTAAAACCTAAAAAGATTTGAATGAACTAATGCAAAGTGAAATGATCAGAACCGGGAGAACTTTGTATACAGCAACAGCAACATTGTAAGATGCTTAACTGTGAATGGCTTAGCTATTCTCAGCAATATGATAATCCAAGACAACTCTGAAGGATTTGTGATAAAAAATGCTATCCATTTTCAGAGAAAGAACTGATAGAGTCTGAGTGCAGATTGAAGCATACTTTTTCTTTACTTTATTTTTCTTAGTTGTTTTTTGTTGTTTGGGTCTGTATTTTCTTTCACAATATGACTAGTGTGGAAATATGTTTTCATGACTGTACGTGTATAACCTATATCAAAGTGCTTGCCTTCTCAATAAGAAAGATGGAAGAGAATTTGGAGCTCAAATTTTTGTTTAAATGTTAAAAATTGTTTTTACATGTAATTGGAAAAAATGAAATATTAAATCAAGAAAAAAATCAGTTTTAAAAACATTTTTCTCATTGTCCAGCTGCAATAATTATTAGTTATGATTTCTGACTAAATTTACTACACTAAAAACTGATAAATGAATTAATTCAGATTTGAGGCTGAAAGGCTTGAGAGAACTTAAAAAATTTTCTATGAAAAAAATCAGAGAAAATCAAAGGCATTTCCCTTTTCTTTCATTTTCTTTTCTTTTTGGTGGGATAGAAA
Organism: Phalanger gymnotis; assembly: GCA_028646595.1. Taxonomy (NCBI): domain Eukaryota; kingdom Metazoa; phylum Chordata; class Mammalia; order Diprotodontia; family Phalangeridae; genus Phalanger; species Phalanger gymnotis. Next base: position 344,591,733 of record CM053622.1, on the reverse strand, counting down.
GTGTTGATATCATTATTTGTAGTCTTTAATTAAAATTCCTTGTTCTTCTGTGTATGCTTCTGCAGATGGCATGGACCTGCTGGCTTTATTACTTCTCCAAGTTCGTTGAGCTATTAGACACTGTAAGTATGAAGTCATCCAGTTAAGTAAATACCTGATTTCTTTCTATGGAAATCATAGATTAGAAGAAAGTTAATAGAGTTTTGTTCTGATGCTTCACTTCCTTACTAGCCAGACTCTGTACCTTTGATTAGCCTCATTATCTCTCATTTATCCCAGAGAATGCATGGGGGAAGATACCTCTATTTCCAAAATGTTCCCCAGACCTTAAAAAAGATGTCCCTACAATCCACTCATGCCATGTCATTAAATAATAACTATGTATAAACACAACTCTGTTATAACCTATGTAACAGCTTACCTTTACTCCACTGATTTGAGTGCCACACAATTGTCTCAAATCCCTTAAAACAGCTCTCCATTGCTTTGAGTCTTATGATTAAGTTTAGGATGTGTGCAAATCTGGTCTAGGCTCTTTACAGTTTGGATTTAGGAGGAACTATTGTTATTTGACCAAAACTGTGGCCATCAGAGCACAAAGGACCTTCACTCTACCAAGCGCTATAGACCAATGCTAAACTATACCCAAAGAGCCTATCTTTAAAACAAAAACAAAAACCCCTAAACAAATGAAAACAAACCTATCACGGATATATAGAGAGCATCATCCAAGTACTTTATTTCATACTGAGGTCCATGCTTTTTAGGTCTCCTTTTCATCTTGCTTGTGAGCATGTTCAGTGCTTACAGACTTTGGCCACAGGATCTGCAGAAATGCTTGTACCAAGAATTCCATTCCTCTCAATTCTATTGATCCCGTTTGAAGAAACCATGTGTGTTTTTCTTTTCCTTCTATGGAAGCTAGGACGAAAGACCACTCCATTTTCTGTTGTTTCTACCTCTAGTTAGGACTAGTAGGAGAACTTCAAGCCCCAAGTCTTTTTAATTGTATTCTCCCTTTATGACCCATACAGCTATGTCCTGTGTTTCAAATCTTCACCTCACCTATTTCTGTTTCACTGTTCAGAGAATGTTAGAGACGGAAGGAATATTAAATATCCTTTAGTCTAACTCCTTTATTTTACAGATGACACAGTTGAGGCTCAGAGAGATAAACTGACTTGTCAAAAGTCACAGTCAGTGAGTCCTGGGTAGAGACAGGCCTAGAACCAGAATCCTCTTGACTCCCACCCGTTCAGTTCTCTTTCCTCTGAGCCATGTTGCTTCCTTACATTTTTGTAAGCATATGTATTTTGGCTTTGTTACCTTGTTATTTTGTTTTGCACATTCCTAGTGCTATGTGGAATGTTGTGCCCTTACCTCCCAATAATCCTCTCTCTTGCCCTTATTGCTACATATCATTGTTCTTTTGGGCTGTTATACCTGTGGAATTCTGGGCTTTGTTTACACTCTTCTTCTTAAGTTGCCTAATAATTTTCCTTTCATATTTCTCTATAAATAAATCTACAGATTCCATTTCGTAATGCCTTGACTTGGCCATGTTTCCTAAGCTACTTCTACTTTGCTTTCTGTTTCCCAATTTAACTCTTTGGAGGCTATATTTAAAAAAAAACTATTATTATTCCTTTATGCATTTTTGATGACTGCTAATTGTTTTTTAACCTCCTCTCTTATTTGATTAAATCTAGATTTATCCAAATTAGAGGAAATACAGAATTTTTCTAATCTCAAGAATTAGGACCAGTCTATTCTGTCATTATTTCTTTCTTCATATTTGCCTGGAAAAAATCGCTCTGATTTCTTTTATTTGTTCCTGCTCCTTCCTCCAGGCTGTCTATTTGACCACCTCATTCTGCTCCTACTTCCTCATCCCTCCCACCTCTAAGACTTTAATTTCTCTAGAATTATCTGACTCTTCATGATCACATAAAGGGGAGACAGCCCCTTTTGTGCTTCCCCTTATGAAACTGTCTCATTCTGCAAACATTCCAGAAAACTTGATTTTTAAAGCAAATTGTGTTTGTGTATCACTAAAAATATTTCATACTTCCTCTATGTTTGTGTATACTAAATGTATATTGCATGTATTTTAAATGTGAACTTGATTTTCTTTAAATTATTTCAGATCTTTTTTGTTCTGCGTAAGAAAAATAGCCAAGTTACTTTCCTGCATGTCTTCCATCACACCATCATGCCATGGACCTGGTGGTTTGGAGTCAAATTTGCTGCAGGTAGTTGAGGGAGAATTGGGATCATGTGTTATAATAATAATAAAATTTCCATATGTTATAAAAACAATAATAATGATAATAGCATTTACATAGCACTTTAAGGTTTTCAAAGTGCCTTTATAAATATTATCTCATTTGATCCTCAAAACAACCCTGGGAAGTAGGTGCTAACATTGTCTTCACTTTATGGATAAGGAAACTGAGACAGACAGAGGTCTTGCCCAGGGTCATACATATAAATTGCCATTAAAATGAAGAAAATTAACAAATTCTCTGGAAAGTCAGAGAAGACACTCAAGTGAAACTCCTGACTTTGTATATGGGGAAATTATATAGCTTTTTCTGCCTTGCCTATTTATTCTTCTCTGGTCTAAAATACCAGATATTTAAGGCTCTTTGGCACATTCTCCCATATGTATTCTTTAGTTGAGAATACTTTGGGTTCTCTTTTTCAATTTTCATTTGCTCTATTCTCAATATGTTAAGAGTACACTTCTTTATAGTGGAACGCAAATCCTCTATTGGTAGGGATTTTGTTAAATGATGGAGAGGCAGCATTGCATAGTAGATAGTAAACCAGTTTGGAGCCTAGAAGACATGGATTTAAGTCCTTACTGTGACACATCTAGACTGTGTGACCTTCCGTAAGTTACTTAACCTCTCCATGGTCTAGGCAACCCTCTCAGATGCTAAGTTGCAGAAATAGTGACAACCTCCATTGATCAGAGCATCAGGAATTCCCTATTCTCGAATTTTGTTGTTGTTGTTTGGTTGTTTTCAGTCATGTCCTACCGTTCATGACCCCAGTTGGGATTTTTTGGTGCAGATACTGGAGTGGCTTGCCATTTCCTTTTCCAGTGCGTTTTATAGATGAGGAACTGAGGCAAACTGGGTTAAGTGACTTGCCCAGGATCACACAGCTAGTTAAGTGTCTGAGGCTAGATTTGAACTCAGGGTCTTCCTGACTCCAGGCTAGCTACTTTATCCACTTCACCACCTAACTGTCCCTCCTATTTTGGGAAGTTAAGGTCAATTTCAGTGCTCAATACACCTTACCTACATCTAGATTTCTTCCCATCAACTTTTATTAAACATACCCAATAATGTTCCCATTAAAGAACCTGTCCAAAATCTGTATTCTTGTGCTACTTATAGTACTGAAGGATCCTCTTTGGTAGTACATGGTGTTTGGGTTTAGTTCTTTTGAATTTTATGAACTATGGAATTAATTTGTCTTGTAAGTTTATTAAGGGCAAATGTCTTTAAATCTTTTCCAGCTCCCAGAATAATTGCTTGAACTGACTTTAAGAGGAAGGCAGCATGGTATAGTGGCTAGAACACTCCTTAGTCCTGGAGTCAGAGGATATAGGTTCAAAACTCACCTCTGATGATTACAACCTGTATGACCTTGGGAAAGCCACTTAACCTCTGGGGCTCAGTTTCCTGATCTATGAAACAAGAGGGTTGGATTAGATGTCTTCTGTGGTGTCCTCCAGCTCTGGACCTACTATCCTTGTCATTCCTTTGGCTGAGAGAACTCCCAGTGTCAGACTATTTTTTATCAATTAGCTTATGACTAAGTAGATGGAAGTCCTAAGGAGTGTATGTTGTGCTTAATAAATATTTATTGAGTGAATGGATTTTATATAATATGGCTTGAATAGTTTGTATTAAATTATATTTTGAACCCACAAATAGAAATTTCAGAGAATTAATCTTTTTTTCTGATATAGAAATCAATTTCCACTGAGAGATTCTTTTTTTTAAAGAATCTTTCATTCAAGAACTCAAACAGTACAGTCCAGACTCTACTACCATGTTAAATTTATAAAGGACTTTAAAAAAACCATGCAGTATATATAACAGAGATTTATGTACAATCCTCTTTTTCTGCTCTTTACATGTGGAAATGTTTGTGTTTCTAGATGTCTGTGAAGTTCATAATGAAGAAAAGGAAAATCAAATTTAAAAAATTGAATCTTCCTCCTCATAATACAAGATTTTGGGGGATATACTTATATCTGTTTCTCAAGTTTAAGAATCTTCAGGCTTCTGGAATAAAGCTTTTTCATGTAGTGACATCATTGCAATCTAGTTTTGAAGATTAAGGAGAAAACTTTTAGAAGATTCCAGATCCAAGCCCAGGGAACTCACAACATAGGGGAAACCCTGTGGTTCAAGGATAAAGAGGGCTAGGAAGGAAAATGTGGCAGGAGGAGGAAAATCCCAGGGTTGACAGAACACTACTGTGACTTCAGACGTGATTTTGCATTTCCTGCACACCAGGAGACATGTAAGCAATTGAAATTCCTCAAGTTGGCAGCTTGCCAGGGAGAATTTTTCCAGAGGAAACAGATCTGATTTTATAACCTAGTTCATGAAATAGAATTCAGGTTATAGTCAGATTTCTAACTATATCTATTTCATTTTACTTTGATTTAAGAAATGTTCATTAAGTACCTGCCTTTTACAACACAGTGTGCTAGACCCAGGAAGAGAGAGAAGCCAATGCAAAGGAGAACAGGTCCCTTTTGCGAGGCATTTATAGTCTAAATAGGAAAGAGAGTGAATGTATTTGGAAATAACTGTTACACAAGGTATACTTTGCGTACAATCATAAGGAACACACAAGCAATCCCTCTTAGAGATTCATAAGAAGAGATCACTGCTTGCTATGTTGTCTTTTCCTGCCCCGTCTTGTTTCTATTTACTGTTAAAGGTATGAAAAGTATTTTTTTTACCGAGTTCTGAGTCATCTTTACAGCTCTTTGTCTGTCCTGTGTTAAAAGTCATTGACGTTTTGAGGGCTAAAAGCCCATAGCGCAGCACCTTATTGTAAGTACATGATACACTTCCAATAAATATTAAATCAAATCCCATAAAGCATTCAGCCTTTTTCAGAAGAATGCGATCCAGTCTTGGCCACTAGCAGTACTTTACAAGGGGCTTTCAAGGCCATGAAGTAAGGAATAGCCATATGTCTGAACCCTTAACATGAGATTAAGTTACTTAAACTTACCCTTGTTTTATGTTCATTTACATCCATATTTCATAAATATGTGTTTGTTGCTGTCATTGTTCAGTTGTTTCAGTCATGCCTGACTCTTGATGATCCCATTTGGAGTTTTCTGGCCAAAGGTACTACAGTGGTTTGCCTTTTCCTTCTCCAGCTCATTTTACAGATGAGGAAACTGAGGCAAACAGGGTTTTGTGACTTGCCTAGCGTCACACAGCTAGTAAGTGTCCGAGGCCAGATTAGAACTCATGAAAATGATTCCTCCTGACTCCAGGCCCAGTGTTCTATCCACTGTGCCACCTAGGTATCCCACTCTTGATTTATTAGGCAGATAATTAAAGTTAACACATTACAACAAGAAAGGATATGAGGGGACTTGAGAATTACTTTACATCTCACTTTGTGCCTCCCGTTGACTCTCCAAATCTTGATCTTTATTGCTTTTGAGAAAGAGTTTATAAGAATGTTAAGAATTTAGATCTGGAAAGGATTTTAGAGGCCATCTGGTCCAACACTCACTTTAAAGTTGAAGAAACAGAAGCTCCTGAAAGTCATCAGATCATAGAGTTAAAGCTAGAAAAGACCTTCGAGACCATTTATTTTAACTTTTTACATACGGCAGTTTTATTGACATAATACTCTATGTTCTGGAATCTCTTAGACTGATGGGCTCTCCTACTTTGGAAAGTTTCTATCACACTAGTTTATCATTTGCATTCATGCATTTTTGAAGCAGATAGATGGTGGTGCGGTGGATAGATCACTGACCTGGAGACCTGGAGTCAGGAAGGCCTAAGTTCAAATCCAGCCTCAGATACTTACCAGCTAAGTGACCCTGAGCAAGTCAGTTGACCTCTGTCTACCTCAATTGCCTTTTCTGCAAAATGGAGATATAATAATAGTACCTAACCCCCTCCCCCAGGATAATATGAGAAAATATTTGTAAAGCACTTTGCAAACCTCGCAGCATGAGATGAATGCTGGCTATTATTATTTCCTTGGCATCTTTGTTTGGTCTTCCATGTAGAGTTCTGTGAAATACTTTGTGCATGGACTATCTATTCAGTGCCATCCAAGGCAGCAATACCTTTAGAAGTATTTCCCATGTGAAGGCCTAACCTTCCTTACCTGGAATGAAATTGTCAAACTCAGAACCAATTTTTTTTCAATACATTCCAGCCCAGCTAATTTTTACCTTGTATTTAATTCCCTGGCTGGCTGTTGAACTTCCTTATGCAATAGCATTAGCATGGTTCTCCTCCTTGTGTGTTCTTTCATTTAAATGGGCATATGCTCACATATATCTGAAGATAATTTTGACATTGACTCTGTATATATCCAACTTGAGAGGAGAATGGCAAGAGTTGCCTAGTTCTCCAGGTGATAGAACATTATGTGTTGTTCATTTACTAAGTTTAACTCATTTGAAGATTCAAATACTTTGGGAGACCTTTTATCAGAGAAAGAAAAACAATTTCAGAGAAAAGTAATCTTTATCAGGAAAACCTCGCAAAAGCAGGCAAAGCAAGTTTCTACCTAAACCATCAAAGATGGATTAAGTGTAGTATCTTAAAGTTCTCCAGAAAAGTTTTGCTGCTATATTTGCATAAGTTTATTTTCTAGAAGGTTGCACAAAATGTGAATAATCAAAAAGCTAAAATATTGTAACAGTAACAGTTCCATATATGATAAAAATCTTACTTTAGGTACATGTGAACAGGTACATTAAAATATTTTAAAGAGAATATTCTCATGATGAGAGAATTAGCTATTTACTCTGGTCCTATGTTTATTAGGTTCTGACTTGATATGTCATTGATACTAGGATCTATACCCTGGAAGTCTTTCCTTGGTAAGAGTATCAGAATTTCGTGATATAGTAGGTAGAGTAATAATGATGGCTCCATGTTAATGGCCAAGAAAATGTCTTCCCATCATAGAACCATGAAGCTCAAATAAACATCTAGAGTGTGTTAACTGTGGAAGAGCCTTTGTGAACTAAGACATAAATCATCAAAAATGGATTAAGTGTCTTATAGCTCTCCAGAAAAAAATTTGCTACTATCCTGGTGTATCTATTTAAACTTATTTTTCAAAAGGTTAAGCAAAATGTGAATAATAAAAGCTAAAAATTGTAATAATAAGGGTTCCATATGTAATAAAACTTCATTAATTCTGACTCCAGTGGGGAGTCCAGGGGGACAGAGACTAGCCAAAATTGAATTTGACCATGCTTATAAAGGAAGAGTTTGCTAAAGCAAATGGTATCAACAAGATTAGAGGAGGAAAATGCAATTGCTTGAGAGAATAAATTATTTTTGGCACCCCCTCAGCACTTTATGAGCATGTGTTTATATATAATTATTATGCTGATTATGAATCTTATATATGCATCTGATCTCTATGAAATAGCATTCTGTTAATCTAGTTGGACTTCTTGTATATATTTAGAAGTCTATTTCCATGTTGATTACTAAACTACCGTGTTAAAAAAAAAAAACCAAAATGAGACAGTATGGTAAATAGAGTTTTGGATTTGGACTTGGATTAAAATCCCATGTTTGGCACTGGTTGGCTTTGTGACTTTGGGCAAGTCTCCTAACCAATCAATGACCAGAGGATTCCCTAGGACTGATTTCTTAAGTCATAGGCAGTTGATAGAGGGAGTCTTCACACTAGTTGTCCTTCCAAGCTATCAGATATGAGGTAACACTCCACAAAAGAGTTACTCTGTGCTTAGAGGGCACCCTGGGACCTTGAGCATTATTTCACACAGTCTACCAAGCTTTTGGAAGGTCTTTAGGTATAAATCTGCCTTCTGTGTTCTAAGCCAAAAGAGGTTTAGTGCCAAAGGTTGTCCACCAGGTGGTAACATTTTGTGGCCACTGAAATTCATAAAGATAATATAATCTTTCTCCTGAACTCCATCTGAGTGTCTCATTAGCATATCAAACGCAGTATGCCTAATATGAAACTTGTTGTCTTCTCCCATAAACCTTTTCCTCCATCAGATTTCCCTATTTCTAGTGAAGGCATCATTATCCTTCTATTCTCAGATTCGCAACCTTGTAGTTATCCTTAATTCTTTCCTTTTACCACCAATATCCAAGCAATTACCAACTCTTACAGATACTACTTCCATATTTCTGAAATTGCTTCAGGCCCTTATTCTCTCTAGCCTTAATTATTGCAAAAATAATTTAGATTGGCCTCCTGCTTCCAATCTCTACCCTATCCAATTAGTATTCCATGAAGTTCCTAAAATAACCATTCTAAGGAATAAGTACACATCTGCTTAAAAAATCTTTAGGGGCACCCTATTGCCTCTGAAATAAAATACAAATGCCTTAGCCTAGGATCTAAGGCCCATGTCCAGCATTATTTCATGTAAGTCCCTTTCAGGTACTCTTTATTCTATTCAAACTGACCTCCTCGAAATTTTCAGAATTAAGAATTCCATCTCTCAGCTTCTTTGCTTTGTACAATCCATTTCCCATGCCTGGTTTGTATTCCCATTCTGACCTCTGCTTCTTAGAGCAGGATATCTAAACCTAGGGTCCATGAACTTGTTTTTAAAAACATTTTAATAACTATATTTCAATATATTTGTTTTCTTTATAATCTTATGTATTATATTTTATCCATTTAAAAATATTGCTGTGAGAAAGTATTCATAAGACTTCCCCAAACTAAAAGGAGTCCATGATACAAAAATGATTAATTAAACTCAGGAGTTTTCATTTCTTTCAAGGCTCTGCTTAGGTACCCCCTCTTACTGGAAGCCTTACCTGATCCTCCTCCAGCCAATTTTTAGCATTACCTCCTTCCTCAAATATCTTCTAGTTGCTTATCTGTTTATTACTTGTCTCCCCCATTAGAAAGTAAGCTCCTAGAGGGCAGGGACTTTTTTTGTTTTTGTTTTTGTTTTATCGTTGCTTCTCTAGAACATAACTCAATGCTTCGTACGTAGGAGCTACTAAACTACGTTATTGGAAAAATAACCTAATTGATGAAAGTACCAATCTTTGAATTGCTAGAAGGCTTAAAGCATTGTTTTCTTTTAAAATTTTGTAATTTTAATTTTTTCTAGTTTAAATTGGATTTTTCCAGTAATTAGTCTGAAGCTTTTGAGGATTTGTTATATTAATGAATTTTAAAAAGCACTATTCTTTGGATAAAGTAAAATCCTTTGAATAATATATTTTAAAGCAACAAAACTGTTTTCTCTCACAACCAAGAAAAATATGTTGCTTGTTGTCATGCCGGTGGAAGGAGAAGCCTTTTTTAATGTTTCCCTGTCAGTGCTACAAATTATTGTGTTACTTTGAAAATATTTTTGAAGAGTATTGTGGGTAGAACAAATAAATTTTAAAAAGAATATTCTGATATATAACCATTATAAATAGAATTCGTCTTGTATTTGAAGTAAACAGCCATTTGTAGTAGGAGCGAATTTATACCTTATCTAAATAAATTGTACTTGCTAAAGCTGTCAAGGATTTTGCCAATCTTGTGAATTGCTCATATTTTTTCTAATGTATTAAGTCTGTAGATTCAGCAAATTTGAGTTCTCATATGACATTTTCTTCCAATTAAAAATCAAGGAATAATGACATTAAAAATCTTCTGTCATATAAATCCATCTCTTGGACAACCAATGACAATGCTACATTTTGCAGGTGGTTTGGGAACATTCCATGCCTTGTTGAATACAGCTGTTCATGTAGTCATGTACACCTACTATGGATTGTGTGCACTGGGACCAGCCTACCAGAAATATTTGTGGTGGAAAAAATACTTGACAACACTACAGCTTGTGAGTAACTCCTCTCCCCTTCCCATAAAGTAGATTTTAAGCCCAGCTAGTGGAAATCAGTCCATTTCTATGTAAATTATATTCCCAACTAAATAGTCCACAGAGGAAACAAATAACTTTATCATTGTACATTGTGTAGTTAATCTTTTGGTATAATTTTAGTTTTATCAGGAACCTAGCTGAAAACAATTGAGTATATTTATAAAATAGCAAGTACTAATTATGAAATCTTAAGCCAGAATAATGTGTGTACTATCCCAGCTGTTTCATTTATAGTTAAATCAAATAGGTATATTTGAATAATTAACATGAATCAGCCTAATGGGATCTATTATGACTATAATACTAAACTGAAAGAGAAAAGATTCACATGCTTGGTTCAAGCTCTCCATAGCTTATCCCACAATATTGGGCAAGTTATTTAATTTTTAAGTAATTAAAAATAATTAACCCTTTTTCTCTTCCTCATCATTCCCAACCTCAATATGTATAAACTCCTATGTTTCCTTAACATCAGAGAATTATTGTAAGAGCCAAAAACCAAATTTCAGAAAGTTGATAAATCAATGTTCTTTAAAAAATTGTTTTCCAGTCACGATTCATAATTACGCTCTAATCAAATGAGTAGCCAACACACACCTAAAAATCTGTCTAGCAGGAATACCTCTTCAACATCTAAGTTTGAATTCTGCATCATAGAAATTCCTGCAAAAATGTAACATGTAGCTATGCTGCCTTTAGAAGTATTATTTAAGACTTGAGCAGAGTATTAACTTAGATGTTTTTGCAGCTTCCTACTCTGTCCAGCAAATTGACTTCACATTCTACTGAAGCTGAAGAAGAAAGCATGGATTTAGAGTTGTATCCCTAGATTTAACATTTAAAAAGGGAACTTCTAGTTATCACTTAACATGGATTGAATGCCCAGAATATGCTAGAAAACATACAAAACAAATCTATCCTATGTTCCCTGTCTTAAGATGGAAGAATTAATTTTTGATTCAGGACCTATGCCATGTCAAGATTTGATTATGTGCCTAGAGATGGTTGCCCTTGAGTATACCCAGAAGGGCCTACTGTCTGTTCTCTCCATTGTTCTAATTCCTGTAGAGACAGCATGGTGTCGTGGTAAAAATACTGTACCTAGAGCTGGGAAGATCAAGCTTCAAATGCTGCCTCTGACATTTAACTAGCCTCCTAGCTTCCCTGAGCGTCAGTGTCCTTGTCTGTAAAATGAAAAGGTTGGGTTATATTGCCTCTGAAGTCCCTTCCAGAGGTAGATCCATGATCCTGAGATCCTATGAACTCACTGAGGCCAGCCAAAATCCATCTTTGAAGAGCCTACTCTGAAGGCTTAGAACAGCAGGGAAAGCGAAAACCTTTTTTGCATAGAGCAACGGTTCACAAACTCTTTTTCAGCCTGTAGCACAGCATTATTTGAGAGACTTATGCATATGCTGGTAATTGTAAGTTGCATGAAAATATAAGTTCAGTCTAATTCCTGAGTCACACATGCCTAAGTAATTGAAAGTGGACCTTTTATATCATGTGGGGCACACCTGACAAAAATTTGGGGCATACTCTTGAAGAACTCCTTGGCTTAGTGTGTGGGAAGATGCCAGGGATTCTTTTGGTTACTTCAAAGTCAGGGTTGCTCTTAGCCCATTTTACAAAGAGAACCCTCACACGTTTAGGTTATCGTTCCATTGTGTCCGACTCTTCGTGACCCCATTTGGGGTTTTTGTGGCAAAGATACTGGTGTGGTTTGCCATTTCCTTCTCCAGCTCATTTTACAGATGAAGAAACTGAGGCAAACAGAGTTAAGTGACTTGCCCAGCGTCACACAGCTAGCAGGTGTCTGAGGTCATATTTGAACTTAGGTCCTCCTGACCACTCTTATTTACTGTGTCACCTAGCTGCCTCATTTGGGTACACTTTTAGGACGACCTATATTCTCCAAAGAAGGTCTTCTCTATTGCCGGTGTGAACCAGTTCTGAATTTAGATCCATAGCAAAGCAACTCTTAAGGAAGTTACTTTTCAAGCAAAATTGCTGGCCCAAGAGCAGCCAACAGAGGTGCATGAGAAGTATAGGTTGATTGTACAAGTGGTTAAGAATTAAACCGCTAATTAGAAGAGTTTTTAAATGGCAACAAAATACCTGACTATTTTCCTTGTTCTCTTCTTTAGGTTCAGTTTGTTATAGTGACAGCCCACATAGGACTATCCTTCCTTGTAAAGGACTGCAAATACCAGTTTCCAGTATTCCAATACATCATCATGTGCTATGGGTTTATCTTCTTGACACTGTTTGCCCACTTTTGGTATTGTGCTTATACCAAGGGCCAAAGGCTGCCTAAAACTGTGAAAAACGGAGTTTGCAAAAGCAAGAATAACTGAAATCTCATGTTGACACAGATATTTCAGACTGTTATACTATACTCCTAGACAATCAGGACATATTTAGATGTGCAGTACATTTTATATGTTTTTCTTTAAAGCCAAGAGCTTGTATTTTTACGATAAGTTATTTGGGTTTCTGATATTTGAGAGGGTGAGTAATATGCAAATTAGAAACTAATCTTGAAGTTTTTTGACATTTTCAACTGCTATACAAAATCTAAAAGTCTTGCTCAACGCCTTTCATTATGATGACACAAAGCAATTGAGGTAGAAAACTCTTCGAAGAAGTCCAACATGCATGACAAATATTAAGTATTTTGAGCACTGAGAAGAGTTTAAACAGTAACTTAGATACTGCTGAAGGTGGGCTGACTTAGAATTACTGTTGGCTCCACTAAACACTTCAATGATCCTGGAGTTGATTTTCCCATTTAAATAGAAAACAGTAGTGAAGATTAAGCAACTTTTTCGGAGTAAGTCTGTCATATTAAATATAATTTAGAGGTAATTTGCAGTCAGTGGGTCTTTTGGGCAACAGTTTCTACTGACAAACCTTTCCTCCTAGAACATTAAGAAAAAGATGATAGGGACTGAGAGGCTAATAAAAACAACCCATTACAGTTATTTTATCCCTGGGTAGAGTTGAATTTGCCAAGAAGAGAAAGTACTTAAGGTTCAGCTGTGATCTTCGTTTTGAGTATTTTTATTGGTTCCGTTATGTTTAGCATGATTTAGCTGTAACTTGTCTTCTCACGAGTTTGATCTATGGTTTAAAGGAAATTACCTTTCATTATTGGTCTAAACAGACTTCAGGGTTCACAGTAATTTTAGGGTGCCATTTGTGCCCACTATTCAGATATCTTCTGGAGATAGTTTTTGAAGCAGATGAATGCAAATAAAAGAAAGGGCAGGTGTTTAAGAGTGAGTATACCTGTTTATATATTATATTAGGTTTTTTTAAAATAAAGATGATCAGAGAAGAGTGATTATGGAATCATGCAAATACTAGTGCCATGGAATAATTAATTGTCCCTCTCAAAAAAAGCATTAAAGAAGATAGTTTCTGTTGTTGTTAGCTTTAATCTTCTCTGAGATCTTCACAATGTTATGGCACTTTGAAAAAAAAAGTTCTGAAGTTCTGACTCACCTTGAATGTGTTCTGTCTCTTTAAAAGATCCCCTTTCACTTACATGAGCAGATACAAAGTGAAATGTACTGTGTACAGAGTAACAGCAATATTGTAAGATGATCAGCTGTGAATGACTTAGCTATTCTCAGCAATGCAATGATCCAAGACAACTCCGAAGGACTTAGAATGAAAAATGTTATCCACCTTCAAAGAAAGAACTCATGGTGTCTGAATACAGAATGAAACATACTTTTTTAAAGAACTTTCTTTATTATTCTTGAGGGTTTTTTGGTCTATGTTTTTGTTTCTCAATATGACTAATATGGAAATGCACATGTATAACCTATATGAAATTGCTTGCCTTCTCAATGAGGGGGGTTGGAGAGGGAGGAAGGGAGAGAATTTGGAACTCAAAGTTTTAAAAGCAAATGTTAAAGATTGTTTTTACATGTTACTTAGGGAAAAATAAAATACTAAATAAATTCATAAATGTAAGATAATGTTAGTCAATCAGAATTAGTTTTAAAACCATGGATGTACTTTGGTCAAGGACAAATTGAAATCAAAATTCTGAATTTTTCTAGACTTGATTATTTCAATTTTGAATAATTATTTTACACCACTAACTGATTTTGGTCCCTAAATAGATATGCTACCTACCTAATATGTGACCTACAATAAAAACTGGGTTTATTGAAAATGTAGTGGATTGTGTAAGACTAGTTAGTGGATTGTGTTTTTCCTGTATATCCATAACTCCCTACTCTAAAGTCCATCCTTTGCTGTGGTCCTATACCTTTATTCTTGCCAAATTCTCAAGTTCTCTTGTTTCAAAACGATGCAAAGGGACATGATTCAGTTACCATACAAAAATCTAGAGGGGCATGGAAATAACAGAATAAGGAGAAAGAGGAGCTTATCTTGCAAAGGATACAGAAATCAAAGAACCAATCCCTCTCCAGCCATCTCAATGTCCGTGGTTCATTCAGAGGTAGAAGTTAGGAAATTATAATAAGGAGATGCTATGGTCTGTGCTTTCAGTTACCCTAAAGTTCTAAGTGGTGAAAAGCAGAGACTTTAAGGAAGGCAAAAGTGAAAGAGAAAAGAAAAGAATATTGGTTCTTCTTACATGCTTTCCTCTGATCTTGCCTCCACTACCTACTTTCTCCTCAATTTGCCTGCACTGTCCTTTCTGTATGATTTATGTAGGCATGGAAAGGATGGCAGCTTTAGTTGAGAAGAGGAAACCATTTTTTCAGTCTGATTAGGATTAGATGCAAAATCAAATGATGAGGAAGTTAGGGAGAAGAAGAGGAGATTTTTTTTTAAAAAAAATCCTAGATAAGGGCTTCTTCTATTAAAAAAAAACCACTAGTTCACTCTGAATGTTACTGGATGAGAGGTTTGTCTAGACTCAGGTTGGTAGAGACAAGTTCCAAATCTCTTGAATCACATAAAGATGTTCTGTCTAGTAGGATGTCTTTAACTTTTCAGTATTTCCTTATCTTTGATTTTAAACAAGCTTTATTTATGAGTTTGTGAGCTATAAGTTTTTGCTTAGAATTTGTGAATCCAGAAAGAGACTAAATCTATAAGGTTTAAATACATAAATTGCTAAATATGGGACTTTATTTACCATTTTACAGTTTTAGTATATTTTAATTCAACAGACTACATTGTTTGCTCCATGAAATTCCATCTCTTCCTTGATGCTTTATTTCCATTGACTCTTTTATGGGTTGTAAAATATTCTCTGAGTAATACAAGAAAAAAATTTAGATTTCTGTATGTTGTAATAAATTTGAGGTATTATATCACTTTTGTGCATTTTTCTATTGCCTTTTACCTTGTAGCTACTTAGAGGGAAGAGTGTCAAATATTCATTCAGCACCATATAACAAATATTTGCTAAGCACCTCTTGTGTATAAGTCATTGTTTAAAAACACCCATTGTATATAAATGACTAGATTTTGTGGGGAGATAATAATAAGACATTGATCCTGCCACCTAGGAGCTTAGTATGTTATAGAAGAGTGATAATATACATAAATAGTTCTAATGCAAAACAGTGTATACATATTCAATGAATGGTACCATAGTAACTGCTATGTAGGGGTCCAAAAAGAGGAAATACCATTATGGCTGGAGTGATCAGAGAAGGCATCATGAGGAGGCTAGATTTTAATTAGGCCTTAAAGGATGAGTGGTATTCATAGAGATGGGGCAGTGTGTGAGGAAGAAGGTGTGTCAAGGAGTTCATTCTAAGTAGAAAAAAGAGAACAGTTACAGAATTTCAGAGCTAGAAAAGAACCTTACAACATATTAATTCAATCCCCTCTCTGAGGGATTGAGGAAGAGAGATTAAATTATTTCCTCTATAGCTCAATAGTGGTAGTTGGGGAACTAAAGGTGGGATCTAATGACTTCTAGGCCAGGGCATTTTCCCTTACACCATAGAGAGGCAAAGGCAAAGAGAGAAGCAAACCTAAGGTCTTTTCAGGCCAGTTTGGATGAAGTTAAGGGTAGCATTGAGAGAGGTTAGAAAAATTAAAGGAGCCACATTATAGAAAACTCTAAATATAGAACTAAGGAATTTAGATTTTTATTCTATTCTAGGAAGCTTTCAGAAGTTTTTGAGCAGATGACTGATAATCAAAACAGTATTTTAGGAAAATAAATATGATAGTGGCATGTAGGATTGCTTCCTGGCTTCTTTCAAGATTCAGCTTAAATCCTACCTTCTACAAGAGGCTTTGCCAGTCTCTCCTTTTGCCAGCAGCTTCCCTCTGAGATTAGATCCCATCTGTAAATACATTTTTTGCATATTGTCTCCACAATTAGAATGTGACCTCTTGAAAGGCAACCACCTTTCTTTGTATTCCCAGCACTTAGGACAGGATAAGCACTTACATTTTTTATAATGGAATCTGTATGATCCATATGATGGGAGGTTGAAAATCAGCTAGGAGGCTATGGCAACAATCCACACACATAAGGTGGAAGTGGGGCTGGATTGGGGTGGTGGCCCTGAGAGTGAAAAGCAAGAAACTAGGAAGCTGTTAGGAATTTACAAGAATTGATGACTAGTTGGATATAAGGAATGAGTGAGAAGAAAGAGTAAGAGTTAAAAAAAGGATGAGTAAGAGATCTTCTGAAATAGCTAAGATCAGCAGTCAATTAATATTTACGGGTCCTAGGAGAGCTAAAGAAATGTATGCAAGGTATGCTTGTGCTGCTCCAGGAATTTAGAATCCATTTAGGAATACTGGACAAATACACAGAAATTACATGCAGTATATAAGTGCCAAATGAGTAGCTGAAGAAATTTTAAATGGTTAACTTTTTATGTAATACTTGGTATGTCAATATCAAAAAAAAAAAGGTCTGGCCTTTGAAAAAGTCACTTCATGCACTCCTTCTCCAGCTTAAATTTTGGAATCTTAAATGAAATTGGTTAATTCAGTTTTAAAAAGCCTTTACTAAGTACAATTATGTGCTACGTATTGTGATTACAAAGCCAGAAACAAACTATCCCTATCTTCAAGAAACTTACATCCTGCTGGCTGATTCAAAGTCACCTCATCACTAGCTTTCAAGATGAAAAGGGACACTTAGAATTAATTTGGCTCAGGTCAGAAGTGGGAGGACACCAATATCTGAAGTAGAGCTTAGCCAAAGAATCTGCCCCAGAAGAAAGAACCACAGAAAGAAAATTTTTCTTCAGTAGGGCATTTGCTTCAAAAAGAAGCATCCTGGGGCATGTATAACCTTGTGACTCTTTAATAGTAAGGGGAAATGTGTTATTAAAAAGAAATAATCGAAGGAATTCAGACTGAGAGACTAGGTCTAAGTAGATTTGTTGTAAGTTAAAAAGATCCTATTTTTGTTTTCTTTTGATGTTGTTTTCTTTGATGTATGTTTTGATATTGTTTTACTTATGGTTGATGATATGAATTGACCATACTTTTGCAAATATATTTGTTTTTATAAGAATAAAACTCAATCAGTTTTTATTAAATGGCTACTACGTGCCAGGCACTGTGTTAAGTGTTGGAGATACAAAAAGAAACAAAAGAAAGTATCTGCCTTCAAGGAGTTTGCAATCTAATGGAGAGATAAAAAGCAAACATGTATAAAGAAGCTATAAACAAGATAAACAGGAAATAATTAACAGAAAGAAGGTACTCAAATTAAGAGAGGTTGGGAAAGGCAGCTAGATGGTACAATGTATTAGAGAGGTGGGCCTGGAGTCAGGAAGATTCATCTTCCTGAGTTCAAATCTGGCCTCAGACATGTATGAGCCTGGGCAAATCACATCACCCTGTCTGCCTCAGTTTTCTCCTCTGGAAAATGAGCTGGAGAAGGAAATGGCAAACCACTCCAGTATCCTTGCCAAGAAAATCTCAAATGGGGTCATTTAGATTCAGACACAACAGAAATGACTCACCAGCAACAATAACAGAAAAGGCTTCTTGTAGATTAAGATGAGATTTTAGCTGGGACTTGAAGGAAGCTAAGAATTAAAGATGAGGACGGAAGCATGGAGTATGCAGAGAAAAATGCCTGGAGCTTAGAGATGGAGTATCTTGTTTGTGAACAGCAAGAAGGTCAATGTCAGTGTATCATAGAGTACCTGGCCAGGACTAAGGTGTAACAAGACTGGAAAGGTAGGAAGGGGCTGGTTTATAAAGGACTGTGAACACCAAAGGAATTTGTATTTCATCCTGAATGAGATGGAGAACCACCGAAGTTAAGTAGGGAGGACAACATCAATGGACCTGCACTCTAAGAAGTATAAAAAGCTAGATGACACAGTAGATAGAGCGCCAGCCCTGGAGTTAGGAGGATCTGAGTTCAAATCCAGTCTCAGACACTTGACACTAGCTGTGTGACCCTGGGTAAGTCACCTAACCCCACTGCCACCCAAAAAACAAGCAAACAAAAAAAGTGTAAGAATAAAAGTATGCTAAGAAGAAAAATAGTTGGGGCAGCTAGGTGGCACAGTGAGTAGAGTACCGGCCCTGGAGTTAGGAGGACCCGAGTTCAAATCCGGCCTCAGACACTTGACACATGTACTAGCTCTGTGACCTTGGGCAAGTCACTTAATCCCAATTGCCCTGCCAAAAAAAAGAAGAAAAATAGCTGACATTTATAAAACAAAGTTTGCAATGCTTTACACTTGTTATCGTTTTGAACCTACCTACAATCCTGTGAGGAAGGTCTATCAGGCGTTGTCCTCATTTTATGAATGGGCAAACCAAGGCTGAAAATGAGGACAGATGATTTCTCTGCAGTTTCAGGTGAATAGCATCACAGACTTGAGATGGTCTCTAAGTTACCTTCCAACTCAGATTCTTTGAAATAGTCTTGCTTGTCTTGGTAGATTATTTCTCTATAAATTCCTAGTACTTATAGGACAAAATGTAAACTCGGCTCTCCACACTCTATCTCATTCTACTTTTCCAGCCTCCTTGCATAACTATTGCCCATCATATCCTAGTCGTATCAAACTGTTAGCCATTACCCAAGCTCAATACTTCTTACCTCCATGTGTTTGTACAAGCTGTTCCCAAGTTTGGAAAGTATCCCTTCCTCACCTCCATTTCTCAGAATCCTTGGCTTCAAGGCTCAACTCAAGGGACACATCCTTTCATTTTGCCTGGTTCCTCCCCTTCCCCAGTTATTAATACTGTACTCTTTCCTGCTTCACTTTTCCTTGTGCTGGACTTATTTTTGTACATTGGGTCAATGCAGTAGAAGGTAAGCCTCTTGAGGGCACACACATTTGTGTCCTTGTACCTGCAGTGTCTTGCACACATGCAGTAACTTATTTAAAAATTTTTTTCCTTATTTATTTTTGCTTCTAGCCTGGCCCCTTCCTAGCTTGACAGTTTTTTTTTACATACTCTTCTCCTTCCTTATGATCTAGGGCTACTTATTATTCTATACATTCCACATTCTATCTACTATCTCCAGGCTTTCATACTGTCCATCCTATCTGGAATTCTCTCCCTCCCCATTTCTCCCTTTTAGAATAACTTCAAGACTCAACACAATGGATACTTTTTTTTACTTGCCAAGAAACAGCACAAGTTTACACATGTGCTGCTGCACTTAATCCTGCCATCACACAAAGTGACTTGTATATATCATATTTGTACTTATATGTTGTCTCTCCCGTGTAAACTGTTGAGGACTGCAGTTCTTTTGTTTTGCTTAGCACAATGTGTGGCACATAGCAAGTATTTAATAACTTCTTGTTGACTGAGTAATGAATATTTGCTGAATCAAATAAGCATTTAATGTGTTGTCAGTTAAAAGCTACAGCCAAAGCCAGAGTTGAAAACATCTCCATAGCTTCTTCAAAAGGAGTCAGCTCAACACTCAATTCAGATTCATCTTATTACCCACTTGCTTCATCCAGTGGAGGTCCAGAGATCAGCGCCTTGTATCCCCTTTTCTTGACATGAGTGACTCCATCTTAGAACCATCACCTTGTTATAGGCAAAACAATCGTGTTCACTTCTCTGAATCTGGACTCCCCATTCCCTACACCAGAGAAAAAGTTTGCCCTGCCTCTCTTGTAAAGCCAACCATAGATGGAAAGAAGTTTTTTTGACTCCATTTGTAAGGCTTACTAGAGATGAAAAACGAGTATTTTTTCAGGCAAAAAAAACCCAGTCAACTCCTTTTTGGATGTAAGGATGGGGTTTCTTCCTTGTAAATTCCCTTGTAGGAATGTGTCGCTGAATAAAATTTCTTTTGACTTGAAAAAACATTGGGAGCTGTGCTTCTTGTTTCAATAATTTCAAGTAATGATCCTCTATTCTGTTTGTTTTTAATTTAATTTAATTTAATTTATTTAATATATTTAGTTTTCAGCATTGATTTTCACAAGAGTTTGAATTGAGAATTCTCTCCCCATTTCTACCCTCCCACCCACTCCAAGATGGCGTGTATTCTGGTTGCCCGGTTCCCCAGCCAGCCTTCCCTTCTGTCACCCCACTCCCCTCCCATCCTCTTTTCCCTTCCTTTCTTGTAGGACAAGATAAATTTCTACGCCCCATTGCCTGTGTATCTTATCTCTTAGTTGCATGAAAAAACTTTTCTTTTTTTTGTTTTTGAACATCTGTTTTTAAAACTTTGAGTTCCAAATTCACTCCCCTATTCCCTCCCCACCCACCCTCCCTAAGAAGTCAAGCAATTCAACATAGGCCACATGCGTATCATTATGTAAAACCCTTCCACAATACTCATGTTGTGAAAGACTAACTATATTTTGCTCTTTCCTAACCTATCCCCCTTTATTGAACTTTCTCCCTTGACCCTGTTCCTTTTCGAAAGTATTTGCTTTTGATTACCTCCTCCCCCATCTGCCCTCCCTTCTATCATCCCCCCTTTTTATCTTCTTCCTCCTT
>CM053622.1:344520924-344570199 GCA_028646595.1 Phalanger gymnotis | reverse complement strand
ATGCCAGTTACTGCTTTCCAGTCGCCATCTTGGCTCCGCCCCCTCCAATGAGATATTTCACATTGTCTTCCACTTTTTCATTCCTTTGGTTCTGTTTGATAATATCTTGATTTCTCATCAAGTCATTAGCTTCCACTTGCTCCAATCTAATTTTTAAGCTAGTATTTTCTTCAGTGGTCTTTTGGACCTCCTTTTCCATTTGGTTAATTCTGCCTTTCAAGGCATTCTTCTCCTCATTGGCTTTTTGGAGCTCTTTTGCCATTTGAGTTAGTCTATTTTTTAAGGTGTTGTTTTCTTTAATATTTTTTTCAGTATTTTTTTGGTTCTCCTTTAGCAAGTCATTGACTTGTTTTTCATAGTTCTCTCACATCATTCTCATTTCTCTTCCCAATTTTTCCTCTACTTCTCTAACCTGCTTTACCAACTCCTTTTTGAGCTCTTCCATGGCCTGAGACCAGTTCATGTTTTTCTTGGAGGCTTTTGATGTAGGCTCTTTGACTTTGTTCACTTCTGGCTGTGTGTTTTGGTCTTCTTTGTCACCCAAGAAAGATTGTAAAGTCTGAGACTGAATCTGAGTGTATTTTCGCTGCCTGGCCATGTTCCCAGCCAACTTACTTGACCCTTGAGTTTTTCTTCAGGGTATGACTGCTTGTAGAGTAAAGAGTACTTTGTTTTAAGCTTGAGGGGATGAGCTTTTGTTTTCAGAGCTATTTCTACACTGCCAGGTCTGGCACACCAGCACTCCTCCTTCCCCAAGAACTGCCAACCAGGACCTGACTCAGATCTTAAGCAGGCTCTGCCCTCCTGCTCTGATCTGCCACTTAATTCCTCCCACCAGGTGGTCCTGGGGCCAAAAGCAACTGCAGCTGTACTTCTATAGCTGCACCACCCCCGCTGGCCCCAGGGCAGTGGCAGAACAGTGAACTCCTTTCACTCCCTGCCACTTTTCCCACTAACCTTCTCTGTTGTCTTTGGTGTTTGTGGGTTGAGAAGTCTGGTAACTGCCTCAGCTCACCGATTCAGGGTGCTAGGGCCTGTTCAGCCCAGCTCCCAGTCTAGTTGGTCCTGCCTGGTCCTGCTGCCACCCACGCTGGGCTCTACTCCCCTCTGCTATTTTGTGGGTTCTGTAGTTCTAGAATTTGTTCAGAGCCATTTTTTATAGGTTTTTGGAGGGACTTGGTGGGGAGCTCACGCAAGTCCCTGCTTTCCAGCCGCCATCTTGGCTCCGCCTCCCTGTTATTCTAAACTTGACAAACACCAATAGCATGGACATTTTCCATGTACAGAGAACAGAAAGGGAAATTATATGTGAAACAATAAGTCTCATTAATACAGCTTTATTTTGCAAAGTATGTATTAAATTCACCCCATTAGTCCTAGAAGCTGTCCCACTGAATCTCCTCCTGTTCTGTGTATTTTCCAAAATGCTTCACTGAAACCCCTCCTTTTTTTTTGTTTAATCTCTAACTTGCTCTCCTTCCTTCAGTTCTCTGCACATACATCCCTCTTCCACACAAACCAAAACAAAACTTCCCCTGCACTGTTAGCATAGTCACATGCAGCAGAGCCACACATTGACCATCTCTGGAAAACCATGACTCCTGCTATGCTTTGTCTGTAACCTCTCTTTCAAGTGGTGGGAAGCATGCCCCATCCATGGTCCTCTGGAGTTGTGGTTGGTCATTGAGTAGATCAGTTCTTTAAAATTTTTCTTTTTCTTTAAAATTAAAGTTTTTTAATTTTATTTTTTTCTCAATTATATGTGAACAAAAATTTTTAGCATTTTTTTTAAAATTTTGAATTCCATATTATATCCTTTCATCCCTTCCCCCCATCTCCTTCCTTGAGAAGGAAAGAGATTTGATCTAGATTATCTATAACATACAATCATGTAAAACATTTAAATATTATCCATATTGCAAAAGGAGATGAAGACCAAAAACCCAAGAGTAATAAAGTAAAAAAAGTATGCTTCAATCTACATTCAGACTCCATCACTTCTCTCTCTAGACATGGATAGCATTTTTTCATCATAAGTCCTTTGGGATTGTCTTGGATCATTGTGTTACTGAGAATAGTTAAGTCATTCAAAGTTGATCATCATTCCAACATTGCTGTGACTGTGCACAATGATCTCTCTGTTCTTCTCATTTCACTTTGCATCAATTCATATGTGTCTTCCCAGGTTTTTCTTAAAGCATCTTGTTTGTCATTTCTTACAGTATGTATCACAATTGACCTTAGCCTGAAAGGGCCAGGGTCTCCCTATGCATCCTGAGCCATGTCCAGTCATCCTGGTGAATATCTGGTCACTGGATCCAGATGGCTCTGGAGGAGAAAGTGAGACTGGTGACTTTGCACAGCCATCTCTCATTCAAATCAAAGTCAACTGCAAGTCATGTCATCCTTTCGCATGTCATGGTCCTCTTCTTTGAATGAAGGACAAATATAACAATCACAATCATAAATCACAACTCCAGTTGATGAGCATCCCCTCAATTTCCAATTCTTTGACACCATAAAAAGGGTTATTATAGATATTTTTATATGTATAAGTCTTTTCCTTTTTATTTGATCCCTTTGGAATACACACCTAGTAATGGTATTACTGGGTCAAAGGGTCTTAACTTTCTCAAAGCTGTTTTTCTTTATAATGTTGTATAAATTGTTCTATTTCTATTCTCTTTACTCTTCAACAGTTCATACAAGTTTTCCCAGATTTTCCTGAATCCATCCCTTTTGTCATTTCTTATGGCATGATATTCCATCGCATTCATATACTGTGATTTGTTTAGCTATTCCCTAGTTCTTTGCTACAATAAAAATGTTACAGCAGCACCTTTTTTTTTGTACAAATGTACATTTTTGTACATATATGGATTCTTTCCCTCTTTGATCTCTTTAGGACTTTATGCCTGATGGTGATATAGCTGGGACAAGAGTTATGTACATTTAATGACCTTTTGAGTATAGCTCCTAATTGTTGGTTCTGTTAAGAAGCATTGAGGGTAGAGTGTCAGCTTGCAAACAGTTATGGGGTCTTGCCTCCCTATGCAGCTTTGCTGTTCACTCTCAGATGTTTTGGTCATCCCAGTGTTAGAACTCATGGTTTTACCTGACTTCTGGGTATGTACCTTCTCTCCACACCACCCTCTCATTGGCAGTAGCGGATGAAGGGAAGCTCAGAAATTCTGAGATCACTGAGCATAAGGAAACACTGGGGTTCTCCCAAACTATGGCATCTGGAACATTTGCATTGTGATATCTTCCTTATCTTAGGTAGGTCAAAACTCTTATCAGAACCGAAACAACATTTTTAAAATCCTTCATTTGTTGAATTTTTTAATTCACTCAATAATTATCTGTTGATAATCTGCTAGGGACACTAGGCTAGACACTTAGCTATATTGTAGGAATGAAAGAGGTGGCTAGGTGGTACAGTGGTTGGAGTGCTGGCCCTAGAGCAGGAAGACATCCTCCTCAGTTCAAATCTGGCCTCAGATACTCACCAGCTGTGTCACCCTGGGCAAGTCACTTAACCCTGCTTGCCTCAGTTTTTTCACTAGCTGGGGAGAAGGAAATGGCAAACCACTCTAGTATCTTTGCCAAGAAAACCTTAATTGGGGTTAAGAAGAGTTGGACATAATTGAAAATGCCTAAACAACTACAAGAATAAAAAAGAGTGAGACAACATCTGTGGAAAAACGATAAAAGAAATGGGAACATATAGGCCAGGACCTCACTGATAAAGTGAGGTAGAAAATTAAAAGAAATATCTTGAGATATTTAATTAGGCGAATCATTGTGTGTAAAGCCCTTACTGATGCAGATCTCAGTGCTTCTGTTCCTTTGGGTCTGTTCTCCTGCATTGTTGTTCAGTCAACTTCAGTTGTGTCTGACTCTCCGTAATCCCGTTTGGGCTTTTCTTGGCAAAGATATCAGAGTGATTTGCCATTTCTTTCTCCAGCTCATTTTACAGATGAGGAAAATGAGGCAAACAGGGTTAAGTGACTTTCCTAGGGTCACATAGCTAGTTAGTGTCTGAATTCTTCCTGAATTGAGGAATTGAGGCCCACTATTCTATCCACTTCACACCTAGCTGCCCATTCTGCCACATATCCTTCTGTAAATCAGAGAACCCTGCCTTAAGTGCTTAAAGCCTTCTTCTTTTTCTTTTGATATACTTATTTAGCTATCTGTGCTCAAGCTGTTCCTCTATTGTCTTTCACTCTCACTGCAAGAGTCACTCATCTCTTTTTTTAGGTCCTAGATTATGTCTTGTACAGCTTGTCATATAAGCCATCATTGACAACTATCTGGATAACTAAGGTACTGAGGTAAAAGAATGTCACTTTGATCTGAATTACCTGTGTTTCCGGGTCTATTTTTATTTATTTTTTTGAGAGTTGGGTCTTCCAATCTTGTCCCAGCTAGAATTTCAGGGGCTGCTCTCGGGGCCCATCCCACTAATAATTTGCCAGGATTTTTGACCTCCTTAGCAGACCTGGGCAGGTGTGCTCCTCTTGAGGCAGCCTAATCCCTCTCTCCCCACCTCCTCTCCAATGGGATACTTACCTTGACACTGGGCTGGTTTAGTCTATGGTAGCTCAGAATCTGGAGCTCAAGAGATCCACTAACCTCAGCCTCTTGGGTAGTAGCAGGAATTTTAGGCCAGTGTGACCACACTAGACTTAGACTTTACTCTGATCCAGCTACCTAAGCGTTTGCTTTCTGTTCCTCATGTGTGGGTGAGAGACCACTACTCACATTAAAGATAGATGGACATCATTCTTGAGAAAAAGGCAAAAAGGAATTTATTACTGTCTCATGAGAAAGGATACACCTCGGCATGGCCCAAGATGATGCCATCACGTGTGTGTGTGTGTGTGTGTGTGTGTGTGTGTGTGTGTGTGGCATACAGCTCAAAGCAAGTTATATAGAACCTAACGCAGAGTTGTTGCCTGCTGCGCCCCCCGCCCCCCCCCCCAACTGGCTCCTCTTCCCATGGACTGTGTTTGGAGCTCACATTCTAAATGCAGAATCTTTTCCCAGCAACAGAGAACTAAGAACAAAAAGAAGCAGGTAAGGGAGTAGTAGTTAGATAAAACAGGACCTTGCAGGTGTAGGTCTGCTGATGTAATTTCTTATCTCTGCTTTCTCAGCAGAGCAGTTTCCAAAAATACAGGAGCGGTGCGGCTGGGGGTGGGAAAATAGATGGTAGGAGAAGCAAGGTCTTTTCCCTTGCTGAAGGGGATGGGGCTTCACTATTTCAGCATTCTATTCAATACCATACTGACGGGTCTTCACTATTTCAGCATTCCACTCACTCACAAGTGATTCTGTATCTCTCAGCTTTGCTCTGGCTCTGTATAATATATACCCCATGGTTGGGAGGTTTTCCTTCCTCAGCTCTGCCTTCTAACTCCCTTGGCTTTCTTCAAGTCTCATCATCTTAAGTTCAGCTTTCTTCAGGCCTTTCCCTATTTGTTCAACTCTTAGTCCTTTTTTCCTTCCCTTTATGCTCTGTCTATCATGGTTATTTGCATGTTATCTACAGTAGTATAATGGGAGCTCCTGGGGGCAAGGACCATGTTTTTAACCTTTCTTTGTGTCCCTAGCACAGCTTAATAAATGCTTGTTGACTGACTGACTTATGTCACTTTGGCTAAAGTGGCCCTCACAGCAAAAAAATGTTAAAAAAATAAAAGACAAAACCTTGTTTATGCGTAACTGAAGCATTCATAGTACCTTACACAGTGTCTTGCCCATAGGAGGCAGTTAATAAATGTTTGTTTTGTTGAAATATTATGAAAGAACCCAATTAATTTAGGGAGGCTAATCTTCTTAAAGCTTGTAAATGATTTTTTTTGGGGGGGAGTATAATTCAAATGTGTCTAGGTTTTTGTGCCCACAAAAATGCAGTTATTTCTCTGGTTGACTTAGGCTTTTTATAATGATTAATTTCACTGTAGCCATACTTATTAGAACTTACTGAAATATTAAAGGGGGGGGATTTATGTGACTACAGCTTATGTTTTGAAAATGTAGTAGGTAGATGCAATTTTCAAATAGATTAGTTGTACGTGTCTTAAATGTTTCCTGATTCAGGGACTCTATTTTTCTCCTAATAAGTTGTTTAACATAAACACTTAAGGGAAAATTGAGCTTTGTGAATGTTACAGCCCATTTTGGAAGCACCTGAATTGTATTTTATACAAACATACAGGCCTTCTGTGCCTCTTCCTTTTTCTCTTAAATGTTTTTTGTCCCCCCCCCCCCTTTGTTTCTTTTCTAGGCTATTTTTAATCTTTATCTCCCTTTGTTATAATCAGTCAATCAATTAAGCAACATTTATTAAGAACCTACCATGTGCTAAACAAGGATATTCCCTGTCCTCAAGGAGCTTACATTCTAATGGGGAAGAACAAACATACTATATATGTATATATGTATGTATATATATTTATATATATTTATATATGTATATGCATATGTATTTATGTATATGTATGTATATATGTATGTATTATCTATATAATTATAGGATAAATAGAAAATAATTAGGAAAGAGAAGACACTACCATTAAGAGGGGTTGGGAAAAGCTTCCTGTAGAAGTTGGGATTTTATTGGGACTTAAAGGAAGCCAGGGAGGTCAGTAGTCAGAAGGGAGGAGAGAGACCATTCCTGACACAGTAAACAACCAGAGAAAATGCCTGGAGCTGAGAGATGCAGTGTCTTGTTCTTAAAACAGCCAGGAGACCAATGTCACTGGATTGAAGAGTACATGTTGGGGAATAAGGTGTAAGAAGACTAGAAAGGTAAGAGGGAGCTAGGTCAATGAAGGGCTTTGAATGATAAACAGAACATTTAGCATCTCCTCTTGGAGGCTTTAGGAAGCCACTGGAATAGGGGGGTGATGTTTTAGGGAAATCATTTTGGTGGATGGAGGATGGATTGTAAGGAGGAGAGACTTTAAGCAGGCGGACCCATCAACAGACTATTGCAATAGTCCAGGCACGAGGTGATGAGGGCCTGCACTAGAATGGTGGCAGTATCTGAGGAGACAAGGGGGCCTGTTGGAGAGATGCTGAAAAGGTGAAATTGACAGGTCTTGGCAACAGCTTGGACATGGGGGGCAAGGTGACAGTGAGGAGTCCAAGATGACTCCTAGGTTGTGAACCTGAGACCGGGAGGATAGTGTTGACGTCTACAGTAATAGGGAAGTAGGAGAGGGGCAGGATTTAGGGGGAAAGATGAGTTCCATGTTGGACCTATTGAGTTTAAGAAGCCTACTGGACATCCAGTTGGAGATATCTGAAAGGCATTTGGAAAGTGAGATTGGAGATCAGCAGAGAGACTGGGGCAGCTGTAGGTAGATTTGAGAAACATCCGAATAGAGAGGGTAATTAAAATCCGGGCAGGTGAACCTGAAAGTAGCTTGGGGGGAAAGAGAAGAGGGCTCAGGGCTAAAACCCTAAGAGATACCTAGGGAGAGGGCATGATCTAGAGGATGGTCCAATAAAGGAGATTGATAAGGATCTGCCAGATACGTAAGAGAAAAACCTGAGTGTGGACAGACTTCTGAGTAATCTCAAGCTTTTTACATGTTTTTTTCTCCAGGCCTGCTACCACAAGTTCCTTCCCTAGATTTCTTCCACTCTTGCTCTCCATTCCCAAATCGCCAATTGACTTTGACTGTTCTCTTTTCTTTTGTTCAAATAGCTTTGCATTTGACCAAAAATGAGGATGGTATGGTGGGGAAAACTGAGATTAGGCCTTGCTCTGGAACAAAGTAGATTCAAATACCATCTTTGCCACCCACTGACTATGTCTCTTAGGGCAATTCAGTGTCCCTGGGCAAATCCCTTTGGCTATGAATTTCAGTGTAGGCCTTAATCTTCTTTGACCGAGGGAATTTCCTCAGTACCAATGAAATCACAGATCTAGGCTTAGAAAATAACAGAATAATTTTCTGCCTTGTGTTAAGTAAGGTGTAGTTTTCATTCATCAACCAAATAACAGTTTTTAAATTCCTCGAGGGTAGAAACTGTCCCTTACTCATTTTTGTATCTTACATAGCCTCCAGAACACTGCCATATCCATAATAAGTACTCCAAATATTTGCTAAATAAATCCTTTTTGATCAAAGCATGGTATTTAATGTCAGCAGAGATACAGTCAAAAGAGTTTCCTGTTTTTATCTCTATGACTTCAGTGTTTAGCAAAACATTGATTATACAGTAAGTGCTTAATACGTGTTTCCTTGCTTGCTTAAAAAAGAGAGAGAGAGAGAGAGATCCTTAATGGCGTAAAAAGACTTAGGCTTAAGTCCAAGGTCAATTACTTACTGACCATATAAGCCAAGCCAGAATCTTGATTGAGGAAGCATCATGAGATAGTAGAGGAAGCTGGCCACTTGGAATTAAGATACCTTGGTTTAGCCCCTCATTTTTCCATTTATTAGTCGTGTGTTCCTGGGGTGAGTCATTTGATCTCTCTCTGCCTCAATTTCTTCTTCTATAAAATGGAGCTAATAATATTTTACTGCCTACCTCAAGGTTGATGGGAGAAAGACAGGTAAACCATAAAGCAGAATTGTCAAATTCATTGCCACAAGCCCACAAAACTCCCAAGAGCTAGATTAGAAATGTAATTGGGAAATATTTAACAAAGTAAATAAAAACAGAACCCTACACCGACAATGTTAATTTGTAGTTTTCTAAGTCAATTTGTAGCCCACAGGGATCTGTTTCTGTTTGAATTTGATACTGCTGCCTTAAAGCAAAATATAAATGTGAGATGCTGTTATTATTGAGAGGGTCATAGCTTCCTGGAACCCCAGTTTCCTGATTTTTAAATGGAGATAAAAGTATCTGCCTCATGGATAATGAGATAACGTACCTAGTGTGCTTGGCAGCTATAAAGTGCTATATAGTGAAATATTATTATGAGTTGGTATATCCCTAGCCCATGGTGCCTGGCAGAGTGCTTTTAGAGATGGAAGAGAATTTAGAAATCATCTCGTCTAGTCCTCTCATTTTACAGGTAAAGAAACAGGCTTATGGAGGTTAAGGTACTTGCCCAAGGTCACAGCTAGTTAGTAGCAGAGCTGAGAATTTGAACCGAGGTCCTTTGATTCCAAATCCAATGTTATTTTCCCCAGCTCACACTGTCCTCCTACTCTCTTTGTTGTTATTCAGTCTTTTCAGTTGTGTCCCACTCTTTGTGACCCCATTCGGGGTTTTCTTGGCAAAGTTTCTGGAGGGGTTTGCCATTTCCTTCTCCAGCTCATTTTACAGATGAGGAAACTGAGGCAAACAGGGTGAAGAGACTTGCCCAGGGTTATCTAAGTGTCTGAGGCCAAATTTGAATTCAGGAAGATGAGTCTTCTTAACTCTAGGCTCAGCGCTCTGTCCACTGCGTCTACCTTACACCTCCTGTACCTAGTGGGTGCTCAATGTTTTGTTCATTGATTTGAATACTTTTAATGATTACATATAAAGACTGAAGAGCTAGTTTTCACTGATTCTTTTTTTGTGTGTGTGTTTGGATTTTTCTATTTCTCTCAGACCAGAAGTGCAGTTAGACTCTTGGACCTGATCCCATGGGATCTTTGGCCCGTTTTGTTTCTGATTTGGGCCAGCTCACCCCTAGTTAGGCAATCCAAGCTCAAGCAATCCCCTATCCTCAGTCTCTCTAGTAGAAAGGATTACAGGTGTGTCCTGAAGCCTGGCTTCATTGACATTCCTAAAAACATGAACTGAATATTCAACAAGCATTTATTATGTCACATAGAGATGATAGCTAAACCCATGGGAGCTGATAAGCTCCTAGGGAACATGCAGTGATAAGAGAAGGCATACACCAACCCTAGGGTATACTCATAGTTAGGGATGAAGAGTCAGGACATGGATGATGACCTGGCAAAGAAGACTGAGGAGTAGAGACGTAAGTAGGAAGAGAACCAGGAGAGAACTGTTGTCACAGAAATCCAAGGAGGAAAGAATGTATGAGAGGAGTGACATCAAATGAGTGGCCATCCACTGTTCTCAGTGTTGCCAAAACACTGGGAAGGGTGAGGACTGAGAAGAGGCCATTGGCTTTGGTGATGCTGCCTGTATTTTATATGATTTACCTTGGGTTGGAAGTTTCTTTATCTTCATGGGGTTTGTCTTCCTTACCACTAGTAGTGAATTAAGTATTTTAGATTTATTGTGACTGGAAGTCTGATGTATGCCAAGGACATATATGCTCTTTCTTTCAGACTACCACAGTCAGTTCTTTAGGATTCTTCAGGATATTTTTCAACCATCTCAGTAGAGAATGTACATATGGCAAAATTTAACTCACATGGGATTTTTTTTTCCTGAGAGAGGGGCTCACAGAAAGGTTGAGAAGACTAAAGTAGATCAGTTACGGTTGCCCCAGTCACTTTTGCAGTCGTGTCTGCCTTCTCATGACCACATTTGGGATTTTCTGGGTGAGGATACTGGAGTGGTTTGCCATTTTCTTCTTGAGCTCATTTTACAGATGAGGAAACTGAGGTAAACAGGGTTAAGTGACTTGCCCAGTGTCATGGCTAGTATGTGAGGCTAAATTTGAACTCAGGGAGATGAGTCTTCCTACCTCCAGGTCTCATGGCACCTAGTTGGCCCCAAAGTAGAACATCTTCCTATTAAATTTAGACATATTTGTGGGAAAATCTGTACCCTAGTGTCTCTCAGCCTTTTGTTTCAGGCTAAGGACTAGGGGACTTGTAAGGGAACTTTCCCTAAAGCAGGTATGAAACCACATTGGGAAATTTCATAGAATTAGAGATTTAGACTTGGGACAGTAGAGATCGAGTCCAACACCCTTATTTTGCAATACAGGGCATCAGGGATCCTAGCTGGAAGTTTGTTTTCCCTTTTCTCTTCTCCCAAGCAAATAACTCGGAGAGATTCAGCAGTATCCGCCATTACACTAGGCAGTAGGCTTTGATGACCCCCAGTTATGAGAGCAAGGTTATTAAGAACTTACCTTATGGGTGATTGTTCTCCTTTCATTCCCCTTGCTTACTCTGGTGCTTAGGAGTGTGTCAATGCTTTTTCTAAAGACCATGTTTGTAGTTTTATTTAAAAATAGCATCATATAGGTTAAAACTGATTTTATGTCCCAAATAAAATCACAGATGAATATGAATCATTTTAATATTATTATTTTAATACTAAGCATGGAAACAAACTAGAGAGATAAAGCATTTATTAAGTACTTTCAAAGTGCTACATGAGGCAGCTAGATGGCTCAGTGGATAGAGTGATGGATCTGGAGTTGGGAAGACCTGAGTTCAAATCCTGCCTCAGACACACTAGCTGTGTGACCTTGGGCAAGCCACTTAAGCTCTCTTTGCCTCAATCTGCTGGACAAGGAAATGGCAAACCATTCTAGTATGTTTGCCAAGAAAATTCCACAGACAAGTTTGGGATATTATGGAACAACACCATATGCCAGACACTGTGCTAAGTTCTTAGGATACAAATAAATTGAAGCAAGATAATTCCTGTCCTCAAAAAGCAGACATTCTAAAAGGAGAAAGCAATGCATAAAAGAGAGCTGACAAGGGGAATGGTGGGTGGGCAGGAACACTTACACATTGAGAGATGGCAGGGGAAGCAGTGTGGAAGCCTGACTGGGCAAGATAAGATGAAAACTCCCCTATCACGGCAGGGGAACTGGGGATGGAGACCAAGTTAGTGATGGAGAGATGAGAATGCTGGCTAGGGGTTAGGTAGCATGGTAAAGAGATGGCAGGGATAACATCGTTATGAAATATCTTCATGTTTGATACTTCATGTTGAGTAGTGACATTTCCATTCTGAAAGTTAGTCTTTTCTCCTTTATTTTGAGTTATTGCTATTATCTTATGCAATTTGTAAACCTTTTAAAGACTCCATTTTCTTTAGTACTATTATACTGGGCAGCTGGGCTTAGAGTCAGGAAGGTTCCTCTTTCTGAGTTAAAATCTGACCTCAAACACTTACTAGCTGTATGACCCTGAGCAAGTCACTTCACCCTGTTTGCCTTAGTTTCTTCATCTGTAAAATGCACTGAAGAGGGAAATGGCAAACCAGTATCTTTGCCAAGAGAACCCCAAATGGAGGCACGAAGAGTCAGACATGACTGAGAAAATGATTGAACAACCATTATGCTATTATATTTCCTGCTCTAGAAAGAAAGGAAACTGTAATCATATTCTATAGAAGAGGTCAAGAAATAGAATAGATTTTATTAGATATTCTGTTGCTTGGCCCATAATATTAAGTTAATCTGGCCATGTTGGGTACTCTTAGCCCTTACATTAGTAATTTGAGCTAAGGTCTTAAAAATAATAAAATTAATTGATTACAAAGAGACAGAAAGCTTCCCCTACCCTTTTGTTATGAAGATTTCCCTTACATATATTGTAATTTATTTAAACATTAAGTGCCTACCATGTAACTTTAAGCATATAATAGGGGTGCAAGTGAGATGCAGAGAAAGTACTTTTAAGAAAACTTGAGTAGAGAGACAAGAGTTTCATTTTGAGTGCATATATGGAGTCAGTAGGGATCAGGAAGTTCCAGAATCTCAGTTAGAAGAGACAAGTACTGCCTACATCTGAACAAAACATACCCAAGATAGCTATACCCAGTCTTTGCTGAAGGACCTCTGGTGAAGGAGAGTCCCCCCATTATTTCCCATGACAGACCATTCCATTTCTGATGAATTGTTAAGGAGTTTTTCTTTACATCAAGCCTAAATCTGCTTCTGTTATTTCTACCCATTGTTCTTTCAGGGTTAAGAAGAACAAATCTAATCCCCTTTCCAAATGATAGGTCTTCAGATGTTTGAGGATGGTTCCTATGCTTCCCTTGAGTACTTTTTGTCTCTACAATAGCCTCTTCAATTCTGTCTACTGGCTCACATATGGTGCCATCTTTAGGCCTTTTGATGAGTTAACTTCATATTTGTATCTCAGTACCTAAATGCTTGATGACAGATTGATTTTCCAGATAAGTAAAATTAAAATAAAACATCATTATACTATTTATCTTACTGAGTGTGACATAGGAAATTACAGTAAAATCATACCTGGAACTTTGAGTGTGGCATAGTAAACAATTAGTAAATACTTGATTTATTGTTGTGATTGACAGATTGAGACACTGTCAGTGAAAACACTCTTATTCCCTAAATTTTCTTTCTTTTACTGTGGGATACAATATGTTCTCAGATAAGTCAATGCAGGGTATATACAAAATATATACAAAGTGATGGGGGTCATTAATGATTTAGGAGATTAGAAAAAAGGGTAGCCCTTGAGCTGACCCTTGAAGGGATTTTGAGAAGTGAAGGTGAGGAGGGAGAATAGTTTATTCAAAGGTATGGTGAGAGAGATATGAAAGGTCAGGTATGGGAACCAACAAATAGGCTAGTCTGCCTGAAGTGAAGAGCGTGTGAGGGGGAATATTTTGTAATCTGCCTAGAAAGGTAGAGAAGTGGTGCTTTAAGTGCCCAACAAAGGAATATATATTTTATCCTAAAGAAAATGAGGAGCCTCTGACACTCCTTGATCAGATGTACTTTAGGAATATCAGTTGGGCAGCTGTCAAAGAAGGTTAGATGCCCTTCAAATTTACCAGTCGTCTTGATTGACAAATAGTGTGGACTTTTCTCAATCCTGATGCATCTTAACCTTTCTGCAGAATTGGACACCATCACTCACCTTTTGGATATACTTTCCTCTCTAGTTTTTCATTACACCAGTTCTCTTCTTACTTGACTTCACCTCTGTAGTCACTGGTTGGTGGCTTGGCTGGTGCTTCATTCATGTCACGCCTACTAACTGTGAGTGTCTCCTATGGCTCCTCTTCACTTTTTATTTTACTATCTTACTTAGTAATCTCATCAGCTCCTAAAGATTCAATGGTCATTTCTGTTCGGATGATAACCAGATCTATATATCTAGCCCTAGTCTTTCCTGATTTATAGTCATGCTTCTCCAGCTGCTTCTTGAACATCTCAAATTGGATGTTCCATAAACATTTCAAACTCAACATATTCAAAACAGTGTATTTCTTCCCAACCCCTTTCCCCTTCTGAACTTCCCTGTTAATGCAGAGGGCACCTCCATCCACCCAGTGATTTAGGCTTATAATTTTGGAGTCAGCCTCAAATCCTTGCACTCACTTATCCTACATTGCCAATCCATTGCTGTATCTTGTCATTTGTACCTCTATAACATCTGTCTGCATCTCCCCTCTCTTCCCCCCTCCCCCCATGCAGACATCTTCCTCATTGAGGCTCTCATTGCCTTCACTTGGACTACTGCAGTGGCCTTCTGGTTGATGTCCATTCCAGTTCATCCTCCATGCAGATGCCAAGGTGATCCATCTTTCTAAAGTGTAGGACTGTTGCTCTTTTTTTTTCCATCCCCCAAGTTAATAAGGTTGATATTGGCAAGGAGTAGGTGCAATTCTTCCCTCTAGACTGAGGCAAAGGAGGGGAGTATGGCAGCAGATGATATTGGGGTTAAATGTGTGATTGAGGGGGAAAGGGAATTCTGATCAATTGAATGATATAGCAGTAAGGCAAAATTCATGGCCTCGTAGAGGACTATGGGCATGCCTGAATGGTTCGGAATTGAGAAGTATAAGGAATTCTCTAGGTAGAATACAGAGGATATGTAACATTTATTTAGACTCCAGAGGATCAGATTCAAGGACCAATGCCCCCAATTTGATATTGTAGCAATAATATTCTAAAACTGATAAGCCCACCTCACTGTAGTAACAAGGAAATTATAACAAAATATTATAGCAAGGAACCAAGCCATGCTAGTAACTTCTCCTGCTAGGACCACTCAGGAATCCTAACTCTTTGCTCAGCACTCTCTCCTGCAGCTCTGCTGACTCCTTGTTCCTCGATTTCTGGAACTCTGTCTTGTTCAGCATGCGCAGCTCTGCACACTCGATGCTGGCTCTCTGCTTCTGAATCCTGCTGCTCTCTGCTCTGCTGCTCCCAGTTCTGCTGCTCCCAGTCCTGAGATCTCTTTTTATATAGTTCTAGCTGTCATCCGATTGACTAGAACTCAGCACACACACCATTGGCTCTGGTCTTAGCAACTCCCCTTAGGGTCCTGTAGGTTTAGCGCTTAGTAAATAGGGGCTGTAGGCTTACTTACTAACAAAGATACAATCGGACTTTCCTACCTAGGCCCACCTGAGCCCTATTGAATGGGTGGGGAAGACCTTCAATCAGATTAATACTACAAATGACCAGCCACAATTATAGAGGACCCTTCATGACACATGCTGTCAGACTCCTGATAGAGAGGTGATAGAGTACGGACAGAGACTTTTTTGGGAAATTTGTTTTGCTAAACTATACATGTTTGTACAAAGAGTTTTGCTTTTATTTCTCAGTTCAAGGGGTGGGAAGGTGGGAGGGAGAGAGGATGAATTTTTGATTGGAAAATAATTTATAAATAATAATAAAATATGCAGAATGAGATAATTTTTAAGACATGGACAATGTAGGAACTTTTAAGTTAACTGTGGATATCAATTTTTTTAAAAGTTTTGTTTCATTTCTCAATGGAGGTGGGGTGAAGAAAGAAAAATGCTCATTAATTAAAAAAAAAAAAAGATCCGAAGTGGCCCTAAGGATGATTCCTTGATTCGTTCCCTTGCTTGAGGATAAAGTAGAAAAGACATATCAATTCTAAAACATCTAGTCATGCTATCAATATGAAACCATTCTTCATCTCTTGGATGTGATACTAAGAATGATTCCTTCATTCACTCCCTTGCTGGAGGCTAAAGTAGAAAGGACATATCAATTCCAACGTGTCTAGATATGCTATCAATATGAAAAGTAGTTTCGTATTGATAGCATGACAAAAAGGGGAAAAGTTTGGGAGGAAATATGTTTCGAATATATTGAGTTTGAACTGCTTATGGAACTCTGGTTGGATGGCATTAATTTTTCTGATGTAGTATAAACTGAGGTCAATTGGGGAGAGAGTTGCGGTGCAAGTGGCCAGAAAAAGGAAGGTTTGGAACAGCTGCCATGGAAACTGTGATAAGAGTTAGACAGGGTAGAAAGAGTAGGAGGATTGTTGTTCAGAAATGAGGCCTCACTGAGAGTGGATGGCCAGGACAAGAAGCGACTCACAGAGAAGCAAATTTAGGCTCGTGTAAGGGGAAACTTCCTACCAGTGCTTTCCAAAATTAGAATGGGCTCCCTCTGTAGTTAATGGGTTTTTCTGTCAAAAGTAGATGGGCTCCCTTTGGAGTTAATGGATTTTTCCCCTTACTGGGGAAAAAATTCAAGCAAAGGCTGGTTGATTGTTTTCTGGGAATGTTGTAGAGAGGGTTCGTGGTCAAGTACTCTTTGGACTACGTGGCTCCTGAATTCCCTTCCAATTTTGAAGTTTTGTGATTCTGTGATCTTCCACACTAAGTTCTCCAATTCTCTTAATAGCACCACTCTTGTTCTAGTACATATGGTTATAATCTTGGAGTTGTCTTTATCCCTCACTTCTTTATCCCTCACTGTACACAGCTAGTCATGTTGACCAGTATGGCAGCCTTTGAAGCTGTTAGGCTCAATTTATTTTGAATTTGGTAGGGCCTTTTTTTTTTTCTGATTATGATCTGTAATGCTTGATATATAGGCAATATAAAAAATGTTTGTAGTTTTCATGTGAAAAGCTGTGTTTACTCTAGCCATGCTTCCTCTTCCTTCCTGTATACCACCTCTTTTACCTCCTCCATTGGTAAACATCCTCGTTGTATAGGATGGATCTCCAATGAGCTGTGACCTAACTGGGAGGAGTGAGAAGAGCCTAGGATTTCCTAGGAGAAAGTTTTGGAGGCCACCTTTCCAGGGGCTCATTGTTCTCCTTCTGCTATGGTCTCAAGCTCATAGGAACATAGATTTAGAGTTGGACCTTACAGGCCATCAAATCCAACCTCATCATTTTACAGATGAGGAAATAAAGGTTGTGAGAGGTTATGAAAGGTCACTTAGTAGTGTTTGAAGCAAGATTTGTTCCCAGGTCCTCCTGACTCTTTGTCCTGTACCCTGCCCATTAAAACACATTACCTTTCAACCATCTTACTCAAGGCAAGCATTCTACCGAGCTAAGTAATTCCCAAGGGAATCTGGTAGCATCTACGTCCCTCTGGTGACATGATCCAGGTGTATCCTTGCCCCCCATCCCTTACCCTCTGGATGCCTCAATTTAAGCTGTGAGCCTTTCCTTTTTTTGTCTGTTAAAGCACATCAAATAGAGACCTGTTTCTTTTAGCATTTAGTGCCTTGTATCTGACTTTTTAAGACCCTAAAGCAGGTATGATGGACTGGCTTACATGTTGATACCGGTAAAGACACCAGACCTTATGAAAAGTTGAACAGCAGTGAGCGTCTTCTACGTAGTAAATATGACAGTTTTTAATTAACACTATGTTTAGTCTCCTGAGCAGGAAGTTGACATCTAAGAGATGAAAAGTGGTTTCATGTTGATAGCATGGCTAGGTGTTTTAGAAATGATATGTTCTTCCTACTTTAATCTCTAGCAAGGGAGTAAATCAAGGAATCATTCTTAGGATCACTTTGGATCTTTTTTTTTTTTTGATTAATGAGCATTTTTCTTTCCTCACCCCACCTCTACTGAGAAATAAAACAAAACTTAACCCAAATATATGCATAGTTAGTAAA
Source organism: Phalanger gymnotis (assembly GCA_028646595.1). Taxonomy (NCBI): domain Eukaryota; kingdom Metazoa; phylum Chordata; class Mammalia; order Diprotodontia; family Phalangeridae; genus Phalanger; species Phalanger gymnotis. The sequence goes on along the minus strand of CM053622.1, from coordinate 344,552,456 downwards.
AAATTCCCACATTGACTATGTCTAAAAATGTATCTCATTCTGCACATTTTATTATTATTTAGAAATTATTTTCAAATCAACAAAAACACATCCTCTCTCCCTCCCAACTCTCCAGCCCCTGAACTGAGAAAATAAAAGCAAAAGCCATGTTTCCAACATGTATGGTGAAGCAAAACAATTTCTTACACTGACCATGTCCAAAAAAAGTCTCAGTCAGTACTCTGTCACCTCTCTATCAGGAGTTAGGCAGCATGTTTCATGATGAGTCTTCTAGAGTCATGGCTGGTCATTAACTCGATAAGAATTCCTAAGTCTTTCATAATTGTTTTTCTTTACAATGTTCTTATTGTATATGTTGTTTTTCTGGTTCTACTCGCCTCACTCCACTCTGTATCAATTCATGAAAGTCTTCCCATGTTTGTCTGTTTCTTGTACCTTTGTGCTCTGTTTCTATCACCTGTTTGTACTTTAATTTTTCTTAGACATTCCCCAATTGATGATTACCTCTCATTTTCCAACTTTTGTTACCCCAAGAGGAGCTTCTATTAAAAAATTGTATTTCCTTAAAGTTTGTTTCATTTAGGACTAATTCTTCCTTTAATCTTCCCTGTCTCTTCCCCTACTTCCATTTTCCCCTGTCCCTCTGAATGAAATGTATTTCTGTACCCAACTCCATGAGTGTGAGCGTGTGCATGCGTGTGTGTGTGTGTGTATATTCTTCCCTCCTTTGATCAATTCATATGAAATTGAGGTTCAATTGTCAACCATTCTCCTCATCCCTTTCTTCTTGATTGTATATACACTATTTATTACGTGTGCATCCAGATTATAATTTTCCCTATCCTTTCTCCCTACCCCCAATTTATTTCTCTTCTCCTTTCCATTCTTCTTTTAGGATCATCAAAACATAACAGAACTACCCTCAGGACGTCTGTCTAATTGAGATGCCTTATGAACCTTGATATACCATATATACCATAATATACTTCCTATATTATGAAGTAAACAGATAATCCATTTTTAGTCCCTTATGATTTCTGACTTAAGTTTGCCATTTTAAAGTTTCTCTTGATTTTTGTGTTTGTAATTCAAAGTTTCCATGCAGTTCTGTTCTTTTAATCAGGAATGCTTGGAAGTCCTCCATTGCATTAAAGGTCTATTTTTTCCTCTCCTGTAGGTTTATACTCAGTTTTGCTGGATAAGTCATCCTTGGTTATAAGCCTGTAGGGCTCCACACCAAGAGTCAGAGCTGTATAATTGATGCTAGCTTCTGAACTTGCTCCTAGCTCATTGCTGAGCCTAGGGTTTGTGATCACTCCTTATCCTGGAATGCCATTGCTAGGCATAGGTTCCCTCCTTAGTCCTCTGTAGATCTGTGACCCTGAACTTGTGTGACAGAACTGCAATTTGGCAGGTATTATTAATTAATTGCTTAATTTTTAGTTTTCAACATTCACTTTTATAAGATTTTGAGTTCTAAATTTTCTCTCTTCCCTCTCTGCTCTCTCCCCAAGATGGCATGCAATCTGATACAGGCTGTTTGTGTATGGTCATATTAAACATATTTCTGCATTAGTCATATTATGAAAGAAGAATCAGAACAAAAGAGAAAAACCACAAGAAAGAAAAAAACAAAATAAAACAAAAAAGAGAAAATAATATGCTTCAATCTGCATTCAGACTTCATAGTTCTTTCTCTGGATGTGGATAGCATTTTCCATCATGAGTCTTTTGGAATTGTCATAGATCATTGCATTGCTTAGAAGAGCTAAGTCTAGAAAGTCGATCATTGCATAATGTTGATGTTACGGTGTACAATGTTCTCCCGGTTTTGCTCACCTCTCTAAGCATCAGTTAATGCAAATCTTTTCAGGTTTTTCTAAAGTCTGTCTGCTCACTATTTCTTATGGAACAATAGTCCTCCATTACATTCATATACCACAACTTGTTCAGCCATTCTCCAATTGATGGGCATTCCCTCAATTTCCAATTCTTTACCATATATTATTTTGCTGAGTATAAGGTTGGGCCCCCTTGGGTAGGTCTAGTATCTCTTCTTGCTTTATGAATGCCTTGACCTTCATTTAGTTGCTGTGTTTGAATGCTCCTTATGGCACTCTTCTGACTAGATACCCCATCTGGCCCCAATGTTCATGGACCTCTCTGTCTCCCTATGCTGATCTGGTCTGGAAAATGGTGTACTGATTTTTTTTTCCTTGTATTTCCCAGTCAGGACTCAATTTGGTGCTTTTTTCAAGATCTTTGTGGTCTTGCTTACTACGCCATCATCTCTACCTCCTCTAGTCACTTTCTCAACATAATTCCATACTATTCTCCAGAATTATTGGACAACTTCATATCTCTACCAACAGTTTCAGAGGATAATAGATTTAAAGCTGGAAGGGAAGCTACAGGTCATCTAGTCCTACTCTCTCATTTTACAGATGTGGAAATTAAGTTCCAGCAAAATTAAGTGACCAGGTCCAGGTCACAATAGTAATGAGTGGAAGAACCAGAATTTTGCCTCACAACCCCTGATTCCAAATACAACATGCTATCATGCCTCTCTTTGCCAAGCCCCTCAAGCATTGGCTCTTCTCATCTTTTTTCATTTTCTGGTTAGCAACATCTTATCAAGTAATTCTTTCAAAGTGTAAAATTCTTATCTTTATTTTGAATATAAAGAAGACCACAAACATTAGGAAAAAATAATAGATTGCTGATATCTGTCTCTTTCCATGTTTCTCTACAGTGGAATGAAACAATTGAGCTTTTTCGTGATAAGATGCCATTACGGAAACATCGAAGTCATTTCAAAAGTTATGAACGTTGCTTTACAGCCTCGGAAGCTGTGGATTGGTTGCATGATCTACTCAGGAGTAGCCAGAATTTTGGTCCAGAAGTGACTCGCAAACAAACAGTACAGCTGCTAAAAAAGTTCCTGAAGAATCATGTTATTGAAGACATCAAGGGAAGGTGGGGTCAGGAAGATTTTGAGGACAACCGACATCTTTACAGGTACCTTGTCTCCTTTCAAGTGTAATTCTGTGCCTGCCCATCCCACTAATGGTGTGTGATGAGGCAGGTGTGGTGATTGATTGGGTGATGAGAATGAACTGCTCATATATCTTTCTGTCTATCTGTCTGTCTGTCTATCTCTCTGTACCTAGTATCTGTCTATTTAACCATCTGTTTATTCATTTATTTCTTCATTTTTCTATTTATTATAAACACTGAGAATACAAAGATAAAAATGAAATGGCCTTAAAAAGCTTACATTCTCTTATAATTTCTGAAATAAGAAGGTCCATCCTTCTTTGCCTACTCTTTTCTCATCTTCGAAAGCACGGCTTTATTTGAGGGTGGATTACAATGTCACTTCTACTTTAGTCCTCCTGGATCCGTCTCTCATATTGTTGTTTTGCATTCTTTTAAAAAAAATTACATATTCTTTTTTATGTGAATTTAATCACCAAGAGACATAAACGTTGCATATATAAGAGTGACAAGAGAGGATTTTATTGGAAATTGTGAACTGCTTTTAGGTATAGTTTGTTATAAAGAAATATATATATATATTTATGTGTATATGTATATGTAATATATTATGTATATAAATTTATGCATATGTACATAATTTGTGCATATATGTATATATACATAGACATACATTTATAGTAACTAACATTAATATAACTTACTCTGTGTCAGACACAGTGCTAAGTACTTTATAGTTATTATCTTACTTGATCCTCACAACCCTGGGAGGTAAGAACTATTAAACTTCCTATTGTGTAGATGAGAAAGCTAAGGCAAACAGGGGTTAAATGATTTGCCCAGCATCCCATGGTTAGTAAGTGTCTGAGGCGGGTTTTGAACTCAGGTCTTCCTGCCTCTAAACCCAGTGTTCTATCCACTGCATCATATACATTACATTTAATTACATCTTCCTTTTTATGTGAACTTAACCAACAATAAACACAAACATTGCATATACAAAAAAAAACCATGAAAGATAATTTTATTAACAATGGAACTGCTGTTAGGTACAGTTTGTTTTAAAAAATATGTAATTTTATTCATTAATATGATAAATAAGATTTGAAACTGCTCTTTGTCCCCTTCACTTTTTAAAAATAGTTTTTTTTGCTTATCTTTCACTTCTCCCTCTCCCTCTTTAGTAGTTCTCCCTTGTAGTAATGTAGTTCAGCAAAACAAATCAACATATTGGTGATGTCTGAAAATATGTATCTCGTTCTTGAAAGGGACCTTAGAGGTCATCCACATAGTCCAATCCCCATATTTAAATATGAGAAAACTGAGGCCCGAAGAACTTTGTGACTTAACCAAGGTGGCACAGGTAGTAGATGAGAAAGTTGGGATTCAAATTTGGAATGTCTAACTTCAAATCTAGCACTGTTTCCACGATACCACACTGACTCGTTCATTTACTATAATTTGGCCAGCTGTTACCCAATTGATTGGCACCTATTTTGTTTCTGGGTCTTTGCTATTGCAAAAAGTGCTGATATAAATATCATGCAGTAGTATGCTGGGGCCAGCATGTGTGGGCTTGTAGGACCTGGTTGTTAAATTTTCATTGTGCTCATTTACACCTCAGAAATTGGCAAATGCTGTACATTAGAGCTTGATTTATTATTTTGTTGATTGTCTAGACTTAAGAAAAGTGACGGAGGAAATGCTCACAACAAACTAAACTTAAATGTGTGCTGTGTGTGTGTATATATGTAATATTTCTGTCTGTCTATCTCTATCTATCTATCTATCTATCTATCTATCTATCATCTATCTCTGATTGTTAAACATTTATAGGAATAACTCTGCCTATGGGTTCTTTTGTTCTGTCCTCAGAGTTGTTTACTTTTTCATTTCTGGAATTATTAGTTATTTGGGACATTTTTTTCATGTGGTTGTTAATAATTTGTATTTCTGATTTTGAGAAGTAGTTATTCCTATCTTTTGATTACTTATCTGTGGGGGAACAGGTTAAATATTCTTATATATTTAGAACAACTTTTTAAATATCTTGGATATTAGACCTTTATGTGAGAACTTTGCCATGAAGATTTTTTTTTTTCCCATTGATTCCCATCTAATTGCATTTGTTTTCTTGTGCAAAAACTTTTCGGTTTTATCTAACTGAATTGGTCACCTTATCTTTTATGATCACCTGTGTTCCTTGTTTAGGTAAGAATTCTTATAGCTATATACTTACCTCTCTTTCTAAATTTTTTTAAATTTTTATTTATTAATTTATTTAATATATTTAGTTTTCAGCATTGATTTTCACAAGAGTTTGAATTACAAATTTTCTCCCCATTTCTACCCTCCTCCCCACTTCAAGATGGCATATATTCTGGTTGCCTCGTTCCCCAGTCAGCTCTCCCTCCTGTCACCTCACTCCCCTCCCATCCGCTTTTCCCTTACTTTCTTGTAGGGCAAGATAAATTTCTACACCCCATTGCCTGTATTTCTTATTTCCTAGTTGCATGCAAAAACTTTTCTTTTTTGTTTTTGAAAGTCTGTTTTTAAAACTTTGAGTTCCAAATTCTCTCCCTTCTTCCCTCCCCACCCACCCTCCCTAAGAAGGCAAGCAATTCAACATAGGCCTCTTTCCAAATTTTTTTTAAAAAGATGATCTTTTATATTAAGGCCATGCATTCTATATCCTATGCACTATATACCACATATGTTGTGGTATATAGTGTAAAATATTATTAATATATTAGTATAAATCTAATTTCTTTCCTGTTGCTTTCAAGTTTTCCTAGAGGGTTTTATTAAACAGAGAAGACTCCTTTGCTCTGCAGTTTGTATCCTTGGATTTACTGAATACAGGGGTACTATGTTCAATCATTCCTGAGTTTTGTTTACCTAATCCACTCCATTGATCTGCTTTTCTCTTTTTTAAACCAGGATCCACTGGTTTTGATGATGACTGCTTTGTAGTACAGTTTGAGATTGGTACTGCTGCCCTCCCCTTTTCCCCCCTTTATCCCTATCCTTTTTCATGATTTCCCTTGAGATTCTTGACCTTTTATTCCTCCCCTCTGCAGCATTCTCAAAATATACTGTTTTTTGTGCACATAGGGAAAACAAACACTCTAACTTTTTTTTTTTTGCTTATTGTACCTCTTTCATAGAATCTGAAAAAGCGGATAGACTAGCTCAGACTGAGCCCCTTTGAGCAATGCAGAGCTCTGCTCTCAGCTGGTGGTTAATTTGGCCTTTGTGAAAAGTACCGGGCCCATATCCAGGAATTTTGCCAATATTTCATTTGTTCCTATTTAGCCCTGACAATGCAAATCTGCCCTTACCCTGTTCTCACAATCTCCTGTCTTGATGCAAATTAGACAAATTATGTGGTCACTTTTATAATATGAACATTAGCAGGTGCTAAATAAGCCAGGGAAAATGGAAATTTTCCCCTCAATCCTCTTCTCTTTCCCTGGCATTCTTGGCTGTTTGTAGAGTAGTGAGATGGGAAAGCAGATGGAAGGACAAACAGGCTGTTCAAAAAATCTTAGTGCACTTTTATGGTTTAGTAGCTTGAAAGTGCACTAAGACTTTTGGAACATACCATATATAGGTTTAAAGGGAAAAAAAAGACTAAGCCTTAGAAGAGTGAAGAAAAGAGAGGTGAATGTGTCTAGAGAAGTTAGATCCTACTGGTAGGGGAAAATAGAGATAATGAAGAATATGGCAATTTCACATTGGCTTCTTCATGTTACTCATAGAGAAGCTATAGAAGCTACCATCTTGTATTGGAGGCATGCTGTTGTGGGCAGAAAAAACCTGTTAGTTATTTCACCTGGACTCTGACTTTGAGAGACATTCTTTTTCTTAACATAAGATCAAAGATTTAGAGCTGGAAGGACATGTAGGAGAATGGGTAGTTAGGTGGCACAAAGGATAGAGTGCCTAGCCTCAAATCAGGAAGACTCATCTTCCTCAGTTCAAATCCAGCCTCAGACACTTAATAGCTGTGTGGCTCTGGGCAAGTCACTTAACCTTGCTTGCCTCAGTTTCCTCATCTGTAAAATGAATTGGAGGAGGAAATGGTGAAGCATTCTAGTATCTTTGCCAAGAAAACCTCAAATGTGTTCACAAAGAGTTAGCTATGACTGAACAAGGAAGCAACATCAAAGTCAGAAATGTAAATGATATAAACTTACAAAACCCTCCAAATTTGAAAGGTTAATTATTAAAATTATTACAATATTGATACAATGTTTCTTATTAAAATTCAATATAACCATCATTTTGTGCTATGTATCACTCTAGTAGATTTTCAAACTTTGTAAAATCTTTCATCAGCTGCTGCTCAGTGACTTAAAGTATCGCATTTGTAAATCTAGCCTTAATTTCACCCAAAGAATGAAGTTCTGATATATATCTGACAATTTTGATGTGCACCCCACAAGATAAAGTCTTGTAGAGATTTAAAGTGACTTCCTCCACAGTTGTGCAATATTAGATTTCACTTGCATGTGTTCACGTGGGTTTGTCCCTCATACTTCTACTCAACTGTCAAGGCTTTAAGGACAGCAGCATCTGTTTCAGCCCACCATTTTTGCTTTTCTTCCGTTCCCAGTACCGAGTTTTACTCATATTGACTATCCTGAATAATATTACTGATTATGAACGCTTAGGGGACCAAGCAAGTGGACCACCTCTACCCATTCAGCAGTCTGATAAAATGTCATCCGGAAGCCTTTGCACATGCAATGTGTTATTCAGATGTATTATTCAAATGTATTATTATTATTCAGTGTATTATTCAAAATTCATAAAACCAAATAAATGCTAAAGAAATTTAAATAATTAAACTTTCAAGTTATCCTTTTCATAGGTTTATAGCATTTATACTTCTGAAGTTACTGAATCTTAATACAGCACTAAGACTTTTGGAACACTGTCATTTCATTAGGCAATGGAGACTACTAATCTTTGGTTCAATTTGCTCCTTATGGATGGAAAACTTTAAGTGAGTGATAAACTTTTTAGGAATTCTTTCTAAGTCTTGTAAAAGTGCATGTTAAATAACTAGTCTTTATCCTTAAGGATAAAGCTTCCATAAAAGAGGAAGTTATAAACAAAAAAAAAGTATAGAAATATAAAAGGGCAGGTCTAGGACTGTGCCTTGGAATTAGATACTAAGTATAATTTAATTAGACAAGGATTTCTGCAGGAAATGGGTCTCAGATCTGATGAGTGGAGAAAGCTCACATGTGGGTGAATTCTAGAGTAATTTGTGAATGCATTCCTTAAGAATATTCCAAACTCTGAGTATCCGACATTAGCTGAATGTAAATGTACTTCCTAGTAGAGGAATCCATTAAAATAGTCGTCGTCGTCATCGTCCTCCTCCTCCTCCTCCTCCTCCTCCTCCTCCTTCTTGTTCTTCTCCTTTTCTTCTTCTCTTCCTTCTCCTTTTCCCTTAAGACATCTATGTAGCACATAGCATGCTGGGCCTCAGGTGAGGAAGATCTGAGTTCAAATTTGGATTCAGACCCTCACAAGCTGTATGACCTTGGGCAAGTCACTTAACTGCTGTCTCGGTTTCCTCAACTGTGAAATGGAAATAATAACATCATACCTCCCTGGTTTGTTACGAGCATCAAATGAAAACATTTGTAGAGTGCTTTGCATGGCTCCTGTCACATAGTAGGTACTATATAAATGCTTATTTCATTGCCTTCCCTTTGCCCCTTATTTCTCCACTTGTGGTTTTATTATCTATCAGAGGTCATTCCACTGATGCATATGGCAGTCCTTTTATGACTTATCAAATGATCTTTGAGAAAGTTGCTGTGGACAAAATGCTTATATGCTAATTTGATATGGAACCTCTCTGAACTTAGCTTGCTTAATGTTTTAACAAGGTACATACAGGCATACCTTGGAGATATTGTGGGTTTGGTTCCAGACCACTGCAATAAAGTGAACCTTGTGATAAAGCCAGTCACACAAATTTTTTGGTTTCCCCAATGCATATAAAAGCTATGTTTAACCTCTACTGTAGTCTGTTAAATTGCCAATAGTATTATTTCTAAAAAAACAATGTACATACTTTAATTAAAAATACTTTTTTGCTGAAAAATGCTAACTATCATATGAGCCTTCAGTGACTTGTAATCTTTTTGTTGGTGGAGGGTTTGGCTTTCGATGTTGACAGCTGCTCACTGATCAGGGTGGTGGTTGCTGAAGGTTGGGGTGGCTTTGGCAATTTCTTAAAATAAAACAGTAAAGGGGCAGCTAGGTGGTGCAGTGGGTGGAGCACCGGCCCTGGAGGCAGGAGGACCTGAGTTCAAATCCGGGCTCAGACACTTGACATGTTAACTAGCTGTGTGACCTTGGGCAAATCACTTAATCCCAATTCCCCCTTAAAAACAAACAAACAAAAAAACCCAGTAATGATGTTTGCCACATCCTTTTACTTGAACACTTAGAAACCATTGGATTATTAATTGACCTAATTTCAATATTGTTACATCTCAGGGACTAGGGAGGCCTGAGGAGAGAGAGAGAGATGGAGGACAGGTGGTAGGTAGAGATGTCAGAACACACGCATTTATCAATGCAATTCACCATCTTAAAGGGTAAAGTTTGTCTCCAAAGGGTAAAGGGTCTCCAAAACAATTATAACAGTAACATCAGAAATAAATGATCATAGATCACCATTACAGATATAATAATAATGAAAAAGTTTGGAATATTTTGAGAATTGCCAAAATATGATATAGAGACACAATGTGAGGGCATCGCTGGAAAAACAGTTTGCTCAAGGCAGGGTTGACACAAAGCTTCAATTTGTAAAAATACTCAACATTTTCTGACTGCAATAAAATGAGGTATTCCCGTAATAGAGTTTCGTCACTGGGCCTCTGCTCAGAGCTGTTCCAGCTTGGACATGACCTTTAACATCTTGTCTTCCACAAGTATGGTCTTCAAGAAACTTTGTGTCAAGACAAAAAAAAATGTGATTTTACTGGAGTAATAGTAATAATTAATAATAAGTTAAATCGACTTTAATCTTGAGAATTATGGAGAGGAATTGGAGTGGGTGTCAGAGGAAGAAGGAAAGCAAGGATCTAGTGTCTAGATGGCCATAGTAGTTAGTGGAGATGGGATATGCCTGGCAATTATTCATGTTGACTCTTTAAACACTGGCTTCCACATTTGTGTGACATTAGCTTTCGTTTGCATGTGTTCATACCTATTTGTCTCCATGCCCACATTTGGCTATTGTTTCTAAGGATGGCATCACCTGTTTCAACTTATCACTCTTAGTCCAGTTTTGTGTGAGTGACTTCTGAATAATATTATTGATTCTTTTTGGGGTCTTCCTTTACGAATTTCAATTCTGCCTTTATTGATATTAGATTTTTATTTCTCTTAGAGTGCTTTTTTTAAATGAAGTGAGTAAACATTAACCATCATGAACATTTCAATATATGAAGAATAGGAAGTGTAAGTTATATATGAAATCAAGAATTTTGATTACATTTTAAATTTAACACGTTAGCACTGACACTGCCCAGCTGGTCTGTTTTTTTTTTTTTTTATGAACGTTGTATTTCTTCTGTGTCTTTTTTAATGTTTTTTTTTCTTTTTTTAAAAATCACACTCACATCCGCCTCTACTTGCCCTTACAGCTCTCCCTCCCCAAATAAAAAGTCAAGAAAAAGAATGCACCTTGGTCTTGTCTCTTTCAGTAAGTCTAGTCCAGGGGTGGGGCACCTGGGGCCTCGAGGCCCTGTAGGTCCTCAAGCACAGCCCTTTGACTGAACACCCTTGGTAGTCCATCACCTCTCTACTAAGAGATGGGAAGCATGATCCATCTCAACGCTTCTGGAATCTTGATTGGTTACTGCCTTAATAAGCATTGTTAAGTATTTATAGGTTGTTTCCTTTCTGTTATCGTAGCCGTTGTATAAATTGTTCTCCTGATAAGCCCAATTCATTCAGTATTTGTAAATTCAGATCTTTCAAATTTCTCTGAATCCTTCACTTTAGTCTTTTCTTATAAGCAAATAATATTGTATGACAAAATATCTTAATTTTCTCTGCCATTCCTCAAGTGCTGGAAGCCTACTTTATCTGAAGTAATTTAATACTACAAAATGGGCTGCTATAAATATTTTCGTATATGGGAGTCCTTTCCTTCTGTCTTTGATTTCTTTGCAGTATGTGGGGTACATGAACACTGGGTGAAAGGGAATGCACAGCTTAGGGACTTGAGGGTTTTTCCGAGGGGTTAGACCAATGGTATTAACAGTATGCATTGTCCTCCCATGGCCCCAACCCTCCAACAATTGTCATTTTCCTTTTTTGCCTTTTTTTGCTAATCTGATGAGTCTGAGGTGGAACCTCAGTTATTATGATTTTCAATTCTCTTATTAATGATTTGGAACATTTTTTCATGTGGTTGTTGAGACCTTGCATTTCTTTTGAAAACTGCCATTTCATATCCTTCAACCATTTGGCTATTAGGCAATGGCATTTGTTACAAATTTGTATCAATTTCCTGGTTATTTTGGATATCAGACCTTTATCATAGAAATTTGCTGCAAAGATTTTTCCCCCAAGTTAACTTTCTGTTCTAATTATAATACTTGCTTTAGCTTATACAAAAACTTTTCAATTTTTTGCAGTCAAAATGTACATTTAATCTCCTGTGATGCCCTCTGTTCCTTTGGTCAAGAACTTTCTCTGTATCTATAATTGTTAAAGGTATTTACTTTCTTCCTCTGATTTGTTTATGATGTGATCTTTCATATCTGGGTTGTTTTCTAGTCAATAAACATTTATTAAGCACCTACTACGTGCTGGAGATTCAACTAAATGACGATAGGGTGGAGTGGGGAAAAAGACATTTTTTGTCCTTAAGGGGCTTACATTCTAGACCACACACAAAAGGACATGCACAACCAGAGGTGGGAAGTGTGGGAAGAAATGTTCGAGCTGAGTTTTCTCTTTAAATGGAGACCATGTATCTTTACAGATTTCATTGTGTTATACTGCTTATGATATGTTGGTTTGCTTTCCAGTTTTCCCAGCAGGTTTTAATCTAATAGTTAACCTAATAATATATCTCTAATACTTGAGCAGCTAGGTGGTACAGGGGATAGGACACTGGGCCTGAGTTAGAAAGATGAGTCTTCCTGACTTCAAATCTGGCCTCAGACAATTACTAGCTGTGTGACCTTGGGAAAGTCACTTAATTTTGTTTGCCTCAGTTTCCTCTTCTGTCCAATGAGCTGGAGAAGGAAATGGCAAATTACTCCAGTATCTTTGCCAAGACAACCCCAAAATGGGGTCACAAAGAGTTGGACATGACTGAACAATAACAACCATAGTACTTGGTATCTTTTAGTTTATCAAACAATATTATTGATTACTTCTGGGTCATTTACTTAATCTGTTCCATTGATTAACCTTAAAATTTTTTAATAGCACCAAATCATTTTGATGATTATCACTTTGTAGTACAGTTTGAGATCTGGCAATTTCCTTGCTGCTTTTAAGAATAATTGAAATTTTTAACTTATTAATCCTTCAGATAAATTTCATGATCTTTCCTTAGTTATAAAATGGAATCCTTTGGTAGTCATTTTATTCTATGAGTAGGCCCATCCACGAACAATTACTATCTCTTCAATTACTTGAATTTTCTGTAAGTAGTATTTTATAGTCATATTCTTAATTTATGTGTATATTTTGGTATGCGAATTCCCAGATACTTTTATAAATTATAGTTTTTTTTTCTGGACATATGAATTCATCCGTGTGTACGGAATTCTTACTCTTTGTAGGGCCAGAGTGATGTCTCTCCCTCTATCAATGTAGGTCAGCACCTGGTCAGTAATTAATAGGCTTAGAGCAGGGGTTCATAACCCTTTTTGTGTCCTGTACTCTTTAGACAGTTGGGTAAAGCCTATGGACACTTTTTCAGAATAATTTTAAATACACAAAACAAAATGCAAGGGATTTTAAAAAGGAAAACAGTTTATCTATCTAAAAAACTTCATGGACCTCAGGTTAATAAACTGATTAGACGATTGATTGGGATTGTGAGAGTTTAAACGACTTGTCCAGTGCAACACATTAACAATACATGTTAGAATCAAGACTTGTATTCAGGACTTCCTGACTCCTTGGCTAGCTCCTTATTTACCATACCGTGCTGTTCCTTTCTATAGATATTTTAAATGGAATTTCTTTTCCTTTTGCTTTTTGATGGGTTTTGATGGTAGTATGCAGAAAGGTTGATGATTTCTTTTTAAGTGTGTGTCTTTTCCATACTTGAGTGTCTTACATTAGATCCTAGCTGGTATTATTTCATAACTTTTTTTCCTTTCAGTATTTTTTCCTTTGCTATATTTTTCCCATAATATTTATACAGTATTGAAATTTTTTTTATTTTTCATTTTTCTGATTTTTTCCCATCTTTTCCTTTTTTCAAGTCAAATTTTTATGACAATTTTTCTTGTAATTCATCCATTTTGTTTCATTTGCTATTGTTCTCGAGAAGATGCTGAAAAATCACAATTTCTTTCCACCCCACACTTCACCATGTCTCAAATTCCCTTTGACCATGTTCAAACCAACTTTTTATTCTTATTAGTTTTTTTTTTATTCTGGATTTTCATAAACACATCAAAACACATAATGAAGACTATATGAAACTATGAATCTCCATTTCATAGCACTTGCTTAAAAAAAAGTATGTAGTAAATTCCACATTTTACTTCTAAAATTTCTGTTTTTGTGCTTATTTCTGAGCTGCCTGCTGTTCTTTTCCGTGCATTAAAAAAAAAAAAAAGTTACATTGACCCTCTTTTTAGAAGCATCACTATTCCTGACCCTATCCTTCCAAGAGGAAGGAAAACAAAGCCCTTGTGACAGAAATAGTCAAACAAAACTAATCTGCATAGGGTTCCATTTCCAAAAATTTGTGTTTCTGCACTGTGTGTTCCTCACCTGTCAGGAGGTTGATAGCTTGTTTCATCATAGGTCCTCTTGAGACATAGTTATTCATTAATTTGATCAGAGTTCTTAAGTCCTTCAAAGTAGTGGTTTTTTTTTTTTTGAGACAATTAGTATTAAGTGACTTGTCGGGGGTTACCGAGTCTGGATTGACCTCAGATCCTCCTGACTCCAGGGTCGGTGCTCTAGTTGCTGCACCACCTAGCTTCCCTGTAGTTTTTCCTTTATATCGTCATTGTTCTTGTATGGATTGTTCTCCTGAATCTGCTAATTTCATTGCAGCACTTCATACCATCCAGCATTCTCTGAAATCAGCTTTTTTGTTATTACTTATGGTGTAAATACATTCCATTACATTTATATGCTACAGTTCAGCTATTTCCCATTTGTGTAAGAGGCAGTCTAAGTCACCGTCTTACACTTTAGTTTTTTGTTTATTATCCTCTAATTTTTTTCCTCATTATTTTGCTTATTATTCTCTCTTAGCCCCCTGACCCCATCCCCACTTGTTTCCTGTTCTATTTCCACACTGCACTGTGTAAATGTGCCTGTGAGAATGCATATACTTTATCTATTTCAGATAAGAGTGAGGCTGATCTGATGTAAACTCTCCCTGTTCTTCTGTGTTTGAATACTTCTCTGCTTAAACACCCCAGTTGCGAGAGATAGCAAATTCCATCTCCTTCTATCATTAACCCTCCTATTTCCCTCTTAAAACTCTCAAAACAGAACCAATACACTCCCAGGACTCTATTTTTCTTATTTAACTCCTCAGTACCCTTTAAAGACATTAAAGTTCTTAAGGGGACACTCCTTTCTTCTCCCCCCTCTTAGATTGTTAGCATAGCAACATCACAGCAATTTGCTGTAAAATAAATTTACCTTTTAGGTTTCTCTGGATTCTTGTATTTCAGATTTCTTATTCAGCTCTGATATTTTCATCAGAAATGCTTAAAAGTCTTCTATTTGATTAAAATCCCTCCCCCACCCCTGCCCCATGAAAACCACTTTGTTGTTACTCACAAGTTGTTACTCTTGTTTGTTGGGATTTAAAAAAAGACCCTCAAACATCCCAGAGTTTCTGGTTGCTAGTATATTTTGGAGAATGTAGAATCTCTTATTTGGAACAGAAGATGTCAGTTACATCTTTTAAAACTTCGTGGTCATATCCATCTTAATTGGTTCAGCATAATGCTCTCTTTTTGGCATTAGTCCCAAGGTTTGGATACAAGGAATCCCTTAGAAAATTTTTTACATCTTTCATTTTTACATCTTTTTCATTTCCAAATGTATATCCTTCCATGCTTCCCTACTCAGTGAGCCATCCTTTGTACAAATTGAGAAAGAAAAAGATAGTTTGGCAAAACCAACCAACACATCAACTGAGTTTTGACAATTTGTGCAGTATTCCACAATCAAAGCCTCTCCCCACTCAACACACAAAGAAGGAAATGAGGTGCATTTTCTCCTCTCTTCTCCAAGGCCACACTTGGTGATTATTTCAATCTCATGTCTTGTTCTTTCTACTTATATGGCTGTAGACCAAACGAGATCATGTGGACTGTCCTGGGCCCTCCACATTCTCTTACTTTGTTACTTCATCAGATCCTATGGCTTTAATGATCATCACCCTACATAAGACTTCCAAATCTATAGATTCATTCTGAATCTTTCATAGTCACACATCTACTGCCCATTGAATACACCAGACTAGATATCTTATAAGCACTTCATGTCCAAACATCAGCATGTCCAAAACTTTATTATTGTCCCCCCAAACCCACAGAACCACTTTTGAACTTCCTCTGTTTCTGTCAAGGGTACCATCATCCTTTCCATTTACCGAAGTTCATATTCTGGGCATTATCTTTGCCTTTTCACTCATCCTCACTCCACGTATCCAGCCACTTTTTTAAAACAATTATTTATTTTAAACTTAAATGCTAAACTTAAATATACAACAAGAAAAGAAAAAGAAACATATTATAAACTTGAATATTAAAACTTAAATGCAAAATAAGAAAAGAAAGAAAAGCATTGCCAAGTGCACAGCAAAACATAAGAGAGGATTTAAAATGTACAATAAATTTCCATTTCAAGAAAGCCTTTGCTTCCTCGTAAATTTTCTTTTGTTCTCTGCTGTGCACTTTTTACTTTGTTCTTCTATCGCCTTCTTCCCCCTCCCCCACCTCTGCCAAGAAGGCTACAAACACATTTACTTATATGTTTGTAATCATTCTCATATACAGATATATACATTTATATGCATCTGTGTAAGACCATACTATAGTTATTTGTTCTCTGACGGTAAATAACCTCTTCCTTCCTAAGTCTGCGTCTTTCCGTATTTTTCTAAGTCCATCAACTTGTTATTTCCTGGATCACAGCAATATTCTAACCTTATACTGTTTAGTTTAGGGGTGGGAAATCTGCAGCCTCAAGGCTACATGTGGCCCTCTAGGTCCTCAAGTGTGGCCCTTTGACTGAGTCCAAACTTCACAGGACAAATCTCCTAAAGAAAAGGATTTGTTCTGTAAAGCTTGGACTCAGTCAAAAGGCTGCACCTAAGGACCTAGAAGGCCACGTGTGGCCTCGAGGGCACAGCTTCCCCACCCCTGGTTTAGTTATTTTAAATACTCTAAAACAATAACGATTAATATGGCTGACACATATTGTAGTTTCCCTACTTTTCTTCTCTGATTAAATCTATTTTAGCTTTAACTTTGTCTGAGATCATGATTACTACCCCTACTTTTTTCTCTAATAAATTCTGCTCCTGATCTTTATTTTATGTTTGTGTGTCTCTTATTTCCTATCCCTCCTGACTCCTCTACTTTACTTCTATCCACTACCTTGCCCTTTTATTGCTTAACCTACCCCCTCTCCAAGGATCCCTCTCTTATCCTCGAATTCCTGTTATTCTAAACACTATAGCCACCTTTAACCTATTCCCTCACCCTCCTCTCTAAAGATCTCTTACTTATTCCCTCTGTTCCCTTATTCTTTTATTTCTTTCTGAATTTAGACTTTTATACACTTCTAGATATACATGTATATGTATGTATATGTATATGTACATACATACACATATGTAATGTTTCCTTTTAAACTCATTCCTGATGAGAGTAGGGTTCCAGAACTACTAGATCTCCTCTTCCATCTAATTCCTCTGTGTCAGTTCTTCCTTCTACATCTCATTTATATAACATAATTTCTGTTTTTACCTTTCCTGAAATGGTTGTACTTTTTAGAATCATATCATATTCTGTCTTTCTAACTACCCACTTACTTAGTAAAATCTTAGACATATTCTTTACATTTCCTCACATAAAAAGTAAGCTGTCCTTATTGAGTCCCTTGTAATTAGTTTTTAGTATATACCTTAAATTTCTCTTGGATCTTATATGTCAAATCTATTATCAGGTTTCTTTTTTTTTTTTTTTTAAACAAAATCCTGAAAGTCTTTCATGGTTATGCTTAACTTTGCTGGGTATGATATTTTTGGCCAGAACTTCAGTCCTTTTGCTCTTCAATATATAGTGTTCTAAAACTTGCAGTCTTTTAGTGTTGCTGCGGCTAGGTCTTGTGTGGTTCTAATTGTGGCACTGCCATATTTAAATTGTTTTTTTTTCTTCTTGCTCATAACACTTTCTCTTTGAGCTGGGGGTTTTGGAATTTGACTGATATTCCTGTAGGTTTTCCTTGTAGGACCTCTTTCTGGTGGTGATTGGTGGATTTTTTTTTTCTATTTCCACTTTCCTCTCTTGTTCTAATGCTTCAGAATAATTTTCTTTAATTATTTCTTGTAGTATTATATTAAGATTCTTTTTTTGATTGTGACTTTCAGGTAGTCTGATTACTCTTACGTTTTCTTTTCTTGATCTCTTTTCCAGGTCAGTCGTTTTTCTTTGAGATGTTTCGCATTCTCTTCTATTTTTTCATCTTAATATTTTATTATTTTTTAGTCTGTTATAACTTTGCTGGCTTCCCCTTGCCCAATTCTAATTTTCAAGGAATTGTTTTCTTCCTTAAGATTCTGAATTTCCATTTCTAGTTGGTTGACTTTCTTTTCATAAGCTTGTTTTTCTTGGATTGTTCTTATGTTTTTTTTTAAATTCCTCATTCTCTTTAATTTATTTTTAAAGTTTTTTTTTAAAGTTTTTCTATGAATTCCTTTTGGGCGTTACTGTTTGGTGTAGGAGACACTTTTTTTTTCCTTCAGTATCCTCCTCTGAAGACAAACCCAGTCTTCTCTATTCTCAAAGCAACTTTATATAGTTGGATTCTTTCTCCTTTCCTGCTTTTTTTTTTTTGTAGCAGCTTATTTTTTGTAATCACCTCTAGTCCTGGGCTATAGGGGATGGTGCCTCTGGCCTCAGATCCTCCTCCAGCTCTCCTGTCTGGCCTGGAACTGAAAACCAAGAACTCCTCTGTCCTGTAAGTGCCCACAGCCGTTGGTGTCCCCATCACATTGCTTCTGTACTCACCTGGTGAGTGCTCGTTCCTTATCTCCCAGGGCTGCATCTTGGCAGCACAGCTAAGTCTGGTGTTCCTTTTCGGCAGAGGTTCCCTCTATCTTCCTTGACCCAGTTGACTTACTTCCTATACTGTCCAGGAGGTGAAAGTTCCTGTGGCTGGGGCCAAAGCTACCTCCTAATGCTGCTAGCCCCAGGGATTTCAGTGCTATTTCAGTGGAACTAGCCTGGAGGTCCTGAGATTTTTTTTCAGATATTCTCTAATTGTCCCAGGAGGACTACTGTTTTGTACCAACTCTTGTTTATTTTTACCTCTCTATGTCCTTCCTGAGGCACTATTTTATCTTATTTATGGGGGGAAATCTGAAGAGCTTGGAATTTTCTGACCTACTCTGCCATCATCCCAGAATCCTCTCTCCACTTTCAAAATCTTGTCACTTCTCCCTACAAAATAACTCACACCTGTCCTCATCTCTTGACTCAGGTACCACATTAGGTCAAGCCCTCATCACTTTCTGCCTGAGTTACCATGACGCACTCCTAACTGGTCTCTGTCACAGGTCTCTCTCCCTCAAGTCTCTCTTCTCTGATCCATCTTCCCTACACCTGCCAGAGATTTCTAAAGAGCAAGGCTGACTATTTCATTCCCTTTACTCATTAGTTCCCAGAATCTCCCCGTGTCCTCAAGTATCAAAAAGAGACACCTCTACTTAGCTGTTAAAGTCCTTCCAAACCTGGCTCCTACTTGTCTTTTCCCACCTTGGTCCCCATTACTATCCATACCTATGGGTCAAGCTAGCCTTCTACGGTCTTTATATATGATACTCTTTCTGACAGAGAACCTCTTGAGGCAGATGTTGGCTGGTTAAAAGGACCAGAAGCTGACTAAAGGAACTTTGAGGATGGAGTGAATGAATTAACAAAGAGCCTGAGGTTGGGGTGGGCTATCAAAGAAACTTAGAGGGTGAAGATTAAGTTTCTGTGAATCTTCCAGGTGAGGAAGTCTTTCTCTGTCCCCCTCTAAGTATTAGCAATTATGCGGAATAGAGGTATGGCTTTAATATCTGACTTTAATATTGAATGACTAATATCTGAATTTAATATTGAATAAAGATTTTTTTTAACCCTTGCTCTTAATTTAAGAAGCAGACAAGTTCAACACTTTGTGTTCTCTCTAAGGAGAAGAAAACTACATTTAAGTTGAATTTTTTTATGTGATCACTGATGGGATGGGGTGAAGGGAGATGGGCTACTGCAGCATGGGGAGCATGCCTGGCCTTGGAATAGGCACCCTCACTCTCTGATATAAATTCAACAGTGACTTTGTTTTAGAAACCCCATTAA
Source organism: Phalanger gymnotis (assembly GCA_028646595.1). NCBI lineage: Eukaryota > Metazoa > Chordata > Mammalia > Diprotodontia > Phalangeridae > Phalanger > Phalanger gymnotis. Next base: position 344,532,624 of record CM053622.1, on the reverse strand, counting down.
TAGGTTCTGATCTCCCTCTAGTGGCCATCCTTCATTTTAGCACTCAGTTCTTAGAAGAAGCTCAGCGTACCTGTAGGTGCGCTGTTGAATGAACAAGAGATTTTCTAGTCTCATGTTTGTCCCTCGTTTGGAAGGTCACTGGATTCTGTGGGCCTCAGTTTCTTCATATGCAAACCGAGATTACTGGAAGCTTTAATGGGCTATGTCCTCTCATTTTAAGTATTTATTGAATGTCTAACTATATGTACCTAACCAGGGCGAGGAATAGAAAAAGAAGCATAAATCTTCATCTTTGTCTTCCAAGAGAGATAATCTTGTAGGGGAGAAAAAAATGAAATACTTAGGTTAACAATGCAAAGCAAACAAGATTGAGTCAAATAAGTGGGTGTAGACAATGTGTGTTCCAGGCATTTGCAGAAGGAAGAGAGATGTCTGTAAACTTGACTGCTTAGGGGAGCGCTTCAGTAGCAGTAGATGGGGCTTACTTGCACTAGACCCTGAGGTCAGTCCGACTAGGAGAAAAACATTTCAGGGGATGAAAACTGCAGAAGGGAAGAACTGATGAGAAATGAGGGGCAGTGGGATGTAACGGACACAGGTGCTGGTCTCATAGTCCAGAAGACCTAGGTTTAAATTGTGCCTTTGACCTTAGCTGTGTTACTCTTGGAAAATCACTGAAACTCAGTTGGGTCAAGTGACTTCATCTGTAAGAGAGTTGGACTTAATGACCCTAAAGTCCACTCCAACTCAGTCTATGATCCTGTGATAAAACGAACATATCTCAGGGGATAGGAGGAAACTGACTTGGCTATAGAAGTGAGACCCATGATTTTATCAGTTTAGGTGTTTAGGGGTGACAAGCAGCTCCTCCTCTGCACAGTTAACTGACTGGATTGACAGTGATTAGGGTTAAATCAATGACACAATGATACATCATGTACACAGAATGTTGCTTTTGCTCCCAAGCAGTGCAATCAAACTAGTGTGTGGCAATCGGGGATGGGCAGCTTCATTTTAATCAAAATCAGCAAGCAGTGCATGTGAAGTGTCAGAGAACAGAGTGGGGGGCGGGGGGAGGGCAGCTCCTGCAATGAATGACAAATGAGTAGATGGATATGCATGGACCCAGTGTGGAAAGGACTGAAGGTCATGCCTTGAACTCTTAAAGGTACCCTTTCTCCCACCAGTGCAGCTCCACCATCAACACTCTCCTCTTTGCAAACAAAAGATGATGATATATCTATGGGCGGGTGTGATTTGAAGTATTACAGCCATGTTCTTTGGAGCTAGGATTGCCATTCTGGGCAGTCTGTGACGTTTTGTTTCTTTTTCATCTTTTCCTGAGAGAGATAGAGAGGGAGAGGGAGAGGGAGAGGGAGAGAGAGAGAGAAAGAGAGAGAGAGAGAAAGAGAGAGAGAGAGAGAGAGAGAGAGAGAGAGAGAGTGTATGTGTGTAGTCATTGTCTACTGTCTTTGCTATTCTAAACCTAGGGTCTGCTTTTTTCTCCTGGTCCCTCATCTGTGGTCCTAGGCCCTTCGTTTAATTCAGTTTAAACAATGGGCTTTCTGGCTGCTGTCTGGTTTCTCTTTTGTGTATCTCTTCATATTCAAATATCTAGTTGGAGGAGAAGCTTGGGCTAGGAACCAACTCGTGTTCATGTTTTCAAATATCACACTGGGTGGATTTTTTTTCTTTTTAAAAATTATTTTGAAAAAAAAATTAAAAGCCTCTCTGTAGAATTTGGTTTAGGCTAATTCCTATTTTACTTATACTCTCTCCCTTTGTTCCCTTCATTTCTTAATGTCTTCTTAGACATTCCTTCTTCACCACACAGACTGTTAGTTTTAGCCCATTCGTATAATGGACAAATTCAAAATTCCTCCATGGGCCCAGAGGCCAGAGTAGACCCAGTAAAACTAAAAAGGAAATAAGGGGAGAATTAAATTACAACAAGACCTTGTAGAACAATAACAGAGCCAGGCACTGGCCAAGGTGGGGGGTGCTGTGCTAAGTGCTTCACAATTATTGCCTTCTTTGATCCTCTAAACAATCCTGGGAGTTGGGTACTGTCATTATCCCCATATTATCCTCCCATCATCCCCATATTATCCCCCAGAGGAGGAAACTGAGGCAAACAGAGGTGAAGTGACTTGCCCAGGTCACACAGCTAGCAAATTGTCTGAGGTTGGATTTGAACTCAGGTCTTCCTGACTTCAGGCCTAGGGATTCATCCACTGTTCCATCTATTTGTCTTTTACTCTTGCTAGTGTGAATTTAATAATTCTTTTACTTTAGTTTCCTTCAGACCTAAAAGTCCTTGGAGATGAAGGGAGGAGATAGTGTGTGGTCCAGACTTGTGGTTTCATTAGTGTAAGGGACTCCTGAATGAGGAAATTAATTCTACCAATGCAGATTAGCACCTGCTTTGTAGTGGTGTGAAGGGGGAGGGGTTCTTAATTTGTGAATTTTTTTTTTTTTGGTAACTATTTCAATATTAGTTAACTAATCAGTTTCCTTTGTATTCCTCTATATTTTACACAGATCTTTTAAAAAATTTATTTTATTCTGAACTTAAGAAATAAAACAAGCATTACTATAATAGTAGAATAGAAAAAAAGATGATTGCATATGAAACTACAGATCTATTATGTGCAGCTTGTTATTCCTTTTAAATATACAATAAAATTATCATGTAACTTTCTTTTTTCTCTTTCTGTTTTTCTTCCCACCTTCCCTCCTTCTCCCCACCCTAGAGATGACTACCATTAGACAATATATATATATATATATATATTTATGTAAACTCATGCTATATTTACTAATATTTATCAGTTCTTCCTCTGGATGCAGATTAGCTAGTGTCTTCCTTCATAGGTCCTTTATAATTCTATTTGGGTATTTATAATAGTCAAAATGCCTTAGTTGCTCAAAGTTGTTCTTAAAACAGTATTGATTTTTATCTGCAATCAGTGATGCAGATTACATAAACAAATTTGCCAATGACTGCGTTGCCTTTATTTTAAATTTTGTTTTTAGAAGGGATTTTTGTTTTTGATAGTTTGGTCTTATAAGAGGATTGTTTGAAAAATACCAAGATGTACAAACTCACGGAATGGCCTTTTCATCATCCATGAAATATGTTAAGATGTTTGTGAGTCATGTATCAGTCATGTATCATGCATCCCAAAACAAAATGGAATATTTAAAAAAATTGCTATTACTATATACAACATTCTCTTGGTTCTGCTTATTTTGCTTTACATTATTTTGTGCAGGTCTGTCTGTGTTTTTATAACACCATCAGACTCATCATTTCTAGCACAGTAGTATTCCATCACGATCATAGCTTATAATATTTTAAAATATTTTAACTTTATTTCTATGTGTTTTATTTTATGGATAGAAGGGGTCCATCCATAAGTACCACCAGACTGCCTAAGGGGGTACAGGACACACAGAAAAGGAAAGACCCCCTAACTTAGAGAGTTGCCTAAAGAAGAAGTGTTAAGTGTTAAGTTAAGAAGTGGCCTGTGTGCTGAATTGCCTGAATCAGAGTAAAATATAATTGGGAAATGTTTAACAAAATAAATAAAAATACAATAGCTCATAGATAATGGTAATATGTAGTTTAGTATTTGGTTTTCTAAGTCAATATGGGGTCCTTATATATGTATATATGAGTTAGTGGCCCTCATTTCTATTTGAGTTTGGCACTACTGGCCAAAATCACTGAGAAAGGATTAGCTCAGGGTGACAAAGCAGGATGGGTCAGAGAAGGGACTTAAACCCAGGTCTTCCTAACTCCTAGCCAGTGCTCCATCCATTAGATCACACTGTCTCTCAACATGAAGGATTCTGGCCATGTACATTACATTTTTTCCTTCCTTATATTGTATTCTGCCTTGCCCCCCCTCCCGCCCCCAAGGATTTGAGATAATATGCAAATAGTATATATACTTATCACATATATATATATACTTACAACAAGTCAATTAAATATAAAACCAAGGTGGGTTGGAGGAATAGAAGAAAGAAAGAAATAGATTGACCAGGTATCTATGTTGAGTATCGCGTGTGAGCCACTGAATTTAGTTCAGTTTCTAGCATCTGTGGCAAAAAAGGAAATATACAGGGTTATTTATATAGCTCAGGTCACACAATAAAACAAAGCATACAGGCCACTGAGAGAATTTTTTCTAGCACTGAATTCCAGTTGGAGTTTCTTTTGTAGAGATATGAGAAAATAGTGCCTTCAGTTGTGATTTTACAAACACTAAAGAGATGTTCTCCAAGTAGACACTTCTAATATCTAACTTCTATAAAACTTGACAGCATGAGATTAAACCTTAAATCAGGAAATTATGGAGAAGCTGAGATGCTAAAAGTCTATATCTGTAACTTTCTAGACTCATGTTCCTGGCTTCAAGTCTGGCCTCAGACACTGCCTAGCTGTGTGACCCTGGGCAAGTCACTTCACCCTGTTTGCCTCAGTTTGCCTCATCTGTAAAATGAGCTGGAGAAGGAAATGGAAAACCATTCCAGTATCTTTGCCACAAAACCCCCAAATGGGGTCACAAAGAGTTGAACACAACTGAAATGACTGAACAACAACAACAACACAACTTTTTAGAGGCAGACTAGCATAGTGGAGAGAGACAGCTGCCTTTAGGGTCAGGAAGACCAAGACACAGGTCCAGCCTCTGAAAAATATTGGCTGTGTGCAACCATAATTTAAGTCACTTAATTTCTCAAGTGCTTCATGTTCTAAGTCTCTAAGTCACAGGGGTGGGGAACCTGCAGCCTCAAGGCTACATGTGGCCCTCCAGGTCCTCAAGTACGGCCCTTTAACCGGATCCAAACTTCACAGAACTGTAAAACTTGAACTCAGTCAAAAGGCCACACCCAAGGACCTAGAAGGCCGCATGTGGGCTCAAGGCCGCAGGTTCCCCACACCTGCTCTAACACTTACAGAACAGTTGCCAGTCAGAATTGGTTCAAGTTTCCTCATTCCAGAGCTCAAATGTTCAGGCCCGAAAAAGATATTTTTTTAAAAATCATCTACTGTAGTCTAGAGAAAGGAGAGCCGAGGTTCTTAATGTTCTTAGCATTATGAATCACTTTGATCCCTTCTTAGAATAATGCTTATAAATAAATAAAATTAAATACATGGGATTGCAAAGGAACCCAGTTCTTCTGAAATAGTTATCAAAACACTTAACAAAAATTCCCAGGCTCCAGGTTAAGAATGGTTCGCAGAGGAATGTTAACTTGGCTGTTTGGCGGTCCCTCTCAGATTTCAAATATCACAGTCAAGCTTCTGAGAGATGCTGGATCACGTTCAATGGATGGTTGAGTTCTTCAGCAAGTGCCAATATTCTGTACTTGTTATTAAAATGGGGTCCATATGCTTTAGAAAGTAGATACATGAGAGACAGCTGACATTCTGTGGTGAAAACGTAGAAGCCTGTCTTATGTATTCAGACAGAGGGAGCGTTAAGTCATAGAGATGAATGAGGTTAATATTTGCTTAAAAAATAGCTTTGAATTGACATAAGTACTTGGAAAGACCTATAGATTCTGTGTCATAGATTACTTGAGTTGAATTTAAAAATCTAAGGTCAGATGATACTGTTTGAGCCTTATGCATCCTCTTCTCTATTGAGGAACTATCCCATTACTTCAGCCACTGGGTCATTCCTAAATCTTTTCTATTCCTTTTTTTTGACAGATCCTTATGTACATGGCTTAAAGGGACACTCACCATTCTAGTCTTCCTCTGTTGGGCTTCCTTAAATTGTCACTATTCTTCCTAAAATATGATATCCAGAACTTAACATAATGGTTTGGATATGGGCTGGTCTGAGGAGAGTGTAGGTAGACCATTACTATCCCAATGCTGTATTTCTATTAATGCAGCCTCATGTTGCATCATCTACTTTATCACACACATTGTGATTTTATAAAAGCTGAAGAAATGCTCTGCAAGTAGATACTTCTAATAGCTAGCCTCTATAAATATTTTAAAAATATAATCTATAAAATATAACCTGCATTTTGTAAACCTTAGAGCACTGTGAAAATGTGAACTCATTCACTAAAATGGCAAGATCTCCATATAATTTGATATCTATTTCCTCCTGCCTTCTACTTGTGTAGTATTTTTTATTCCAATTGAAGGACTTTTGTTGTTCTTTTGTATTCAGTTCTTTGTGACCTCCCTGGACCATACTGTCCATGGGGTTTTCTTGGCAAAGATACTGCAGTGATGTGCCATTTCCTTCTCCAGTGGATTAAGGCAAACAGAGGTTAAGTGACTTGCCCAGGGTCACCCAGCTATTAAGTGTCTGAGGCTGGATTTGAAGTCTTCCTGCTCCTGGGCCCAGCACTCCATCAAAAGAGCTACTAGCTTTATTACTTTTGCTTTATTATATTTAGTCTTTATTCTTCTAGCTCAGGTGTCTGTAAACCACCTCTAGCCTACTCTGTGTTTTTTTTTGACAGCCAGCTGTGAATGTTTTTATATTTTTAAATAAAGATTTATTGCATTTGAAAATGTAAAAACCATTCTGAGGTGGGGCTGTACCAGGCAGCAATTTGCATTTTACTCTTGGGCCTTAGTTTGCTGATTCCTGCTCCACTCTATCAAGACATTTCTTGATTAGGCCCTAGCGCCCTGAATCAGTGAGCTGTGGCAGTTACCAGACTTCTCAACCCACAAACACCAAAGACAACAGAGAAAGTTAGTGGGAAAAGCTGCGGGAGACAGAGTGGAAGGAGTTTGTGGTTCAGCCACTGCCCCAGAGGCAGCGAGGGTGGTGCAGCTACAGAACTATAGCTTCAGTTGCTTCTGGCCCCAGGCCCACCTGGTGGGAGGAATTAAGTGGCGGATCAGAGCTAGAGTTCAGAGCCTGCTGAAGATCTGAGTCAGGTCCAGGTTGGCGGTTCTTGGGGAAGGAGGAGTGCTGGTGTGGCAGACCTGGCTGTATAGAAATAGCTCTGAAAACAACAGCGCATCCCCTCAAGCTTGGGACAAAGTTCTCTTTACTCTACAAGCAGTCATACCCTGACAAAAAACTCAAGGGTCAATTAAGTTGGCTGGGAACATGGCCAGGCAGCAAAAAAGGACTTAGATTCAGTCTCAGACTTTGGAATCTTTCTTTGGTGACAAAGAAGACCAAAACATACAGCCAGAAGAAGTCAACAAAGTCAAAGAGCCTACATCAAAAGCCACCAAGAAAAACATGAACTGGTCTCAGGCCATGGAAGAGCTCAAAAAGGATTTGGAAAAGCAAGTTAGAGAAGTAGAGAAAAAATTAGGAAGAAAAATGAGAGTGATGAGAGAAAACCATGAAAAACAAGTCAATGACTTGCTAAAGGAGAACCAAAAAAATACTGAAAAAAATACTGAAGAAGATATTTCTTGATTGTAGACCTGCCATTTGGCATATTCATTATTGCACCCAGATTTATGTCATTTACATATTTCAAAAACATGTCTTTATTTTCATGTCTGGAAGAACCGAATTGCTCTCTTACCTCTGACGTTTTCTGGCCATATGACTATAGGCAAGTCATTTAGCCTCTAAGCCTTATTTTCTTATTTTGTAAAACGGAGATATTAATACCTGTAAAACCTATCTCAGAATATCATTGTGAGACTCAGAGGAGATGATGTATGTCAATTTTAATGCATCATATAAATACTATTCTCCAAGTTATTGATTAAAATGTTGAACCACTGTTGACAAATCTATAAAGTGTGCTGCTGGAGACTTTCCCCCAAAGTTGGCATAAATATATAATAAGTATTTGAGGGGGCCTAATTCACATATTCAAACCTTTTCCCATGTTATTACATATTATATTATGTTATAATATTACATATTATATTATTATTATTTCGTAAGCCTATCACACAGAAGGTTAGTCTAGTAAGACTTATTCATTGTGAAATCTTGGTGGATGATGGTGATGGTGATCCCATCACTTACCTTTCCAGGTCCTCACAAGCAATATATTTGTTTGTAAATCCGCTCTAGAATTTCACATGACATGGATGTCAAGCTCATCAGCCTATAACTTAGAGAATCTGCTTTCTTGCCCTTCTCCTCTTTTAAGTTTTAGAAGTTGGGACATTTACCCATTTCTTGTTATATGTGACCCTGTTGTTATATGTGACAGTTTCCTCATCTGTAAAATGAGTTGGAGAAGCAAATGGCACACTACTCTGGTGTCTTTGCCAAGAAAACTCCCAAAAGGGATCATGAAGAGTTGACACAGCTGAAAACAACTAAATAACAAGCTACAGGATTTAGACTTGGGAGAGATCTTAGAGATTCCAACTGCCTCATTGTATAGATAAGGAAATGGAGGCTTGAAAAAGTTGAAGTGACTTTCCCAGAGTCGTATGATAATAACAGTGACAATAATAATAGCTAGCACACAAGACTTTAAGTTTTACAGAGCGCTTTACAAATACCCCATTTGATCCTCCCGACCAACCTGGGAGGTGGATGCTCATATGACACTCATTTTACGGATGAAACAGAATCAGATATAGGCTAAATGACTACCCTGGGGTCACACAACAAGTAAATGTCTGAGGCAAGATTTGAACTGAGGTTTTCTGGTTCCAAGTCATTGTTTCACCTGGCAGAATGTAGCTTTTCTAATTTATTGCTCTTTTCACTATATCATGTTGTCTCTAGCAAGTCTTTTATTTTCCAGAATTCTTCAGTCATCACCAATTGTGGGTCTGCAGTCATATCCATAGTCTTTCATCCTGAGACCCCAAGGATTTGAATTAGTTCAGGGCAGCTAAGTAAACTATTCCTCAGCCCTTCCTTAGTTTGGGTTTCCTTTGTCTCTTAAGCTTTTTTATCCTATCCTTTCCAGTCTGAAAGTCAGTCTCCTTGGTCAAAAAAACCCAACTCATATTTTGAAAAACCATTGATTAGCACTTAAACCCCGCCCCATGACCAATACTTTCCAACATCTCTCTCCACAACATTACCAGAACCCTTGTGTAATAAATAAATGCAATTAAAGCAAAACAGTCTCTGCCATTTGTTGGCACCAGTCATTTCTTCTATTGCCAATGCTATGGACCCATTTGTACTCCCCCTCTGGCTGTTACACCATTGCTGCTGATTTCCCTCACACCTGGGAGCTCTTGGTCTGTCTGTGATGGCCCTAAGCAATATGTTTTCCTGCGGTGAGACTACAAGGAATTTGGAAAATGATAAATGGTATAAGATAAAATCTAATTAATGGCTGCTTTTCATTTTTCCTCCCTACACTGATATCATTTCTGCCCCAATCTCCATTTTGCTTCTGAACTCAGCACAGGGCTAGGGAGTAGTATTAGCTTTTACTACCTACTAGCCCACCATAGCTCAGAACTCTGAAGCTCAAGAAATCTACCAGCCTCCCTAGTAATAAGGATTACAGGTATGTGCCATCATGCCAAGCTATAAACATTTTCCTCCAGTTACCTGATTCCCTTCTAATTTTAACTGCATTGATTTTGTTTGTGTAAAACTTTTTAATTTTATATAATTAAAATTGTCTATTTTATCTTCTGTGATCCCTTTTATCCTTTGGTTAACTCTTCCCTGTTCGCACATCTGACACACATAACTTATTCCTTGGTCCTCTAATTTGATAATGCTGCCACCTTTTATGTTTAAATCATAGGTCTGTTTTGAGGTTATATTGGTACATATTATGAGATATTGGTCTATATATAGTTTCTACCTGGCTGCTCTTCAGTTTTTCCTACAATAACTGGGGTCTATGAATTTATTAAATCATACATATAGATCATATAGATGGTGTGTATATATATATATATACATGTATATATATATATATAACATATACACATGCATACATACATAAAATCAGTTCTACTATAATGCTTGTTTTGAAATATGAATTTCTTCTAGGCTATTGTGTCCATTTGCTTCTGTTTTGAAATCCTAATCTGTTTCCCTGATTGATATTTCTATTTTTTAACCATTACCCAGTCAGTAGTATAGTTTGAGATCTGGTATTTCTTGGCCCTCTTATTTCTCACTTATTTTATTATTTCCCTTGAGATTCCTGACCTTTTGTTCCTCCAGATGAATTTGTTATTATTTATTCTATATCTTTAAAGTAATCTTTTGGTAGGTAATTGGTATTGCATTGAATAAGTAAGTTAACTTACATAGTATTGTAATTTTTATTGTGTTGGCTCTGCCTACCCATGAGCAATTAATATTTCTTCAATTATTTAGCGCTGTCTTTTTTTCTGCAAAGAGTATTTTGTAGGTAGATTTATATATTTCTCATATGTGTCTTGGTGTGTAAATTCTCAAGTAGTTATATATTATATAATTATCTTCTTTGGAATATCTGTTCCTCTTCCTAGGGGGTTTTGTTAGTAATATATAAAAAGGAAGATGATTTGTGTGACTTTATGTTTGCTGATGTTATTAATTGTTTCAATTAATTTTTAGTTAACTTCCTGGGATTCTACAAACAGACCATCATATCATCTGTAAAAAATGATAATTTTGTTTCCTTCTTGCCTATGCTTATTTCCTTGATTTTTTTCTTGTATTATTGCTTGTGGCTGGCATTTCCAGTACTATATTGAATAGCTCTAGTGATATGGTACACTTGTTTTACCCTTAATCTTATTAGAAAGGCCTTTAACTTTTCTCTATTACATATAATGTTTGCTCTTGCTTTTACTTACCATCTTAAAAAAAAAGTGCATTTATTCTTATGATTTCTATTGTTATAGTAGAAATGAGTTTTGAATTCTTCAAAGTTTTAGCATTTATTGACATAATAAAGTGATTTTGAAAATACTTTTTATTATTAATATCTTCTATTGTATTTAGTTTTTATATTGAATTAACCCTGCAATTCTGGTATAAATCCAACCTTGTAATAGTATGTAATCTTTTCCTATTATGTTGGGATAGACTTTTTGCCAATATTTTATTTAAATTTTTTTTCATATAAGTATCCTTTAGGGATATTGGTCTATAGTTTTCATTCTCTGCTTTGTTCCTCCCTGATTTAGATATGAAGACCATATTTGTATTGCAATAAGAATTTCAAAAGATCTTTCTTATTTTTATAACTATTTATATATACTATTGGAATTAATTGTTCTTTGGTAGTATTCACTTGTAAATCCATCTCGTCCCAGAGTCTCTCTCCCCTCCCCACTTTGAGAGTTCATTTATGGACTGTTTGATTTCTTTTTCTGATATTGGGTGATTTAAATAATCTATTTCTTGTTCTGTTAATCTGGATATTTTGTATTTTTGTAAGCCTCTATTTCATCTAAGCTAACAGTCTTGTGGGAATGTAATTGGGCAAAATAATTTATTATAATTTCCTTAATTTCCCCTTTATTTGTTTTGAATTTTCCTTTTTTCCCTTTTTTAATGAGCCATTTGGTTTTCTTCTCCCTTTTAAAAAATAAGAACTGATACTTTGTCTATTTTATTAGTTTAAACAAAACAGCTCCTCATTTTATCTATCAATTGATTAAGTTTTTTTTTCATTTTGTAATTTTTTTTTAATTTTCAGATTTTCTGCTATGGTGTTAATTAGGAGATTTTTGATTTGCTGTTTTTCTAGTTGTTGTTTTCAGTCGTATGACCAATTCATTGATTTATTCTTTCTCTCTATTTTTTT
>CM053622.1:344504421-344520424 GCA_028646595.1 Phalanger gymnotis | reverse complement strand
TGTAACTATGGCAACAATAATAATGACAATAAGGGTAATCTTAGCTGACATTTTATAATGCTTACTATGTGCCAGGCACTTTACAATAAATTCATCTGAACTTCACAACAACCATGAGAGCTAGGGGCTATTATTGTCCCCATTTTATAGATGAGTAAACAGAGGCAAACCGGAGTGAAGTGACTTCCCAGGCTCACACAGCAAGTGTCTGATGCTGTATTGGAACTCGAGTCTTCATCACTCCAGGCCCTGTGCTCGATCCCCTGTGCCATCTAGCGAATATTAACATCACAGCTCCACGTACAAGTAGAGACGGCTTGGGTTAGATAATGGGACACTAAAACACTGGCTCTGTGATTTCAGTGGTGTAGGGAACTCTAAGATGAGGAGATTTCTTCTGCAAAGTCAACTGATGTCAATAAAGAGAAACCTTGAGCTTCTCAAACTTTTTGGTTCCCACCCTCCCACCAAGAGCTTTTGTTTGCATCAGTTAGATTCGTTGATATTTACCATATTAAAAATGAAAACATCTTAATGTTATTATGAAAATATTTTTGACCTCACAGACCCCCGAAAAAGTCCCCAAGACCACACTTGGAGAACCGATGGCCTAGGTTGGGGTGGGGAACCTTCAGTGTCGAGGCCACATGTGGCCTTCTAGGTCCTTGGGTGTGGCCTTTTGACTGAGTCCAAGTTTTACAGAACAAATCTTTTTATTAAGGGGATTTGTTCTGTGAAGTTTAGATTCAGTCAAAGGGCTACACCTGAGGACCTAGAGGGCCATATGTGGCCTTGAGACTACAGGTTCCCCACCCCTGGCCTAGAGTATTAAGAAGTTAAGTGACTTGCCCAGGCTCACCCAACCAGTCTATGGCAGAAGCAGAATTTAAACCCAAGACTTCCTGGGTTCAAAAAAGTCCACTTTTTTATAAACATTCTACATGCTCCTTTCCCCTTCCCCTCACCCCCCAAATAAAGCACTTTGAAATTAGAAATAGACAGATGAGTGACATTTGTATGCTGACTTTGTGGGTTTTAGCATTTATTAGGTGATTTAAGTAATCCATTTCATGGGACCTACTTGATGCCAAATTCTGTCAGCTCCTTTGTTTCTCCTCATTTTATGAACTGCTGAAACTGCTAGAATTAACTGTACAATATGTACTTTGCCAAAAAGCTTGGAACATAGACTGGCTGTAGCAACTTGGGATAATTTGCTTTCCAAAATAATAATCTATAGATTTGTGCAAATGTACTTTCTTCTTGTAAAATGGATTAATTGACTTTTAATATTTCTTATACATTCATATTGAATTAATGCAATATATAAAACTCATAGTTTGTAAGCATCAAGCGTCTAAGCATTGGGTTCTTGCCATGCGTGTAATTTCTTTAATTATTTGGGATTCACTAAAGTAACGTTTTTACTCATTTTCCTGCAGAAGAGCTTCCTCATTGGGTACTGTCTGCTATGAAATGCTTAGCAAATTGTAAGTATACTTTTATCACTGACTCTATCAATTTAGCCAGTGCTACTGGCCTGAATAGAAAAATGTTATTTCTATCTAGCAAGCTTCTTTTTGAGAGCACTTAACACAGAGCCTGAGGACCTACTAAATGTGATTGATTGATAATACTGAGAGTCATCATCATCATCATCATCATCATCATCCTTCTCCTCTCCTCTCCCCTTCACCATCCCCCACCAAATTATCAGATGTTCTAAAGCCTGTTTGGAATTTTTGAACACTTAATATGCATGGAATCATGAACTAAGCATGGTAGGGGGAGACAGAACAAAAAGATAAAACTGTCATTTAGTCTAACTGAGTCATATACAATTACTACTTCTTTGGGCTTGGGGAGTTAATTAACAAAGCATCGCGTAAGTGAAATATTATCATGTCTTGTAATTTTTGTCCTTTGTTTTAGCAACACCTAGACCTATCCCAGCTCTAAATTATCTCCCCCTTCAGTCAGTGAGCTTCTTGAGAGGAGAGATTTTCTTTTACCTTTCTCTGTATCCCTACCCCTTAGCAACATGTTGGACACATATTAGGCATTTAACAAATGTTTATTTTATTTATTTATTTTTAATAAACAATTTTAAATTTTTTAAAAAAATAATTTTTATTTTTTAATAATATATTTTAATAACTAATATATAAATTCAATAAATTTTATTGGCTGACTTTTTTCTTGTTCAGTGGTTTTCAGTTGTGTCTAATTCTTTGTGACCACATTTTGAGGTTTTGTTGGCGCAAGCGCTGGAGTGGTTTGTTATTTCCTTCTCCAGCTCATTTTACAGATAAGGAAACCAAGACAAACAAGGTTAAGTGACTTGCCCAGGGTCACACAGCTAGGAAGTATCTGAAGCCAGATTTGAACTCAGGAAAATGAGTCTTCCTGACTTCAGCCCTGGGGGCTCTATCTGTGATGCTGTCTCCTAGCTGACTCAGGCTGACTTACATTTCATTATTATTGCTATTTTCTGTTAGGTAAGATCTTGCTTTTTCTCCTCAGTCTTTACTACACCAATAGATCTGGAAAGGCTTTGAGTACAGACTCATTAATGAACTGTATATCCATCCTCTGAGGAATGGCTTCACTAAACTTGGAGAGGTTTGTCACCAGAGGGTTGGCCACCAGATGGTGAATATTTCTTTTGGCCTCAGCATCTCACTAAATGGTTTACTGAGGCTTGGATCTACACTGTTAGAAGGAGGAGCCACACAGATAAAGTCATGGAAGCTGTAGTTTTGAAGTAATAGCTTGTCTAATTGGCCTAATCAGTAAGGCAGTCATTCTGACTCAAAGGTCTGAGTTATGGAACATTTTAAAATAAATGCAACCTTTTTAACTTTAAAATGAAAATTTTTGGATTTATTAAGTTCTCATTCACTATACAGAGCACTATTATATGAGTTTCTGAGGAATAGATAAAACAGTGGTACCTCATATAACTCATATAATTCACCAAAATTGTTATAATTAAATTAAAAATAATATGGGCATCTGAGTAGTATATGAGCAAAGTTCAATCACAGTTCATTGTGTGGTCTGAGAGGGTAAAGGTCATTATTTTCAAGGCATATAATGGATGGTTGAGAGAACATAGGGAGAAGGCCTGTCTGGAGGCTTTGAAATACTCCAGCAAGGTGGTAATTTGGGCCTGTACTAGGGTAGCAGTAGTATGAATGGAGAACAAGGGATGGATTCAAGAGAGATTTTGGGAAAAGACTGAATTTAGTTATTGGATAAGAGAGTTGAAAGAGAAGATTAAGAAATAACTCTAAAACACAAAATAGTATTAGTAAGAAAGGGAAAGGAAGAAAAAAGTTCTACTTTTTCAGGGCTCTAATCTATGAGATTTCTTTGTAATTAGCATATATATTATTTCCCACAAGTTGCTACTTAAGTGATATTTGAAAATAATATGAAGACTTCTACTGCCAAGAAGGCTACACTTTCTTCTTTTTGACACTATTTAACATCTTTTCCCCTCTGTAGTACAGAGGGCCAAGGCAGAACTGTGAAGTATTTCTCCTCCTAGTGTCTTCTCATCTATTTTTGTCACCCATTGGCACCTTGGACTGAGAGTTAGGAGATGTGTTCAGAGCTCAGCTCTACTGTGGACACAACATTTGACCACTCAGCTTTTATTTCCCCATTTGTAAAGTGAAGAAGTTGGAACAGATTCTGAGATTCCATGAAACAGATATCATGCTGTACCATCTTATGATTTTATGTTATACATTGACTACTTAGGACCCTTTCTGTCATTTCTTTTCTTTGCTAGACTGACTACCTGCCTTCCAACCCTTCTAATATTCTGGTTTTTCTTCTCCACCTCCTCCCAACAAGAAAAACCATTTGCTTATGTCACATTGCCTCAGGACCATGTTCTCTGGGTTTTAATGAGTGCTGGTTCAATATTTATTGAGTTCCTGCTGTGGGCTGTGCTGGGGATTCTGGGAGTTACAGAGAGCTAAAAAGACAGTCTCTTCCCTCATTGAGCTCACAGTTTCATTAGCGAGGCAAGACTTAGACATAAGAGGAAACTAGAGAATATTACAAGATGACATTAGAATGCAGTGCCCAAATGGAGAGTGTTCTATGATCTTAGGTAATGAGGGAAGGTTTTTTGGGCAAGGTTAGCTTTGGTTGGAATTGAGTAGAAAGAACAGAGGTATGTGAAGTCCAGGCAGAGGTGAGTGACCCAAGTGAAGAAAGGTTTGTATAAGGGTTCACAATGCATGGGGTCTTTTATTTTTCTATCCCTTGTGCCTCACATTCAGTACCTAGCAGGTAGTAGATACTTAATAAATGCTTGTTGCATGAAAGATTGAGCATGGCATAGTCAAAGGACAAAAAAGAGACTGGTTCGGATTGAATGAAATGTTTGAGTGGAGAGTAGTGGTACCCAATGTTGGATGATAAAGGAGGAGCTATAATATTTATATATTAGATTTGGTTGGTTGGTTTGTCCTTTGTTCTCAAAGAGGACCAAAATGATATCACTATGCTAGAGTCAAGTTTCAGTGTGTCCGACTGTGGCTGATCAGACCAATAACCACCTCGGAATGCTCTACCACAGGTCGAGCACAAATAGTCCATTTGAACATTTGGGGTGGATACTCTAAATTTGCACATCCTGCATTTCCTTTGAGCTACTTCAACTGTGCTTTGCTCATAGAGCACAGCACCTTCTCTGATTGGGCACACCATGCTGAGTGGTTCTGTGCCAGCGTCTCCCATGTCACACAATCAGTTCCAAAGTTCTTAAGAGAGGTCTTGAGACTGTCCTTGTATGGCTTTTTCTGACCACCATATGAATGTTTGCCCTGTGTGAGTTCTCCATAAAATAGTCTTTTTGGCAAGCAGATGTTTTGCATTTGAACAACATGGCCAGCCCATTGAAGTTGTGCTCTCTGAAGCAGAGTTTGAATGCTTGGCAGTTTAGTTCGAATAAGGACCTCAGTGTCTGGCAGTACTTTATCCTGCCAGGTGATCTTCAGAATCTTCCTAAGGCAATTCAAATGGAAGCGATTCAATTTCCTGGCATGGTGCCGGTAGACTGTCCAGGTTTCACAGGCATACAGCAGTGAGGTCAGCACCACAGCTCTGTAGACCTCCAGTTTGGTAGTCAGTTTAATACCTCTTCTCTCCCATACTTTCCTTCAGAGCCCCCCAAACACTGAGCTAGCTCTGGCAATGCATGAGTCAACCTCATTATCGATGTGTACATCCCCGGAAAGTACACTACCAAGATAAGTGAGCTTATCCACAGCATTCAAAACTTCTCCATTTGCTGTAACCGATGGTTCCATGTATGGATGGTGTGATGGTGGCTGATGGAGCACCTGTGTTTTCTTGGTGTTAATTGGTTGTCCTGTGACAATCACAGAGGGGGTCTCTCTGTTAGTCATTGCTGGCAAGATTCTTCACAGACTCTTCCTTAATAGGCTGATCCTTCACTTGGAAGATGGTCATCTACCTGAGAGCCAGTGTGGCTTCAGAAAGGGTCTAAGAACAGTTGATACAATGTTTGCTGCCTGACAACTCCTGGGGAAATGCCAGGGGCAGAACAGAGGTCTGTACACACATTAGGTATAATATAAGGATGAAGGACCTTCAGTGCTAAGCTGAGGAGTTTGAATATTATCAAATGAGACAATATTTGTAAAAAGCACTCAGCCCAGTGCCAGGCCCCAAGTCAGTATGGGATTCAAGTGAATTAACAACTGATTCTCCATGGAACCAAGCTGAAGCGTGCCCCCGTGACTGACATTGAAGGCACAGGCCCCATCTCCTCTAACAACCGGTTCGCTGAACTAAACCTAAAATTAGGTACCAGTTCTACTGAACTGGTATGAACTGGCTGAATCCCACCACTGCCCCAAGTACTATGTAAATGTTTATTCCCTTCTTTTTCCCCTCTCTATATGATCCTGTGGTTAGGGGTTCTTAATCATTATTGTGTCATGGATTTCTTTGGCAGTTTGTTGAAACTTATATACTCCTTTTCACAATAAAGTTTTTATATGAATAAAATAAGTAGGATTAAATAGGAAACAAATTTTTAAAAAATAGTTATCAATATAATTTTCCATCAAACTAGATAAACCTAGAATGCCACTAAATGACGACCAAAGGCTCAAAACTGAGACTTCTTAAAAAGCATTAAAAGAACTAGATTTATCTAACCACGGAAAAGAAAAAGCTGATGGATGATTACATGTATTAAGTATAATTATATTAGGTTGTAAGCTTCTGGAGGCCTAGACTGCCATATATATTTGTCCTGCACCACTCAGTGCATTATAGGTAGCATTTACTAAGTAAATATTTGTGAAGTTTTCTATTATGCATATTCACTAAAGTCAATACAGTAGGAAAAGACCTTAAACAGTGCTTTTGAATCCACTTCACAGGATCAGTAAGCTAACCAGGATTCCATTTGGCCAGAAAAATGTTCTTTGACCTCTTTCAAAGTCATTTTACCTGCAAACTCGGGTCCCCGTGAAAGCCTTCAAAGGAGTAACTGATTAGATAGGTAGGTCATCTGGCATTTTTAGGCCTGTTGCCTCATGTTCTTTGTTTGCTCTCTCCTTTCCAGTTTTTTTTCTAGGACTTTGCTCTCTCCTTTCCAATTTTTTTCTAGGTCTTCTGCATATGAACAATTATTTTTTCCCTTCATAGAATCATTATACTCTTAGAGCTGGAAGGGACCTTAGAGCTTGTATAGTCCAGCCTTCTCTTTTTTTAACAGATGAAACTAAGGTATGGCTGTCTTGATTACCAAGAGAACTTCATGCCACTACTAGGAGAAGTTATTCAAATGGATCTATGATCTTGCCAGTTTAGGAGTTTCCTCCAATGTCGATCACAATCTGTCATGTCTACCTGCCCAACCCGTGCCACTCACCCGTATCTCCCCCAAAGTTTGTCGTGGAGGATCCATCCAGTGTGCTTCTTGTTTTCTCCTGACATCGCAGTATTGACCCTCACAACTATGTTGCCTCTAGAGCCAATCTCTCTATAGACGTAATACAATCTGGTTGTTCTTGCCTTCATTTTCTTTAATGCTACTTCTGTCCCTTTGATAATACCTCAGGGACTGTGGTTTTGGGGTCCGTGTTTGGTGGTTCCTTGACAACTATCTTTACTGGAGAAAAAATTTTGAAAATTTTTTTTTACAAATCTTTTCTATTTTTCTTTTGTTTGTAGTCCTTTTTTTTCATTTTCAAACTCAAATGTCCTTGGTTATTTTGTCAAGCTTTCTTAAAAATGGTTTTTTATCCTTCACTGCTTTTCTTTCTACTTCATTAGACAGTAACCTTTCTTCATGAGGTTTTATAGAGGGGCTCTTTTGATCTGCTTGTTGGAACAATTAACTTGTATTGGTTTAACTTCTCAATTACATTATAATAGTTGTTGATGTCATTTCTGGTATCCATTTCCCATTTTTAATTTTTGATAACATTTAAGTAATTCAAGGCCAAACTTTCTAATTGTATGCCATGTCTTTTCTCCCTCATTATTCTTCCTTTTTCTTTTTTTTAAATATAAATTCTGATCTTTACTCTCACAAATTGATGGTCTGACTGTAACCAGATAATTAACTCAGGAATAACTTCCACATCAATATGATGTATTTTCTTGTTTGTTAAAATACAGGCAGTTTTGGGGGTTTTATGCTGCTGTTTATTGTTTTCCATGACCTACAAATTATTTTTTTTTTTTAAAGAAAGTTCATGATAAAGAGACATCAGGCTTCTGCATAATTTACAAGTGTTTGGCCTCTCTCATTTTTTTCTTCTACGCCATACTTTCTCATTTATTATTCCCCATACTTACATTTTACACCTTTGCAATAAAGTCACCAAGTATAAGAGTAGAGGTCCTGATTAGTGAGAACAACGGATCCCATTAAAGGGTCACATTATTCGGATTTGAACTTTATGCTTCTTTGGGGCTGGAACCATATTTTATACAATTATAATTTCAGATAGTATGAATTTGAATAGGTGTGACACTTCATGGGATTAATTATTTACACTAATCAGGACCTGGCCCATTTGATTTGAAGAGTTTTGCCAAGTCAAGTTCTTGATAAAAATTTCTCTGCCATTTTGTCCTTAGCAACAATATAGATAGATATTGGTGAATGAACAGCATTAATTTTCATGGTGGCCTTTTTGTAAATAGTTATATTATTACTATAATATGTGATGATCATATGTCCCATGGAGTAATAATTCTTATAGCATTTAGATATGTGATAAAACCTACTCCTACCAACTTATTTCTTTGCCTCTTCAAGCAGTGCTTGTAGGCCATACTTCTATTTCCCTGCAACTTTCTTCTTTTGTTCTGTTGTATTTTATAATATCAAGAACGTCAAGACTGATATGATTTAGCTCCCTGAACAGTATGTCTACTCATTGGTCATTGTACAGACTTTTCATTTAGGTTTTTTTGTTGTGTAGTTAGTTTTCAAGTTGTGTCCGATTCTTCATGACCCCATTTGGGGATTTGTGGCAAAAATATTGGAGTAGTTTTGCCATTTCCTTCTCCAGCTCATTTTACAGATGAGGAAACTGAGGCAAACAGTTAAATGACTTGTCCAGGATAACATGGCTAATGTGTCTGAGGCTGGATTTGAGCTCACAGAGATGAATCTTCCTGATTCCAAACCCGACATATATCACCAATAGACAAATTGAAGGTCGTTGACAATGTAAACATTATGATTCTTCATAATTTAATGTGCTTGTTGGAACAATTGTGTTCCTGCTACTCTGCCACCATCACTGCATAAGTAAAAGGTGACTGTACTAGACTGTTGCCAGTTTTTCATTTTTCTTTGAGTTTTTTTGTTTGCTATGGATAGAAATTTTTTCATCACTAAATGGCCAGCCTACTTGTGCTTATCTGTGATTACTTAGGTTAGTCCTTGGAAAACAAACTCAATTTGTTGGCAGTGCTGCATCCAAAGACTTTTCCTTAATGGTAGGAATCTGCCAGAGTTCTATAGGCCATGTACTCTCTGGCCTCGCCTTTGAAAAGCCATACAATGAGGAAGACTTTGTGAAGGTGGAACAAGTTGTAACAAATTGTAAAATCTCCTTTTCTGGATGTTTTTAAAAACAGGATTGAATTGTTTATCTAGATATAAGGGAAAGATAACCTTATTGCACCATATAATTTCTTATGATTTCATGGTATAGAAAACATAGGAATAGTTGTCTTTTTCATATTTGATTTTATATCAAACTAGGATATTCTTTTAAAAACTGCATCAAGTAGAATGATTTTTCAGTTTCCTTAGGAATTGTGTTTTCTTCAGTATCTCAGCAAAACTGTATCATAACCAAGAAAAATTTGAGAATATCTGAAAGCTACTGATAACCTTTTGTTTTTTAAGATTTTTCAGAAAGGCACAAAGAAAATAGGGGTATGCATTTAAAATTGATTAAGCTATAGTCTAATTCTTCTTGCTTTTTTATAATATATGTTAAGTTATCCATAACACTCTGCCGCTACTTACTGTGTAGCCTTTGGTAACTCTCTCCCTCTCTCTGTTCTTCAGCTTCTCATCTGTAAAAGAAAGGTAGACTAGCTGTTCTTTGAACTCTTTTCTGGTGTTTGCGTCCTGATTCTCTGAGTGTGAAATACGTAGTTAGTCAATATTGAGGCCCTACTTTTCTTTGTTGTAACCGTTTATGTTTATGATGTTAGTTTTCTGTATGAAGTATGTTTGCTCTTTCCTAAAAATATTTACCCAGCTTAATTGCGCTAATGAAAGTCTTTTTTCTTTCTTTCTTTTTCTTTTTTTTTTTTAAACAGGGCCTAGCTGTTCAGACTTGAAGCAGCCTATGTATTCAGGATTTGAAAAAGATGTCTTTAAAACTATAGCCGATTACTATGGTCACTTGAAGGAACCTCTGCTTACATTTCAGCTTTTTGATGTCTTTGTTAGTGTACTGGGTAAGTAGCAATATAATGAATAGAATGCACTGTAGGTACAGAAACATTTCTTCTTGTGTTATCTTAAGGCTTTTATCTGCTACAGCTGGCAGCATTTCAGAGAATTAAAATCTATTGTCCAATGAAGGGTGTTTGATTCAGTTTGAGCTCTTTTATGAGAATACTCTAAGGCCAGAAGACACTTAAGACATTTAAGATGTGTATGAGACTCCAGGCAAAAGGACTATTCGTTTAAAACTTTATGAAGAATAATAATATACTGGAGTGTCATCTTCTTATGAGAAAGTCTAACATCACTGCTGAAGTAGCAAGTGAGTTTGGCATTTACGGTCCTTTATTAAATCTACTACACAGGATATGACTTTATTAACATCCAAGTGTGGGAGCATTATTTTTATCCAGGAGACCAAACTTTTGTCTTATGAAAGAAATAGATGTTTACACTGATGGCAGCATTTCACTCTTGTGTATTTATCTTCCTGACAAATAATCTCCATCCAAGAAACCACATAGCAGTAGGGTGAATAAAGTTCATATTTTGGTTGTAGGTTCTCCAAAATTTGTTACTTTCTTCAGGGAAGCACATTCTCAGTCAGCCATTTGGATGTTCTGTTTAGTAATCATTCTTGTTTTGACACTAAGGAGTTTGATTAAAAGCCTGAGTCACATGGTGTAATATAAAAATGAGAGAATTAGCATATCCTTGGTCTTGAATGTTCTTGATGTTTTAACAAGAGACATAATCTCTCTGCCTGGAGCTGTACTATTAATGGCTATTGCTACAGTGCCTAAGAAATGGGAAAATTGTCAGTTTTGTGAATACAAATTATTGTTCTGCAAATGAGAAAGCTGATATTTTAACATGGTAATTTGGAGCCTAGAATGTCAGAACTCATAATATTAAGCAATAACAAATACTAATTATAAGGCATGTGCCAGGGAGTAGATTTATGTTTTCAAAACAAGTCAACACTGAAGGAAAGAATCCAGAAACAATTGTCTGCTACCTGGATTTTACTATCTTTCTGCATTGTGCTCAGTTTTTTAAAACAGAACATTAGAATAAGGAGAGACCCTCAGGCACCATTGAATCCAACTCCTACCCAGGTCATCAGTCCTATATGTAATTTGCCTAATAAGTAGTCATATAGCTTCTTCTTAAATACCTCCAGCAATGGGGAATTTACTATTTCATGAGGCAATTCATTTTATTCTTAACCTGTTATACTTGTTAGGAAGCTTTTTCTTATGTTGAAACAAAATCTATCCTATTTCTAATTCTTCTGCTACCATAATACCATCCCCCCCACCCCTGCATCTTTCACCTACTGGTATTAGTTCTGCTTTCAGAAGGTGGGGGTCAAGGTGTGTGTGCGTGTGTGTGAGGAACAGAACAAATCATTATAATGGCAGTTTTTTCCATTTAAAAAAAATAAGATTGTATTGATATTTCCTGTTTCTTGCAATGCTCTAATATCCCATGTGTCCCTCCTCCTCCCCCTACCAGAGAAGCAACCTGTATGACAAACAGTATTTTTTGGAGAAAGGAAAAAAGTCAGCACAACTGATTGATAAATTGAAAAAGTCTGAAAACTTGTATAATGGGTAACACCTATGTATCTCCCATCTTCACGAAGGAGTAGATTAGGGATGTCTTCTCATATTCTTTATTTGAATCACACTTGATCTTTATAATTTTGTTACATGTATTTTGATTTTTTGGTGTATATTTGTTCTTTCCATTGTTCTTTAATTGTTATAGTCTTTGTGCATATTGTTTTCTTGGCTCTACTTGCTTCACTGTTCGTCAGTTCATATAGATTTTTCCATACTTCTCTGTATTGATGACACATCTCATTTCTTATAGCACAGTAACATGCTGTTATATTCATACACAACAATTTATTTTTCTATTCCCTGATAGGCATTTACTTTGTTTTTAACTATCACAAGAAAGTGCTTCCACAAGTATTTTGAAGTGTATGAGGACTTTTTTCTTATTGAGGGCTTCCTTGGAGTGTCAGGGGTCTAGAACCGGGCTTCCTGGGAGGAAAGGAGAACGCCTGGAGTCACCGCCTATGGCGGGAGTGGCTTCAAAGGTTGTTGCTCCGCCCCCGAAGGAGGCGCTGGGGAGGTCCTCTGCTTTCCCTAGATAAGGTGTAGCAAGGAGGAAGGAGAGAGAGACTTGTTGTGAAGACTCCAATAAAGCAACTTCGTGCACACTATAGTGGTCGCTGTCTGGTTATTGCCCCTTGGCTCACCGAGGGGACCGGAGACGTCCGAAGCCCGGATAGGGAGGCGGTTGCTCACCGAGGAGGGTTCTGGAGGCGTGTCCGGCGAGAGCGCGGGACATTGGAGTATAAAGAGTTTCTGGTTCAAAGGTTATGGACATTTTAGTCACTTTATTTGCATAGTCCCAAATTGCTTTCCAAAATAGTTGTCTAATTTCACAGTTTCGCCAACAAAGAACTAGAGTTCCCATCTTTCCATAGTCCCTCCCATATTGACTGTTGCCATTTTTTGGTCATTTTCTCCAATTTGTAAGATATGAGGAGAAATCGCAAGTTGTTTTGATTTATGTCTCTTTTATTATTAGTGATTTGCTCCATGTTATTTTTAAAAGGCAGGAAGAAATCCCTTAAGCTTCATAGAAAGGAAAATGGAATATCATGATTTATCAGTATGATTAGAGGAGGTTATAGCTGATGTAACCATCTGGTTTGGAGTCTTTACAGAGAAAATTAAAACTGGAGACCTGAACCTAACATTTGAAATCTCAATAGTATCAATTCAATCCTTAATTTTTTTAATGTTAGGCAAGTTTAGAGTCACATAGTTTATCCTGGAACATCCACCTAAAGTCTTAAAAAGAGCTATTCTTTTTGGCTTTTCTTATTTCTTGAATTTATTTTTCTTATCACCATCACCATTTTAAATGTAATTTTAAATAATAGTGCTGATAATGAACATACTTGCTTCACTCCTGAACTTATTGGGAAGGATTCTAGTTTATGTCCATTACAGATAATGCTTATTCTTGGTTTTAGATAGATACTACTTATCATTTTAAGAAAGATTCCATTTATTCTTATACTTTCTATTGTTTTTATTAGGAATGAGTGTTGTATTTTGTTAAAAGCTTTTTCTGTATCTGTTGAGATAATCACATGATTTTTGTTGGTTTTGTTATTGACAGGGTCAGTTATGCTGATAGTTTTCCTAATATTGAACGAGCCCTGTATTCCTGGTATAAACCCCACTTGGTCCTAGTTTATGTCCTTTGTGATAATATTGTTACAATCTTCCTGATAGTATTTTATTTAAATTTTTCATCAGTATTCATTTGGGAAATTGGCCTATAATTTTCTTTCTCTGTTTTTAATCTCCCTGACTTAGATATTAACACTATATTTGTGTCATAAAAGGAATTTGGTAGGACACCTTTTTTTCCAGATAGTTTATACAGTATTGGAATTAATTCTGTTTTAAATCTTTGGTAGAATTCACTTGTAAATCCATCTGGTCCTGGGGATTTTTTCTTAGAGAGCTCATTTATGTCTTGTTAAATTTATTTTTCTAAGAGTTATTTAAGTATTCTATTTCCCCTTCTATTAATCTAGGTAATTTATCTTTTTGTAAATACTCATTCATTTCACTTAGATTGTCAGTTTTATTGGCATATATATGGGCAAAATAGCTCCCAATAATTGCTTTCATTTCATCTTCATTGGTGGTGTGTTCACCCTTTTCATTTTTGATACTGATAATTTGGTTTTCTTTCTTTTTTAAAATCAAATTAACCAATGTTTTATCTATTTTATTGGTTTTCTCATAAAGACAGCTCCTAGTTTTATTGATTAGTTAAATATTTTTAACTTCGAATTTTTTTTTTATTAATCTCTCCTTTGATTTTTAGGATTTCTATTTTGGTGTTTAATTAGGAATTTTTAATTTGTTGTTTTTCTAGTATTTTTTGTAGTTGTTGTTGCATCCCCAATTCGTTTGTTTGTCCTTTCTGTATCTCTCTGTGTCTGTCTCTGTTTTTCTCTTTCTGTCTCTGCACAACATGGCTAATATGGAAATATGTTTTACATGACTTAACATATATAATTGACATATTGCTTGCCTTCTCAGTGAGTGAGGGAGGAACTGAAGGGAGGCAAAGAATTTGGAACTAAAAATTTTTTTAAAATGATTTTTAAAAATAAATTTAAAAATAATTTTTAAAAAAGAAAAGAGTTACTTCATCTACTTTGCTAAGATTTTTGTGGTGTTTTTTGGTTCAAACTGAGTTTTTAGTCTAGTGAAGGACATTTTATTTTGTGTTTATAGCATAGTTGGACTTAGTGTCAACGATAATAATTCTGGGAATATTTAGTGACTGTTGAGGTTTTTGAGGTATGAAATAAGATTTCTTTGAGTTCTTTTAAAATGTTATACTCTTTTTAAACAAAGCCACTTAACTTCACCAAATAAATCTAGGAACAAACCCGTACTGCCTTTAAATTTTTATAGTCCTTCATTCCTAGAAACTGTTTCTTTCAGTGAAAGTTGGGCACCCAACTTGTGAGAACTTGAAGTGCCCCAGATATCTGTGAAGATAGCATGGTAGCATGTGAATATCTCAGTTAGCTACAAATTGGAAATGGTTCCATTGTTTCTCAAATTCGATTTAAAACAATCCATGAATAAACTAAGCATTTTCAGTGCTTTTTATATTATGTGTTTTGGGGGGTGAGTAGTATAGTGTGTGAAAGATAAAATGACTAAGGAAACAAAGGTCTGATCTTCCAGGCCTGTTGATTTATTCAGCAGTGCATGCTGATTAGCCAACAAACTGGGACCAGACCTCCTCTGCACAGGCCTGGACTTTGAATACAAGAAGAGACAAACTTTTATAATTAAAAATAAGGATAATTAAACAAAAACAATACATTAGGTAATCTCATTTCTAATTCGATGAAAGATTAGAGATTGAGAGCCAACAGGTGCAATTCCCTAAAATCAGAAAAAGGAGTTTGTTCTAATTATATATCTTCAGATTAATTATATATCTTCAGATATATAATTGGAAGCAAACTTGTTGCATCAGTCTTTGGTTCTGACTGGGTTTCTGGTTAGCATAACTGAGGTCATTAGTTAAGAGTTTCTAAGCAATATGCAAAGCTAGCCCAGTTTCCCAGTCATGTAGGGCTGGGGTTCAAACAATGCAATAAGATTTTCCCTTAATTCCCCGCAAATGAATAAAGTTTTCTCACAGGACAGAAATTGGACTAGACCCATAACTGAATAGAAATTAAGCTAGCTCCAGAATTGAGTCATAAGATGGAGTCAGGGTAGTTCACTCAATTCCCACAGTTAACCACTTGCTGTTCTAATCTCCTCAGTTTCCTAGTTGTAGAGGGGTATGCTACTACTGTGTGGGCTGCTACTTTCCTAAGTACCTTGGGAAGGGAGTAGTGAGTGATATAAAAATGAATTGGGGGGGGAGGAGGAACCAAGATGGCGGCTGGAAAGCAGGGTCTAGCTTGAGCCCCCCTCCAAGTTCCTCCAAAAACCTATAAAAATGGCTTTGAACCAATTCTAGAACTGCAGAACCCACAGGGTAGCAGAGGGAAGCAGGGCTCTAGCCCAGGACAGCCTGGATAGTCTCTGGGTAAGGTCTATCCCGCACAGAGCTGGGAGCAGAGGGGAGGGGAGCGGAGCGGAGCAGAGCCCAGCGACCAACGAGACCAGGAACTGGGCGGAGCGTGCCCTAGCACCCTGAATCAGTGAGCTGCAGCAGTTACCAGACTTCTCAACCCACAAACACCAAAGACAACAAAGAAGGTTAGTGGGAAAAGCTGCTGGGGACAGTGAATTTGCAGCTGGGCCATGGCCCCAGGGGCAGGGAAGGGGAGGCAGCTACAGAACTACAGCTGCAGTTGCTTCCAGCCCCAGGCCCACCTGGTGGGAGGAATTAAGTGGTATATCAGAGCAGGAGTGAAGAGCCTGCTGAATATCTAAGTCC
>CM053622.1:344488326-344503921 GCA_028646595.1 Phalanger gymnotis | reverse complement strand
TCTATAGTACAGTTTAATATCTGGTATGGCAAGACCGCCTTCTCTAGCATTTCTTTTCATTAATACCCTAGATATTCTAGACCTCTTGTTCTTCCAGATGAATTTTGTTATTATTTTATCCAGCTCTGTAAAATAATTTTTTGGTAGTTCAATTGGTATGGCACTGAATAGATAGATTAATTTAGGTAAAATTGTCATTTTTATTATATTAGCTCTGCTTAACCATGAGCAACTGATGTTATTCCATTTATTTAGATCTGACTTTATTCGTGTGGAGAGTGTTTCATAATTAAGCTCATATAAGGAAGGCAGATTTTATGCATTAAACAAATAAGACCAATTAATTAAAAGAAAACAATTAACCAGGATACAAAATTTGGTAATTTGATTTCCAATTGAAGGAAAGATTAGAGGCTTTCCAGGTTGGGAGCTGGAGAGCAAACAGGTACTATTTCCTGAAATCAGAAAAAGAGGTTTCCCTACTCCACTCGAGTGTCTATATTCAGTCAAAGGAACATAGAAACAATAACTGATTCATCAGTATGGGGCCAGTTTTCAAGTAAGACAGATGGGTTGCTTGAGATGTGTAATTGTGAAGAAACTCTTCCTATCAGTCTTTGGATCTGACCAGATTTCTGGTCAGCGTAACCTAGGTCCTTAATTAAGGGTCTCTAAGCAGCAGGTAGAGGTCATTCAGTTTCCCAGGGCTAGATTCAAACAATGCAATAAAGTTTTCTTATAATTTCCATAATTGAATGGTTTTCTTAGAAGAATAAGGACATTGGACTGGACTCATATCTGAATAGAAAGGGAGCTGAGCTAGCTCCAGAATTGAGTCACAAAATGGAGTCAGTGTGATTCACTCAATTTCCTCAATTCCATATACATATGTGTATATATGCATATGTGTACACACATATGTGTGTGTGTATATATATATATATATATATACATACATATATGAAAATCCTACAATACAGTTATATACTACCATTCCATGGACACTGCAATTTTTTTCTTTTCTTTTTTTTAAGCTTTTATTTAGTATTTTATTTTCCCCCAGTTACATGTAAAAACAATTTTTAACATTCATTTTTAAACAAATTGAGTTCCAAATTTTCTCCCTTCCCATCCTACCCCCCCCATTGAGAAGGCAAGCAATTCAATATAGGTTATACATGTGTAATCACGCAAAACATACTCATCATAGTCATATTGTGAAAGAAAACAGAGACAAAAAGTAAAAACTCAAGAAAAATAAGAGTATATAAAAAAAGTATGCTTCACTGTGTATTCAGACACCATCATTTCTTTCTCTGGGGATAAATAGTATTTTCCATCATAAGTCCTTCAGACTTGTCTTGGATGGTTGTATTGCTGAGAATAGCTAAGTCACTCATAGCTGACCATCTCACAATATTGCTGTTACTTTGTACATAGTACATTCCACTTTGCATCAGCCCGTGCAAGTCTTTCCAGGTTTCTCTGAGAGCATCCTGCTTGCTATTTCGACACTGCCATTTTCACAAGAGAAGGAATAGTACTCTTTTTTTTTTCTTCCCAATCTGGGCCTCAAGTCTTCTGTGTGCAGGGAAATTCCCTGGTAAGAAAATGTCTTCTCCTTATGCAGATCTGTGAAATTTGTACAAACCTGGCCTTAGAGAGTAGCTTTGCTTCATGCATTGAGAGGGTCATACAGCTGGTAAAAATTAGAGGAAGGATTTGAGCCCAGATCTTCCTGACTCCAGGGCTAGTACTCTCCTCCTCCCCACTGCTCCTCAATGGCAATTGTAACTAATCATAATCAAATAAAAAACTGGCAGTTGTATGGAACTTCAGGCTTTTCCTTGGTTATTACTGATGTTCTCTCATTTTATCTACCTAATACTTCCAAGAGGTATGTAATTTCAGTAAATATTTTGCTACTTTTTTACAACAGAGGAACCTGGACCCTAGAAAAGTGAAGTGGTGTTCCCAAGGTCCCATAGCTAGAAGATGGAAGAACTTCAAATCCAGAGCACCTTTCTTCAGTCTGAGGTTTTAATCCTCACAATCCTGTGAGATAGGCAGCATAAACGTTAGCCCCATTTCACAGATTAGGACACTGAGGTTCAAACGAGTAAAACACTTGCCCAAGGTTGCATCCAGTGAATCCAGCTTTCGCTCAAAACCAAGTGTTTTGCCTTCACGCCCAGCTCCCATCTCCCTTTGCTTCTGGAAGTCCTAGCACATCTGAAAGCTACTTGTATCTTAGCCCCCTGTGCTGCCTTTCTTTGTATCCTCGGCACCTAGCACCATGCCTGGCACATAGTAGGTGCTTAATAAATGTTGATTGACTATCTGCTGAAGAATTAAGTCAAAAAGAATGCAATACTGTGCAGTGAAGTGGTGACACTGAAACTGTAGTAAAATAACTTGATGGTCTGGAGTAGTCATGTTATTTGAGTGAGGACTGATAAACAAAGGAGTCCTTCAAGGAGTAGTAACAGTCACACACACACACACACACACACACACGCAGGATAGAGAACTCTACTACTTTATGCAAAAACTAGCGGATAGAGCATTGGACCTGAAGTCGGGAAGACCTGAATTCAAATCTGGTCTTAGACACTTACTATCTGTGTGACCCTGGGCAAGTCACTTAACTTTGTTCATCTATAAAATGGGAGTAGTGATAGCACCTACCTCACAGGGTTATTGTGGGGATCAAATGAGATAGTAATTGTTAAGCATTTGTCAGAGTGCCTAGCACACATAGTAAGCCCTATATAAATGTTAGTGGTGATGACGATGATGACAACAATGACGATGACCTGAGTTCAAATGTGACCTCAGACGCTTCTTAGTTGTGCAACGCTGGACAAGTCACTGAACACATTTGCCTCAGTTTCCTCGACCATAAAATAGGGGTAATCATAACACCTACTCCACAAGAATCAAATGAGATAATATTGTTTACTCCTTTCTCCTTCTTCCCTCCATGTAGTTCAGAAGCTAAACTCAGAAGACTTTAAAGTCGACTTCTTCACCATTTATTGATTCAGCCTGCTTTTGTCAGGCATCCTTTAGCAAACGAAGCAGATAAAATCCCGTTATTGAGAATCTGCTTAGGACAGCGGAAGAGACTAGAGGAAGACTCCATTAGGAAATGCAAGCTGTGTGGTCAGCCAATTCTCATTGCTGCGCAGCCCACATGGCCAAGATCCAGAAACAGAAATGTAAACTGATGATGTCATTGCTGTAGTATTTGGGCGGATGATGAAATGAGGGCCACCTTTCAAACTTCCCATTGAAAAGTCACTTTAAGATGGTACTGGATAAGCCTTGACAAGCACGCCCCACACCCTTTTGTAGCTTAGCCCCATTGGCAAATACCCTGGTCTTTAGCATCTTGTTTCACTTTCCTCCATCATCTACAGTAGGTGAAAGAACTCAGTGAGAAGTGGATAATGTGTGGAGGGTAAATAAACTTAGGTTAATCCATTAAGCTGATAGTTTTCAGAAGTTCGTGAACATAAAAATAAAGCTTTGGCAGGAGTTTTTAATGAAAAGATCAGAAACTTGACATATTGGATAAAGTTTCATGTTGCAAAAGCTGTGTTGAATGATTGGTTGGGTTTTTTTTTTTTGCCTTTTTCTATTTTATTATTATGGAAAATACCCAATTCACCAAAATGTTCATTTATTTATTTATTTCAAATGTTCATTTATTTATATTTTCTTTGATTTTAAGTTTTTGCTCCTCGTAAAAATAACAGAATTTGAGGCTGCACAGTGTAGTGGCTAGAGTTAAGACCACAGGTAAGAGAGAATCTGGTTTGAACCCCTCCTAGGAAATACTCAGTATTTTTACCTTGGGCAAGTCACTTAACCTCATTGAGCCTTGGTTGTTAAATGAGACGATTGGATTCTCTGACCTCTGAGGTTTCTTCTGCTTCTAAATCTATGATCCTTGAGTTCAGCCTGTAGCTCTTTTTTTAATAACAAAAATTAAGAAATTATAAGTAAATTTAATTAGTATATTTGTAATTTGTCTAAATAAATTATTATTTAACAATTGAATATGCTAAATATGCTAACTTTATTTGTAAGCTATCATATATAATGTGATTTTATATTTTTAAATCAGAGAGATTTTAGGTCTGTAAAGTATATGGAAATTTATTGCATATATATCTTTCTCCCCCTTGCCAAGTTTTTACCTAGTGTCCCCTAAACCACCATTTGAAAAGGAGAGAGAGAAAAAAAGCAGAAGGGAGGAAGTTTTTTGTAATAAAGTTTTTTATTAATCTGTTCTTCTCTCTTACTCCTCCCTCCCCCATTAATCAAATTTAAAACAAAACAAAAAACAACTCATTCAATACAAATCTGTGTATCATGGTAAAGTAAATTTCTACATTAGCAATGCACAAAAATATGTGTCTTTTTCAGCATTTTATGATTATCACCTCCCTATCAGGAGATGAGTGGTACGTTTTACCGTCACGCTTTTGAATTCATGACTTATGATTGTGATAAACCGAGTTTTAAAATCTTTCCGAGTTTTTTTTCCTATAATGTTGTATTGATTGTTCTCCTAGTTTTGTACGGATCATTCTGCATTAGTTCACAGAGGTCTCCCCATTTTCCTCTGCAGTTGTCTTTTGGCACAATAATATTCCATTTCATTTATGTACCACAATTTGTTTAGCCATTCTCTAACAGGAGACAGCTACTTAGTTTCCAATTTTGGCCAGAGAAAGGTTTTCCCAATGCCTTCAATAACTCTGGAAATTTTTTATTTCTACCTCTATCTCAGGGTGGTCTATGATGAGTTGACATGTGCGAAAAGTGCCTTAAAGAATATAAAAAAGATAAAAACATTATGTAGGCGAAGAGTTATGAATTAGTCGTCTTAGAAATGCTGATGCCACTCAGGATTTATCCTTCAAAAATGCCTTCATAAGAGAAGGATTTATTCCCCTGCTTTCCTCAGCTCCACACACTTTATACGTTGTTAGAGCTCCCAGATCCTTTGAGAGGCTCCAGCTATGAAGTCTGCTCTTCATTATTATTATTTTAAATAAGAACTAGAGATACCAACAGTGTTCATTCCTTGCCTTCTCTTCATTTAGGTTTCCCTACCTACCACATCTCTCCCCTGCCCCCCACAAGTAAGAAAATCACTGTTCCCTGCTTATATATTTTAAAATACTTAGTTTTCACTGTAGTTGTGGAAATACTGTTCTCTTTGCTGCTTTCATCCTTACCCTCAGCTTTGGAGTACAAACTGGTGTTTTGCTCACTCTAATATGTTCTCATGTAAATCACTTTAATTCCAGGATTATCCTGTTCACCATTTGGGAGAGCTGTCACATCCTAGCCAAGCCTGCTGTTTGAGTATCTCTTTATTCTTTTCTCTTCCTTAAAGAAAAAGCACCGAGTTCTCCATCAAAACCCTTTTGACTTTCCTCCACTTCAGTGATAGAGCTTCTTCTGCCCAGCTTCTGACAGACTCAGAGAGATTCAGATGCTGTGGTGGGCTGCAGAACTACTCTTTTCCCTCCACCTTTCTCCGTGATATGTAATTAATTCCATGCACTTACTGCAAACTGCGGCTTTCTGTAAAGGTGGATGTTGGTTTCTGTAATCTTCTCCTCTCCTTTTACCATTGTGGAGATGTAATACAAGGCAACAGATTTATTCCCCACATTGAGGAAGACAAGGTACAGGGTGTGGGTCTGTGTAATGATGGGATAGGCAGGCCACAGAGAGCAGAGGGAATGAGCCATCTCCTTCTGACCCACCTTCTCTCCTTGGTCTGTGGCATCCAATTTTCTTTAGAGAAAATACTGATGCTGAAATCATATAGTTTTAAAGCCTCTGTAGCTTACTCTTACTTATTTTTGAGTAGTTTCCCGTTGTTTCCTTTGCTCGTTCCCAGACTTCATACTCATTTTTATGTCATGGTTTCAGAACTGGAGGCTAGTCTCATTTCAGAAAGTGCTCCTGGCTCATTGTTCCATACAATTTTTATTGCTATTCAGGTCTCTTTTACAATACTATTTTAGTGACTGGGCTTTGCTACTTCATGGTTTTATTTTCAGTTTCTCATTTGTCTTGCAAATAGACTGTGACAGATAAAAGACAGTGGTCATTATGGTTGATCATCACAAAAAGTACCTTACATTTATGTAATGCTGCTACCATTACTAAGTGCCTTAAAGGCATCACCTTTTATCTCTACAGTCCTGTGGGATGGAGTATATTAAATATCATTTCCCCCATTTCACAGATAAGGATATCGAGGATTAGAGAGGTGGCCTGACTTGCCACTGGTGACATTCATGAGTCAGGATTTGAACCCAGATCTCTCCTCTTTCCAGTATGCCATACTTTTTGCTATTTGTTGATTACTGACAGGTCTCAAACCCATTGGTGAGTTAGGGGGGTGTCTGCCCCAAGCACGTGAAGACTCCCCCTGGTAGAATGAGTAGATGAGGACAATTTGTTCCAAAGGCCATGGAGGTGGCTGAAGCAGGTGGTAGAGCTTGGTCAGATATCAAAGATACCACGGGCCATCGCCAGTCATTCTGACTTTTGCCCTGCCACCGGACTTTGATGATTCTGGAAGAGAGAGTGAGGCTGACGACTTTGTGCAGCTCTGCCTCACTTAAATCCAGTTGACTCACAAGTCAAGATGTCACCCGTGATGTCACTGGTCCTCTTTGGAAGCAATGAACAAACCACAGCTTTTTGCTGTAGCTGCAAATTGGGGAAACCCCTAGAATATGGAGAACCAACCAGAAAGGAAAAACAACTAAAATTTGAAGCTAAATAAAAAAACAGCATAGAAGTGAGCCAGCTACTTAAATATTATCGGCCTGGGAGATGATTTGTCAGTATATGGCTGATAGGACCAGGCTGTCTCCCAAGTCTTTGGTTATGGAGATTAAAATGTAAGTGATGTTAAGATAAGCTGTGATCTAATTATTTGTAACTCGTCCATCATGAAGTAATATCCTAAGAGAAGGGTGGTGGTGGTTTGCATGGCCTGGAGAAGAGTCAATAACGAAAAATTTAATAGTTTGTCCTTGACTAGATGACAGGAATATTCAGTGCTGACTGTTAGAGCCCTGTAATTCAATTCCGTGTAAATCCATAGATAGATAGATGATAGATAGATAGATAGATAGATAGATAGATAGATAGATAGATAGATAGATAGATGATAGATAGATAGATAGATAGATAGATAGATAGATAGATAGATGAATGGATAGATAGATAGAATCTATGTGAAATACCATTATTAATGAGAAGTGATCAAGGAATGCCTGACTGAGGAGATGGTATCTGGGCAAAACTTTGAGAAACAAAAAGAAGTCTAAAATGCAGATCTGAGGAGGCAATCCCTTCCCTGTCTAAGAGGTGAATGGCTCCAATTTTATAGTCCTCTGTAGCAAGGGGGATGCCCTCATCAGATGGGGAAATTTGGAGGAGGTAGGTTGCAGGGGGAGGAGGGAGCAGATTAGATCCATTTTGTACTTTTTGAGTTTGAGATGCCTTTATGACATCCAGAGATGTCTAGTGAGGAATAGATACTAGATTTTTAGAATATATAGTGGTGGAGCTGAAAGAGTACTATACTTGGGAGTTATGAGACCAGGGTTCAAATCTTTGCTCTGCTACTTTCTATGCATGTGCGACCTTGGACAAAATACTAAGCTCTCTGATCCTCAGTTTCTTTTATCTGTAAAATGAAGGAGTTGCACCAGATGACCTCTAAGGTCACTCTCAGCTCTGAATCCTATGATCCTCTGTGAGAGATTAAGGCTGGATATGTGGGTACGTGTAGTGGAGAAGGCTGAGTCATTCATAACTTGATGACAGTGACTCTTCCAATTCTATTTGCTTTGATTGCTTGCTCAGTAACCTCCTAGTACTGTTAGCATTTCTCATGTTGGCTTTCCTACTGGGAAGAGAAAGTACTGACCATCCTACACAAGAATTCTGTACTGCTTGGTAATCCTATTTCTCAGTTATATGTTGACACTTTGCTATCTAAATTAATCTCTTGTGAGTTTTGCTAGCATGAATGAATAATCTGATTGATTTTGGGAGAAGTGATAATACTCTATTGCTAAACCTTTAAAGCCAAGGGCCAAATTGTGGGGCACCATTGGGACCTATGAGGATTAGCTTGAGCAGCTGGACAGCTCTCCGGGCTCTCTCTTATTTTCTCCACTTTTATCATCATCACAACTGCCATAGCCATATGTCATAGACAGCCTTTATTCTTTTAATTGAAAATACATAATTGTTACCAAGTCAATTAGCATGAAAAATACCAACAGCAAGCTGAATCTAGTTAAAGCAGAGGGGTTATTAAGTGCAAGTAGAGTTGAAAAGATCTTGGATATTTGGAATATTTTGTACATTTTTCACATTAATACAAATGATTAAACTAGTAGGCTCATCTCCAACTTCCTTCCCACCCCCTCCATTCCTGACAAGCTAGTTCAGTGAAACTTGCCTTTTCCACTCCCCTGGCTTCAGTGATTATTCAATAGACTTGTCAATTCCCTCCTAGGCCATCACCGTTACACTAGTCTCTCTCCTCTTTTCCCCATCTTGACCCCTTGGTGAACCAATTCGATTCCACACTATCCTCCTCTCTTGAATCCCTAGCCCCTTTATAATATCAGTGATCACATCAAGACAAGCCTCAGCCTCGGATCACTCCCACCATTTGCCACCTCTGCCATACCCACTTGTTGCTAAACAAAGATGTAGAAAATCATGCAGCAGTTCTGACTAGGTCCACTACAAACTTACGGTTACACAACCTCAGATGAGCTCTAACTGCTGCCAGGCAATCCTCCTGTATCTCCCTATCAACTCACTATCCCATTCCCCACTATAGCTCTTCCAAACCTTTTCATCGCTCTTCTAACCCCTAGTCTCTCAGCTGAGAACCTTGCCTCATATTTTACACAAAAATTTGAAGTCATTTGCCATGAACTCCCCCTTCTCTCCTTCATCTCTTATCACTAGGTGCCTTCTGCCACTGCCTCATCTTTCACCCCTGTCTCACATGATGAAATGGCCTTACTCCTTGAAAAGGCCACCTACAATAGATGAAGGCTCTCTTCTTAACCTCTTACAGTCTGGCTTCTGATCCTGTCATCTCACTAAAACTTCTCTCTCCAAAGTTACTAAGGATCTCTTAGCTGCCAGATTTATCCTTTTCTCAGTCATCATCCTTCTTGACCTCTGCAGCCTTTGATCCTATTGACACTCTCTTCTCCTTAGGTTTTTGGGACACCTGTCTCTGCTGGTTCTCCTCCTACCCTTCTGACTGCTCCTCCTCTGTCTCATTTGCTAGACCCTCCTCCACATCATGCCTTCCAACCATAGGTGTCCTTCAGGGTTCTGTCCTGGGCCCACTTCTCTTCTCCCTCTATACTAGTTCACTTGGTTATCTCATCACCTTCCTTGGATTTAATTGGCATCTTTGCTGATGATTCTAAAATCTACCTGTCCTTTCCCAATCTCTTTGCTGACCTCTGGTCTCACATCTCCAACTGCCTTTCAGGCATCTCAAACTAGGTGTTCAGTAGACATCTTAAATTCAATATGTCCAAAACAGACCTCATTATCTTTCCCTCTACACCCTAATCCTCTCTCACCTTCCCTATTACTATGGAGGGCAACATTCAGGCTCAGAACCTAGGAGTCGTCCTGGACTCCTCAATATCTCTCGCTCCAAATATCCAAAGCCAAGGCCTATTGACTTCACTTTTTTCTTTTTCTTTTTTTTTTTTTTGTAGGGGGGAAGGCAGGGCAATTGGGGTTAAGTGACTTGCTCAAGGTCACACAGCTACTAAGTATGTCAAGTATCTGAGGCCACATTTGAACTCAGGTCTTCCTGACTCCAGGGCTGGTGCTCTACTCATTGTGCCACCTAGCTGCCCTGATTTCACCCTTTTAACCTCTCAGATACTCCCTCTTCTATCACTGTCACCACACCAGTGTGGGCCCTCATTACCTCAGGCCAGGACTATTTCAATAACTTGCTGCTTTAAGTCCCTCCCTACTCCAACCAGTCCTCCATTTAACCACTACAGTGATTTTCCTGAAATGCAGGTCCAATCACATCATCTCCCTACTTAATAAATTCCAGTGGCTTTGTATCACCTCCAGAATCAAATACAAAATACCGTTTGGCATTTAAGGCTCTTCATAACCTAGCTCCTTCCTACGTTTCCAGCCTTCTAACACCTTACTCCCTACTGTGTACTCTTCAGTCCAGTGACCCTGCCCTCCTGGCTGTTCCATGAACAAGACCCTCCATCTCTCAGCTCTCAGCATTCTCTCTGCCTGTCCTCCATGCCTGGAATGCTCTCCCTCCCCAGCTCTAACTCCTGCCCTCCTTGGCTTTGTTTAAGTCCCAACTAAAATTACATTTTTTTTTTTTTACTGGAAGCCTCTTAATTTGATTGCCTTCCTTCTGTTAATTATTTTCTATTTATCTTTTTGATGTCTAACCAAGCTCTAAGGGCTCCACAGCGCCTGCTTAAGTTGCCTTGATGGCCTTTGGAGCAAATTGTTTTCATCCACCCGTTCCCCCAGGGGAAGTCTTCACATGTTTGGGGTAGATACCCCTCCCTGAGTCACCAGTGGATTTGAGACCTCTCAGTTACCCTCAACCTGGCTTAGCTGTCTGCTGAAATGGCTTACCGGGGTATGCACGGTAAAGCTTCTTGGAGCCACAGGTGGATACCGAAGGTGGAAAGCCGCCTTGAAAAGGGCTTGGCAGCCATCACACCCGAAGGGACTAGTCCTAACTGAACACATTGAATCCACCCCAAATGTTCACGTGGACTATGTGTGCCCGACCTGTGGCAGAGCATTCCGAGCTCATGTTGATCCTATCTGCCACAGTGGGACACTGAAACTTTACTCTAGCACGATGATGTCATCTGGGTCCTCTTTGAGAACAAAGGACAACCACCCACCAATTTATCTTTTATTTAGTTTGCTTTGTATATATTTGTTTACATGTCACCTCCCCCATTAGAGTATAAGCTCCTTGAGGGCAGGGACTGCGGTTTCACCTCTTTTTGTTTCCCAGAGTTTAACACATTACCTGGTATACAATAGGTGCTTACTAAATGTTTATTGAGTGATTGAGTGATGTGTACTACACCACCCTACACCTCCCCGGCACTGAAACTAGGAAGAACTCACACATCTGTGATTCAGATGCATTGTGGGAGACAGAGCCTGGTCTTACACTGATTCTCTGCAGCTCATTACTCTAAGGGAACTAGGTGGTACAGTGGATGGAGTGTTGGATTTAAAGTCATCTTGATCTGAGTTGAAATCCTGCCTCAGATGCTCTTTAGCTGTGTGATCCCGAGCAAGCCATTTCTCTGTTTGCCTCAGTTTCTCCTTCTGTATACATGGGAATGCTACTTGTTAGGGTCATTGTGCAGATCAAATGTGATATGTGTAAAGTGCTTACTGTTATAGTAATAGCAATATTTATTATCATTATTCGCAGGAAGATGGAGAGGGGGAGGCTTAAGCAATTCTGTCCTGTAGAAGGTTTTTCTCATAACAAAGTCATGCTCTAAATTCTCTGTAGCATAGGAACAGAAATACTCTTACCTAGCCCTTCCTCTGTGATCTCTTTTTTTTTTTTTTGGAGGGGGAGGGCAGGGCAATTGGGGTTAAGTGACTTGCCCAAGGTCACACAGCCAGTAAGTGTGTCAAGTGTCTGAAGCTGTATTTGAACTCAGGTCCTCCTGACTCCAGGGCCCGTGCTCTACTCACTGTGCCACCTAGCCACCCCTCCTCCATGATCTCTTGATCACTTCTGTCATCTCAGGCTGGTTTCTTAGCTTCCAACCTGACCAACACTATCTCTGAGTCTACATGCTGAAGCTTTTAAATGTGCCTGGGGAATTGAGTATTTGAGTACCCCCACAGATTTTTTTGTTCCTCCTTCCTAGGATCCATGGCATCATTCCAGGCTCTTGAAAATCACCCTGGCTAAGAAGTTTGATTCTTTCTTCTCTCCAACTTTCCTACCCCATACATCTAACCAGACACAAGAACATAAAATTTGAGAGTTGGAAAGCAACACCATGTAGACCAGCCTCTACCCTCCCATGAATCCCTACTACATCTCCAATAAGGGGTTATCCAGCCTTTGTGTTGAATCCATCCAATGAGAGAGGACTCACTACTTTAGCAAAGCATCTGTTTCCACTCAGGGAAGTGTCTTCTGATGACCAAGTTTGCTTCTTGCCCTTCCACTCATTTTTCCTGGTTTTGCCTTCTAAGACTAAAACAAAACCAGTCTAATCCTTTTTCCAAGTAACAACTCCCAAAATACTCAAATACAATTATCCTGTCTCTCCTGACTCTTTTCTTCCCCAAACTTAGCATCCTTAGTTCCTTCAGCTGACCCCGGTTACCCTCTTCTGGACTCTCTCACTTGTCAATGTCACTTCTAAAGTGTATCATCTGGAGTTGAACACAGCACTCTAGATGTGGTCCTCCCAGTGCAGAGCCGAGTGGGGCTCTCACCTCTATTCCTGGGAGCTCTCTTAATATATCCTTAATTTAGTGGTTTGTCTGTCACTTCGCACTAATGACTCATAGGGAGCCTGCAGTGCACTAAAATCCCTGGGTCTTTTTTCAGACAATCTGCTTCTAACTATACATTTCCCATTTTGTGCTTTTATATAAAGTTCATTTTTGCATTGACTCAAATGGTGACTTCTGCTCTGCATCCTATACCCAATGGAAAGATTGAGAGGGAAAAGAGAGAGGAACAGAAGGATGCCACAGGATGAAGGACAAATAACAACAACCTGAATGGGAAGTGAGCCTTTCCTAGCTCAAAGTCATGTGGCCAGAGCAGGGTCTTTGCTCAGGTAGCAGCAATATATTGCAGGGCCTTTGCTGCGGGGAGAGAGGAGAGGCTCCCACAGTCACTGCAGATAGTGAGGGGCACAAGAAAGGGGAAGTTGAATGTTGGGATGGAAGTAAAGGCTGGTACTATGAGGTTTACAAAATTCATCAGAGGTTTCCTTTGCTTTCAGTGGGAAGACTAGTGGGGGAATGAAAGGTTGTAATTGTGGGTGTATTTGGAGACAGGTGCTAGACTAGAATAAGGTGTTACAAGTCTAATATAATCAATCAGCTAGCTTTTCTTAAGCACCTACTACATGCCTGGCACTGTGCACTTAGGGAAATAGAGAAAGGCAAAAAAAAAATTTGCTCAAACAGAGCTATAGTCTAATGGAAGACTTTATACTTGATTTAAGGAGACACTAGGGTATCATATAATTAAATTAGTATACACAGTGTTTGAACAAAATAACTTTACAAATAGAAATGAATCTATATTCGAGAGGTGTTATTTATAAAGAAATTAAAGAAGTTGGTAGAGGAGCAATAGTGGATGGAGGGGTCAGCTTTAGAGTCAAGAAAACCTGGGTTCCAGTCCTGTCTGATACACATTTACCAAGCTCTCATAGACAAATTGCTTAACTTCTTTTTTCCTCCATTTATTTATTTTATTTTTAATTTATGAAATAAAACAAGCATTTCCATAACATAATATAATTAAAAAGATGATTGTACATGAAATTGCAACTCTATTATGTACAACTTGCTATTTTTAATTATATAATAAAATTATCATGTACATTTCTTCTCTTTTCCTTTTTCCCCATCTCCCCTCCCAGCTCTAGAGATGACTACCATCAGACACAAATAGGTAAAGCCATTCTATACATACTTCTGTTTATTAGTTCTTTCTCTGGATGTAGATAATATCTTCCTTCATATGTCCTTTGTAGTTAATTTGGGTATTTATAATAGTCAAAATGACTTATTTGCTCCAAGTTCTTAAAACAATATTGCTGTTACTGTATACAGTGTTCTCTTGGTTCTGCCCATTTTGCTCTTCATTATTTCATGCAAATCTGAGATTAAAAAACTCCACTTGCTTCCTATCACTTCCAGGATCAAATATAATTATGTGTTTGACATCCAAACCTCTTATTAACTCCCCCTCCGCCTTTTCCAGTCTTCTTATACCTTATGCCCTACCACGTAATCTGTGATCTAGTAAAGCTGGCCTCCTTGTTTCTAGAACCCTGAGTATCTTCTCTGGTTGGTCCCCTTGCCTAGAATGCTCTCTCTCCTCATCTCTGCCTCCTGGCTTCCCAGGTTTCCTTCAAGTCCCAGCTAAAATCCCACCTTCTACAAGAAGCTTTTCCAGGTTTCCCCTAATGCTAATGCCTTCTCTCTATTGATTATCTCCAATTTATCTTGTATCACATCTTTTTAGTACATAGTTATTTTCATATTGTCTCTCCCATTAGACTGTGAGTTGCTTGAGAGGAGGGACTGTCTTTTGCTTTTCTTCCTATTCTCAGCCCTTAGCACAATGCTTGGCACATAGTAGGTGACTAATAAATGTTTATTGACTGACTGTCCCTATACCACAAAGAGACTCTTGAAGACTGCACATTATCAAATTGTTGCCCATTTGGTTTAGTGGAAGGAGTTTCTATATAGGTTATTCCCTACATAAATAAACTCATGGATCTTAGTCCAAAAAAAGGTGTTATTGAATGCAGAATCTAAAGGGTGAGGATGTATCAAGTGTTACCACCAATATTCTGGAGCAGATCGGGTGGCAGGATGTCTGCCATGTTGAGCTTTAGATGACAGAAGGAAATCTACCTAAATAACAGGGCATGAAAGGTGAAGAAAGTAAGGTTTTGTGTCATTTTAAACAATATCCTGTATCTTATACCCCTGCAAAAGTAGCATAGCCAAGTGGGTCTTAGGTGTTTCAAAATTATTATTTTTTTAAAACCAGGTTTGTTACAGAAAGAGAAAATCGCCATTGAAGCATTTCAGATTTGCTGCCTCCTCCTGCCTCCTGAAAATCGGAGAAAGTTACAACTGTTGGTTAGGATGATGGCGAAGATCTGCTTAAACAAGGAGATTCCACCGCTCTGTGATGGCCTTGGCACCCGCACTCTGGTATGTTGGTCTCTCAGGCCTAACAATTTGGATATTTTTAATTATGTGCAAATGACTACGATCCATTAAGTTAAGCAAGGAAATGAAGCTACATAGACAAAGCTGGTTTGCTTAGAGTACTTTTCACACTCCCTGTCTCCC
The DNA here is from genome assembly GCA_028646595.1 of Phalanger gymnotis. Lineage (NCBI taxonomy): Eukaryota > Metazoa > Chordata > Mammalia > Diprotodontia > Phalangeridae > Phalanger > Phalanger gymnotis. The sequence continues at coordinate 344,488,720 of CM053622.1, read as the reverse complement.
TCTCCTCCTCCTACATAGACTCTACTGTCAAGTAGAAGTGAATCAGTTTACTGCTGTTTTCCATTTGTAAGGGACTCAATTAAGAGAAAGTGGAGTCTAGGAGTAGATTTAGCTTATCGGTGTTAGTAGGTGCTTCCCACTTAGCAAAACCACTTCTTCCTTTGATACGTAAAGGTCCTGAAGGGTTCTTTTGGAAAGGGTAGATAAGGTTCCATAAGAAATATTCTCTCCTTTCCCTAGATCACAGAAAAGGGTTGCATGGAGAGATAGTACTCTATCTCTTACCAGGTATAACGGATTTGAGAGTTGTGGCATGGAGGTTGGATTGAAGGGAAAAGATAGAGAATACAGGATTGGATTGACCTACCAGACATACTACCATCCCCACCCCCCC
>CM053622.1:344416876-344487826 GCA_028646595.1 Phalanger gymnotis | reverse complement strand
TTGGAGGGGGGGCAATTGGGGTTAAGTGACTTGCCCAAGGTCACACAGCTAGTACACATGTCAAGCATCTGAGGCCTCATTTGAACTCAGATCCTCCTGACTCCAGGGCTGGTGCTCTACTCACTGTGCCACCTAGCTGCCCCCAAAGTCCAGTGCTTTTGAAGGATCTTTATTCTCCTGTGGGGAAAGAGGACAGGATTTGAAAGTCTGAAAGATGGGTTTGTTTTAGGACAAAGAAAATGTCAGACAGATAGAAAGACAACGAGGAGAGGGAAGTGCCGCAGAAGCCAAGGTACTAGAGGTGCCTAGGAGGAGAAAGCAGTATCAAAAACTGCCAAGTGGTCAGGAAGGATGAGGACTGAGAACAGACCATTGCATATAACAGGTAAGGAATTACTGGTGACCCTGGAAAAGCAGCTTGAGTCCAGTGATGGGCTCAGAAGCCAGATTGCAAGAAATAAGTGCGTGGTGGGGACATGGAGACAGTGGTGTGAATGACTCTTTTGATGAGTTCAGCAGTGAAAATTAGGAATGGGAAAGGTGAGGTAGCTTAATGGCACAGCAAAGTCCAGTCAAGGTTTTTGGAAGATGGGGCAGATCTGAGTTTTTTTGTAGTAATCATCGCTTGATTAAAGTAAAGTAAAGGTCCACTAGATAAGGGAGTTTGAAGGTGATTGATGACAAGCTCCTGGAGGAGACAGGGAAGGAATGAAAGTGAAGACAGCGGTATAAGGGCTGGCCTCGGAAAGGAGAGGGGCCAATTATTATTCAGACGCTGCAGTAAAAGGGGAGACGATGGGGGAAGGTGGTGGTGGATTTTTGAGGAGAAGAGGGATCTCGCGACTTTCTTGATAAAGTAGGAAGCGAGGATATCTGCTTAAAGGATGGAAAAAGCTTAGGGAGGTTACAAAGAGAGGATGTGGTCACTGGTAAAGATAATCGAAGAAGAGTAAAATTCATGCTTTGCATCAGGGAACATCCATTAGAGATTAGACAATGTGCATTTGTAGTGGATCTGAGTGTGGTCCTTCAGCGGCTGTACAGGAGCCTAGGGGTAGGAACAGAGAAGGGCCATGTTTAGGGTGACCCATGGTTGAGGATTAGTGGGGCATAAGGAGCAGTAGCTCAGTGAGGCCCAGGAGTCAAAGTTAGAAGGCAGTGTACAGTTGAGCTGGCCAACCATAGGATCAAGATTGCAAAGAGAAGAAATGAGGCCAAAGCAGTAGTGATGGAAGGGGAGAAGAACAGCTCTTTAATTATTAAAAGACCAAGCAGGGATAGAGGGGCTGGAGACTGTGAGGAAGATACAGGATACCTTTAGGAAGAGTGAGGGCAGTGGGGTATAATCATTAATGTGGATTTTGTTCAAGAGGATTTGTAGAGTTTTAGGACGACTATGGATCGAAATCCAAAACCAAATAATGCATGATGTAGCAGTGTTAATGCATCTCATGCACCATCTTTGTAGCTCTCTAGGTACCTAGCATAATACATTGACTGAGATCCTTTGTCAATGTTTGGTGTTTTTATGAATGGATGAATTGATGGATGGATGGATGAATGAATTATTGAATGGTGAAATGCGGACAGACATACCTCGGAGATAGTGTGAGTTTGGTTCTAGACCTCCTCAGTAAAGGGAGTCCCATGAATTGTTTGGTTCCCAGGGGATATAAAAAGTATACTTGCACTATACTGCAGTCTATTAAGTGTATTAATAAGTACAATAGCATTATGTCTAAAAATACAATGTACATGTCTTAATTAAAAAAGTACTTTTTTGCTAAAAAAGAAATGCTAACCATCACCTGAGACTCAGCGAGTTGTAATCTTTGCTGGTGGATGGTCATGCCTTGATGTTGATGACTGTTGACTGATCAAGGTAGTCACCTAGCTTTCTGGCTGTCTCTGCTTTTGACATACCTTCCTTGCTATGCTTAATCATTTCTAGCTTTTGATTTGAAGTGAGGGATGTGGAATTCTTCCTTTCATTTGAATACTTAGAGGCCATTGGAGGGTCATTAATTGGCCAAATTTCAATATTGTTGTTCCTCAGGGAATAGAGAGGCCTGGGGAGAGGGAGAGAGATGGGAATGACTGGTTGGTGGAACAGTCAAGTTTGCCCTCTTGTGTGGGCATGGAAACAATTACAGTAGCAACATCAAAGATCACTGATCACAGATCACTGTAACAGATATAACAATAATGAAAAAGTCTAAAATATTCTGAGAATTACCCAAATGTGACACAGAAACACAATGTGAGCACATGCTGTTATAAAAATGGCGCCAATAGACTCGCTTAATATAGGGTTTCCACAAACCTCCAATTTGTAAAAAATGCAATATCTGTGAAGTGCAATAAAGCAAAGTACAATAAAACAAGGTATGCCTGTCTGCTGGAGCAGGGGGAACAGTAAGGAAAAGAAAAATCTCATTTTCTTCCACTTAGGTAAAGAGATGGCAGGAATTGGTTATGTTCAAGCGATGAATAAAGAGATAAGCTTCTTCCCTTACTAACTAATCAATCTGGGTGGCAGTGCAAAGTTTCCACAATACAGTAATGCCCCTTTCCTATTTGAAATTCCTTGGTTGTGTACCGCTGGTAGCCGGGATCTTCATGTTTAAGTACAACTCCTAAAGGTATTGAGTCTATTTTTTTATACTGATGGAAGTTTTTACTTTAAACCACACTTAGACACGACCTTCACTGTAACTAAATAACAAAAGGCAAATTTAAAAACAAAAACAACCTCAATGATAAATCTTATTTCTGCCATATTATACAAACAGCTTACTCAGTGAGAAGGATATGATTGCTCTCAGTAAGTGTTTTATAATGGGCCCCAATATTGGATGAGTTAGCTCATCTTATGAGATGCTTCACAGCAATTTTCATTTTCATCATTACTGTAATAAGCCAGCGTTTTGGGGGATCGTTTCAGTTAATCACCTTTCTGCCTAAAAAGAATTTAAGAGCTTTGTTTTGTTTTTTAAATTCACTGAGCTTTGTTTATAAATGCTTCTGTAATTTTACTAGAATTACAGAAGAACTTTAAAAAATTTTGATAACATAATCTGCACTCTCTATCACTGGAAATGAGGCCAAATTAAAGATAGCTGTCTTCCTCTTTGCCTTTTTTCCTGTATTTCAGTATGGTACTTTGGCTTCCTTGTCACTTTGGACTTGTTAGTTTTACCAACTTTTCCATAACTAGTTTTGGTGCCCAAAACAAAAAGTATATGTATGTAAATGAACACTTAATCATTTTATTTGCATTCTGTTCACTAACACAGTTAACATATCATTATGTATGTTTAGTGATTGATTCTAGGCCAATAAAAAGGCCTTTTCCATTTAATGCTAGATTTTGACTGGTTTCCCATGGTCCTCAGTTACCGCCCAGCATGTGCAGACAAGTGGGCAGATAGGGGTAGCTGTGGGTGCTTCTCTCTGCCATGACAACTTCCTTTCTTCACAGCACCACGGGGTTCCGTAAAAAATAGTTTTAGAAACAGTAACAAAGTGTAATCTCCCCACCCCACCTGCATTTTACAAATGAGGAAACGGAACCCCGGGAAATGAAGTAAAAAGATAAGAAATAGATGATAAGATTAGCAGTTTCATGTGAAATCATCTTTATTTCTGTTATATTGTTATAGAAATGCTTGTTTTATTCCATAAATTAAAAAAAAAAAAAAAGGAAGCCTTTCGTGGTCTTCCCAGGTGTTAATGCTATCTACTCCCTCCTTCCCCTACTGATTAGTATTTACTCTGTATATTTCACATGAAACTGCTAATCTTATCAAGACTACTTGCTATGCCTTTTAAATATATATAATAAAGTTATCATGCAATTTTCTTTTGTTTCCTTTTGTTTGTTCCCTCCCCTTGTCCTAGAGATGACTATCATTAGACACAAATATATGCATATATATTACACACACACAGACACACACCCCTATTTATCAATTCTTTCTCTAGATGGGGATAGCATCTTCCTTCATATGCCCTTTGCAGTCCATTTGGATATTTATAATAAATAGACTTTTTTGCGCACAGGTGCTCTTAAAACAATATTGTTACTGGTACTTGAGCTGTGTTTTTAAGGAAGCTCATGATTCTGAGATTTGTAGGTGAGAAGAAGGTACAGTCCAGGCATAGAGGGCTGGACCACCTATGCAAAAGTGGGAACTGAAATATTGTGTATTAGGGAGCAGCAAGTAGAAGGGTTTGATTGGAATGTAGGGTGCTTGGAAGGGAATAAAGTAAGACCATTAAATAATAATTGTACTATTTTACTCTAGTAACTCAGCCCCATGGTCATATTAGTTAGTAAACTGGAATTCAGAAAGTTGTCCCTATTGATTAATATAGTAGCAGATAACTTTCATCTTGTGAAGGTTTTGCTGCAGTGTGCACTGAGTAAAATCAGAAAGTACTAAATTTTTGAATACATTTTCTCATTTTCTGTAATACAGTGATGTTATCATTTAGTGAAGAGAAAATAGAGTTTAAGTAACTTTTCAAGATTACACGCCATAAAAATGATAAATGCTGGAGAGGATGTGGGAAAATTGGAACAGTGTTACATTGCTGGTGGAGTTGTGAACTGATCCAACCACTTTGGAGAGCAATTTGGAACTATGCCCAAAGGGCTATAAAAATGTTCATACCCTTCGACCCAGCAATCCTTCACTTCTAGGGTTGTATCCCAAAGAGATCACACAAGTGGGAAAAGGACCCTTATGTACAAAAATATTTATAGCGGCTCTTTTTGTAGTAGCTAAGAATTGGAAATCAAAGGGGATGCCCATCAATTGGGAAATGGCTGAACAAGCCATGGTATATGAAGGCAATGGAATACTATTGTGCTATAAGAAGTGGGGATGATATGGCCTTCATAACAACCTGGAAGAACCTACATGATACAATGCTGAGTGAGCAGAGCAGAGCCAGGAGAACATTATACACAACCACAGATATATGGATTCTGTGAGGATTAACTCTGATAGACTTTGCTCTTCCCAGCAAAACAAGGTGCAAAGACAACTCCAAAGGACTCATGGTGGAGAATACTATCTACATCCAGAGAAAGAACTATGAAGTATGAATGCAGATCGAGGCACTCTTAAGCTCACCTTTTTTTTCCACTTTGTTTTTTCTCTCTTTTGTTTTTGGGGTTTTTTTTGGTTCTGTTTCTTCTTTCTCATGATTCATTCCATTGGTCTTAATTCTTATCTACAACTTGACTAGTGCGTAAATAAGTTCAATGTGAAGTTATACATAGAAGATATGTCAGATTCCATGCCGTTTTGGGGAGGGAGGAAGGGGGAGGGAAGAAAATCTGAACTCAAAATTATGTAGAACCAAGTGTTGTAAACTAAAAATAAAAAAAATATATATATATTAAAAAAAAGATTGCATGCCTTAATAATGGTAGAGCAAGATCTAGAGCTCTATTTCCAGGCTGTTAGGCCACCAAGATTTGCTCCCTGAGCATTTAGGACCAGCTGTGTTAAAACAAACAAATACAACAAAACGCCCACCAAGTCCCCTCCTGGGAAAGGATCCTGGTAAATTATCCAAGGGGTTTCTTCCAGTAAAGCTTAAACTGGCTTGAGAAATCCTGTCCAGAGTTTCTCATTGCAGATGTCCATCTAAAGAGGCCTCATTACTCTTCATCATTTATATGTCCCCCTTCCCTGACCCCCAAGTTAAAACTGAGCCAGCTTTTGGGCCCCATTGCATAGGGGCCCATCTTCCTAATAGATTTCAGCTAAGACAACTAGTAAACTAACCTTTCTTTGTGTGTTACTGGGTTTTTACAGTATGCCCTTTATTGTCCATCATATTTTCATTTTTTAATAGGGGCCTCTTGAAGACAGTTTCTTAAATGAGCTGGAAGAGGGGATGAGTAAGGAGGCAGCATCATGTGGTAGAATGAATGCTGAATGGGGAGTCAAAAATCTGGGTTCAAATCATAACTTTTCTAGGCCTCAGCTCATCATCTGTAAAATGAGGGAGTTGGAACTTGGAAAGATTAGTTTGATCAGTGCAAAGACAAATCACAATTTCAGAGGACAGATTTTTAACAGATTCAAGGTTCAGACTGAGACATACATTTTTGGGCACAGCTAGCACAGGAAATTGTATTCCGTGATTATGCATATTTATTACATGGGTTTTATTTTTCTTCTTTTTTTCCCCATTGGGGAGTCAGGTAGAAGAGAGAGAATTAGAAATTCTTGCAAAATAAATAAGATACAAAATTCATTTTGACCATAGTGGGAAGTGACCATTTGCTGAAAACTGGACATTGTTTCTTAGAATTTAAACAGGAATCATATGAAACAAATTGAGTTAAGTTCTTCTGAATCAAACTCTAGTTTGAAGCATTGTAGCCTAACGATAGATTATTTTGAAATGATAGTTATCTTATCCCCTGGAATTTCAGGAGTTCTGCTAGGTAGTGAAGCATGGATAGAGTGCTGGCCCTGGAGTCAGGAGAGCCTCAGTTCAAATCCAGCCTCAGACACTTACTTGCTGTGTGACTCCAGGCAAGTCACTTGGCAAACTAGGCAAACCCTGTTTACTTCAGTTTTCTTATCATAAAATGAGCTGGAGAAGGAAATCGCAAACTCCTTGAGTATCTTTGCTAAGAAAACCTCAAATGGAGTCACAAAGAGTCAGACACAACCAATTGACAAAACAACAACCAGGGATTTCAAGATTGATTTCAGGATAAATTAGCATAATGATATGCTAATTTAGAGATATGCAAAGCAAAATTTTCCAAGCTTTGTGAAGCAGTATTATTTTTTTTTCCATAATTTTGCTTTCTCCCTTTAGATAAAATACCCAGGAGCAGATACTGATGCAAGTCTGTCTGCCCCACCATTTTGTCGTCAGATTAGTCCAGAAGAATTTGAATACCAAAGAATGTGTGGCTCCCAAGAACCCCTGGCAACATTGTTGGAGGAAATCATCATGGATACCAAACTGTCAGTCAAAGATAAAAAGAAAAAACTGAAACAGGTAAAGAAAAAAGGGGGAACAAGGGACATTCCTAATTGTTCTTTTAAACACTGATTTTCTTTGTTTTCTTTTCATGATTTTACTTTATACTCTGTCTCCTTTGAATTTAGTATTCTGAGTCATACTGGCTTTGTTAAAGGTATTTATTCAGCCCACATACTTCAGCCATCATGTTGGTTTGCATAGTTGGAATCAGTTTCCAAGAATTCCTCTAAGGCAGATTTATTTTCTAATATACTCCTTATTAATAGCTTTATTTTTCCAAGGTTGTACACTTTGTTCAGGTAGGTGGTAAGAGATGGATGAGAACAGCATTTGATCAGAGTTCTAAAGGGGGCATCAAATGGAAACAGATGAATTATTTTTTCCTCCCCCAAATAACAAAATATTTAAGAAAAAACAAAGCAAGACAAAAAATACAAAAAAAAAACTCAAAAAACCCCATGCAGTAGGATAGTCCCAGGCTTCATACACATATGTGCACAGTCCTGTAAGGAAGGGAACAAATCTCCAAAAAACTAAAGCACGTAGGTGTGTTCAGAGTAGCAGGTATGTTGGTATATCTTGGGCAATACACCTCCATTGACTCTTCCCCTTCCCTTTAACAGGGTTCTTAACCTGGGGTCTGTGAACTTGTTTGTTTTTTAAGGTATTTTTATTTATTTTGTTAAATATTTACTGATTATGTATAAATTTTTTTAACATTCATTTTTTAAAATTCTAAGTTCCAAATTCATTCCCTCCCACTCGCCTCTCTCTCCCCCTTGAGAAGGCAAGCAATATGATATCGATGATATATGTGAAGTCATGCAAAACTTATTTCCATAATAACCATGTTGCAAAAGAAAAAACACACACAAAGCAAGAAAAATAAAGTAAAAAAAGTCTGCTTCAATCTGCATTCAGAGTTCATCAGTTCTCTCTATAAGTGGATAGCATTTTCCATCATGAGTTCTTTGGAATTGTCTTGATCAGAGTAGCTAAGTTTTTTACAGTTAATGATTGTTTCAGCATTTCTTTTACTGCACACAGTGTTCTCCTGGTTCTGCTCACTTCACTATACATATATATGTTCATATGAGTCTTCCCAGGTTTTTCTGAAACCATCCTGTTCATTATTTCTTATAGCACAATAGTATTCCATAACAGTCCCGTAGAATGACATTTCTCAGTTGGTGGAAATCCTCTCAATTTCCAATTCTTTGCCAGTCTGACCTTGTTTTTTAAAAACATATTTTAATAACTATTTCAATAATTGGTTTACTTTGTAATCCTATGTATTTAATGTTATATATCTATAAATATTATCCCAAGAAAGGAGTCCTAGGTTTCACCAGACTACAAATTGGATCCATGACACAAAAACTCACCTCCCTCTTGGGAAGAGCAAATGACAACACTCATCCCAGACCATGCTGGCCTATTAGGCACATGCTTTTTGCACACCTGTGTTAATTCTCCAAGGACAAGAAAACTCCTGCATCAACTGCTTTTGGAAGCTGAGTTCTCATGTGCCCCTTTATGCCTCCCCACTGCCCCTCACACAGCTCTTTGGTGACATCTCAGATGTCCCTTGCCACTGATGTCCCCTTCCACAGCTTGTCATCCGGTAAGGCTCTGCCTTGTTCACTGGTCCTCTGCCTCCCAAGCTTCTCACTTCTCCACCACACTGCTGCTGTTATACACTGGAGTTCCACTTTGCTCCTGTCATTGTCACCGGCACTGCCACCTACCACTTCCATTGCTGCTGCTGCTATTGCTGCTGAGAAGAGTCCTCATTCATCGGAATGAAGAAGACCCTGTACCTTGAGGCCAATCAACATATAAATGAATCCTTTCAAAATGTTTTAAATGAATCACCTCAAATTCAGTCTTTCATGAGATTTAGAAGTCATCTTGTGTTTGTTCAGGTGGAAAAAGCCAATTTCCTATTCTGCTGCAGGTATTACCTCGTTTCATCTCTGATACTCTAATAGAGTCATACAATGTTAGAAAGACCTTGGAGAGATCAATTGCTCTGAACTCTCATTTTATGTAGAATGAAATTGAGGTCTACAGAGAAAAGTCATTTACCTGAGGCCACACAGCTAGTAAGTGGCAGATGTTTAATTGCTTTTCTGTTAACTATACTCGAGACAATTGGATGAAGCAGACTGAGCTCTGGACATGGAGTTAAAAGAAAATGGTTTGAATCCTGGCTCTGATGTCCACTATTCCTGTATTAGGGGCAACTAGGTGGCTCAATGGATAGAGCGCCAGGCCTGGAGTCAGGAGTATTCATCTTCATGAGTTCGAATCTGGCCTCAGACCAGCTGGGTGACCCTGTGCAGGTCACTTAACCCTGTTTGCCTCAGTTTCCTCATCTGTAAAGTGAGTTGGAGAAGGAAGGGGCAAAACCACTCCAAGTATCTTTGCCAAGAAAACCCCAAATAGAGTCACAGACACAACCGAAAAGAACACAGTAACAACAGTCCTGTACCTTCTGACAAGTCACTTGTTCCCTCTGCCTAAACACCTTCCTCTGCAACTGAGGATTATCCTACTTTTACCATCTAGCTCAGGGGATTGTGGCAAAGAAACTGCTTTGTAAACATGAACGCACTATAACCACGTGAAATTGGTTATTGTAATGGCAGTAGAGCTTTTCGACTTAGAACAAGTTTACTTGGAACAATTTCCTTGTGCTCACTCAAACTGTTGCTTAAGGGTTGAGTAGGTGTTTTTAGGTTTCACGGCTGGTTTTATTTTTTAAGAAAGCATAACCAAACTTCAAATGGTGATTGGAGAAATTAAGAAGTTCTGAAAAATACATAGTTTTTTTTTTTTTGAGGGGGGAAGGCAAGGCAGTGGGGGTTAAGTGACTTGCCCAGGGTCACACAGCTAGTAAGTGTCAAATGTCTGAGACTGGATTTGAACTCAGGTCCTCCTGACTCCAGGGCCTGTGCTCTATTCACTGTGCCACCTAGCTGCCCCCAAATGCAAGGTTTTATAGATTATAGCAGTAGCATTCCGTTCTTCCAGATTTATTCTACAGTCATAGAGTGTGAAGGATCAAGGAGGAAAAAAAAAACATTGAAAAGGTTTAGGCATTTCTTAAGAACTGTGTATCGGAGTGAACTTCTGTTCTGGGCTCATATTGGTGTGTTTGGGAGTTGCTGGAAAGGAGCTTTGGATCAGGAAAGCACAGAAACTCTAATTTGGGACCGCTTTTTTTCAGTACCGTATAACCTCATAGCAGTTAAGCAAGTCATCTCCAAACCAAATGGTCTGGCTTGAAAACTCAAGTGTAGTAAAATGTCTTTGGAGACTGGAAAACCAAAGGAGGAGGTTTTTCTGACACTTGGGTCTATTTTTTGGAAACTGCAGCAGCTCCAGAGTCAGGAAAATGAGTAAAAATGGAATTTTATTTTAAAAATACACCTGGACAGAATTAAAATTGAATATGTGCCTGTGGAAGGGGAATCCAAAAGATGTTTAAAAAAATAGATTTATGGCAGAAATGGGATTGGGTGGGAGCTGTTTTCAGTCTTTTCCATGTTTCTATCCTGTTCTTTTGACAAAGCAATAAATCACTTTTTAAAATAGTACTTGGAAAGTATGGGTGACAATAGCGAAGCACTCAATGTAAATTCTACTGACCTAATTTTCTTTGGATCTTACTATATGATTTTTTTTTTAAGTTTCAGAAATCCTATCCTGAAGTCTACCAGGAGCGATTTCCCACACCTGAGAGTGAAGCGCTAGTGTTTCCAGAAAAATCAAAACCTAAACCACAGCTGCTGATGTGGGCACTGAAAAATCCTTTTCAGCCTTTTCAAAGAACTAGAAGTTTTCGGATGTAACTCGTTCTGAAATTGTTAATGATCTCTTTTTTTTGAGTTTGTGGATTTGGAAAAGAAGGAAGCACACACATTTTGACACTGAAATGTGTAAAAAAGGTTATTTGATTTAAAAAAAAATAACATCGAGCCATTATCAGTATTTTTATAAGCCTTGATTTCTGGGTTTTTTTTATGTACAGTTGAATTCACAATTATAGGCTAAGTGTCGTGTAGCAGGATGAAACTGGAAATAATAAGAATGAGGTGTTTTAGTTCTCTTTAGTCACTTCTTTTAAATGTCATTTTCTTCACTGAATTGTGTGTAAGTGTGAGTGAGTGTGTTTGTTTTGTATGTGGGTGTGTAAAAGTTATTAGCTCTGGAGAGACTTGTAAACAAGCTTTGAAAAAGGATTCTATGTACTTGAATGAGAACAAAACACTGAGTTCTGTTACTATGCTGTTACTGTCTCTACAACTAGGTATGATTTTCTACTGTGTAAACTCTGTGACTTTTCTTAACTGTACAAAGATTCTTTAGGCCCTGTGCTGGCCCCTAGTTCCTTTCTTTTTGATGTATTGGGCATCAAGATGGATTTCCACAAACTAGTTCCTCCCATGACATATCATTCAGTATTTCTAAGGCTGCTTGTAATGGCTGAATTTGGGTTCTGGCCAAAGATGGAAGGCTGGACAAGATGAACTGTGCCAGGTACTCTCAGCCCTATAATTTCTCATCAAAATCTTTACTGTTTTTCTGTGAAAAACATAAATGAGAGAAGGGCAATGAGATAGTCCTTTCACAAATGCATTTCTCAGAGCTAATGCAAATCTTTTTGGAAGTTGGCAGGGTATGGATGTATATATGTCTAAGTGAGTAAGTAAATAAAATGCATTTTTTCCTGTGGAGTTGTTATGCCTTCTTTTATACACATATGCACTTCTGTTAGAACTTGTTGCTGGAAGTCTCACTGCCTAAGGTATTAATCACCATTGTCTATATCACCACATTTACTTGTTCATTTATGTAATGAAGAAGTAGGAATTGGATTTCAGAATAATAGCTAATATTTGCATAGTTTACTATATGCTAAGCACTGTGAGAAGTGCTTTACAAATACCTCATTTGACCTTCGTAACAACCCTGGGAGTCAGGTGCTGTTGTTAACCCCATGTTACAGATGAGGATTATGAGGCAAACAGGGTTAAGTGACTTGCCCAGGATCACACCCCCCTTTTAGGATAACCTCTGCTTTAGGGAGAGGGTCTGATCCCCTTTCCTGTGGAGTAGCCCTACCTTTAGAATTGTAATAACCTTTGCTGTTGAAATTGTTTTATTTCTCTCTTTGGACCTCTTTTACTACTACTTCCAATAATTCTCATTTGTTTCTGAACTGAATGCTCAAATTTAACTGAATAATGAGTGACTGCTTCTGAAACTGACCAAACAATCATCACTTGGAAAGAAAAGGTGAGTTATTACCAATTCATTGTTTTTAACCTGTAGAGTAGGATGAAAAGGGCTTTTTCACCCACAGGTCAAAAGCTACTATTTTCCCCAAACCTAATGGAGTATATAGCCTGCTTCAAGATTTCTGGAGATACAATGCCTGTTTTCAGCCATATTATTATCATGGTCTTAAAAACATGTCTCCCTTTATTTTACTTTGCTACTTCTCAGTGACAAATCTTTGGAACCTGAAATCACCTCATGAAAAGTTTTATAAGTGTCTATAAAGTCTTCTAAATTGTGGGGTTTAGTGAAATTCCAGACATATCCTATTGTTTCACTGTGACACGAGGAAACAGCTCTGCCATCTTGACTAATGCATCATAGGAATAAATATGTGTTGCCAGATCTCCTCAGCAGTCATGGGTTCTCTCTGAAAACAGAGCAAAAGGCCTTTTTATTCCCATGTTATTCTTGCCAACACAGATCAGAAGAAAGATACTTAAATTGTTCTAGCCTCAATTAAATATTTGCTCATTTCTCATGAAAATGAAATAACCTTTAGCTTTTGCTCTTTCAAAACAAAGTTTTATTTGTTCAAGGAGACACAGAACTGTCTTTTGTTCCCTATTCATGAAGGTTTCTTATCACTGTCAGTAGAGAAGGCTGCCAGCCACGGCTTTGCTTAAATTTTGGTGTCTAAGATCTTCTCCAGTCTGTTCTTTATCCTCCCAAGGAAGGTCTGGATTTGTGAGCTTTCTCAGCTTGTGACAAGAATTCCCCTGAAGACAAGTGTGGAGAAAGAGGTAGACTTGGCCAAGTCCATAAATTATCCTGATTTTGAAATGGGCACAGCTGGTGACATTTCAAAGAGAGATCATAATTGATTCTCAAGATCCTTCACTGAAATAAACAGTTCTCTTAGTCACCCTCCAAGGCCTGGTCTGAGAAGGCTTTTTAATGTCCGTCTTTAGCTGAATAAGAGCATTAAGTGAATCTGTGAAACTCTCTATGACATAACCCCATCCAGCCACAAAAAGCATTATTTTCATTTGACTAGAGCATCGCTGTGCAATTAAAGATCTTGATTACATAACGATGGAAAATGATTTTTACATTCAAGAAAGCTTGCTACTTAATTAGAAAGTGAAACTTCAGAAGATTCCATTGCTATTCATAGAGCATATAGATCAGTTATACTTTCTTGCACAATAGAGTAATTGAATTATACCTTTCTTGAAAAAAATCAAATAATTTCAGCTATATTGGGGTGAATTAACAGATATCTAAAAATCTTAATCTCTTCACTTCTGATTCATCTATACGTACATACAGCCCAAGACTCGTTCTTATGAAATGCCAGTCACCAATTACATGTAAGCTCTGATGCTTTGTATTAAAACATCTGGGTGCCCTGTTCTAACTACTACAACTAGAAATGGGCGCCTGGTTGATCTAAATACTAAGTTCTGACCCATTTGTGTGTTGTATTTGAGCTACATTTATTCAACCCTGAGATACGCCTTCTGCGAAGGCAGATGCAAACACATGCAAATGTGTGAAAACTCAGAAAGATGAGTAGCTGAATTCCACCACCTTGCTCACACATTGAGATCTGCCAGGACTCCTCTTGTAGCCACATGCTTCCTTGATGCAATGGGTGATGGCTTGGGATGAGGTATCACCTTCTCTGTGAAGCAAAGCACTGATCTTTCTGCCTGGTGCTATTCAACTTGGCGAACCCCGGACGATAGCAAGCATTTTGTGAACTGGTATCTTTGCCAGAGATGCTGGGAAACACAGGTTGGGAACATTTGGTTGTAGAGATTTGCTAGAACATTCCCTCAGTTAATATTCTCCGTATAGAATGTTTTCTGAATTCCTGGTCTGAGTCCCACATCACAGTGTTCCATCCCCATGGCAACATCTCTAGCCTATCAGACTTTTAAAAACAAGTCCCCTGGGGAAGAGGAAGGATATGGAGGTGAACAAGAAGCACTAAAAAGGTACATATCTATGTGCTTTGGTGAGGCACACTTGAAGAAATGGAATATCTTCCACTCCTTGTGGAATCTGAACTTTGTATCTGAACTTCACTGGGGGCGAGGAAAGGGTTGTGTTTGTGAGAGAATTTGGATTGTGGGGCCTGGGGCAGAGTCTCTTAGGCACCAATAGAGCAAAGTGGGAAATTTAGAAGAGGGAGGGACTGAAAATGGTAAATGTAGGTTGAGTGTGTGGAAATTTTGCAGGCCAAAGTGGGGAACCTAATGGTTACTGAAAACTTTGCTAGGCTCACAAAAAAAGATACAGGCTTAAAAATAACCGGGCAGCATGATATAATGGAGAGTGCAGGATTTAGAGTGAGGATTCAAAATCCTGACCCCTATGATAATTATATCACCTGTGATCTTGGGAAAGTCACTTCTCTGTTCATTAGTTTCTTAATAAAAAGAGGAGAAAGGACACGTGGATTCCCTTCAAGCTCAGGAACTATGATTCTATAAAAATGTTCCAGCCCAGTTAGATGCTAACTCACCTAACCTCCCTCCAAGATGCATATAAAAATAAAACATGGAATTAATTTTTTTTTCTGATTTAGCACAATGTGTGTGCTTTGTTGGCTTATTCTCATTTGTAAGGTTGTTTTTACAGATTCCACTCTTTAAATAACATTCTGATACTTAGGGGAAAATGATAAAATATCTGGCAGTTTTCAAATTTTAAGCTCTGTATTCTGTGCTAAAAAGTAATAAACCTATTTCCTTGGGGATGAACCCTGACTGAAGGTAAAATTTAAAATCTGATAGCTATGCCCAGATAGTATATAACTTACTTCTGAAGATGGGTTAAAGGACTGGAGGATGTTTAGACTGAAAAAGAGGTTTTAGGGACATCATGATAGCTGCCGTCCTATATCTGAAGGCTTGTCATGTGAGCTAGCCTTGTCTTGAGTGGTTTTAGAAGGTAGTTCCAATAACAATGGGTAGAAATTTAAAGGAGGTAGATTTCAGCCCAATTGGAAGGACAAACTTCCAATAATTAGAACCGTCCAAAATGTATAGAGATGGGTAGGTGAAGCGGCAGATGGAGCATTGGGCCTGGAGTCAGGAAGACTCAGCTTCCTGAGTTCAAATCTGGTCCCAGACACTTAATAGCTGTGTGACCCCGGGGCCAGTCACCGTTTGTCTCTGTCTTCATCTGTAAAATGAACTGGAGAAGGACATGCACGGCAAACTACTCCAACATCTTTGCCAAGAGAACCTCACCTGGAGTCATGAAGAGTCAGACATGACAACAAAATATAATGGAGTGCTTGGAATATTGAGCCTTCCAGGAGAGTATGGATAACCACTCACGGTTGATATTGTTGGCTTTCCATGCTTTTGGGTAGCGGCTATACTATCTGATCTCTGGAGGCTATTCAAATGCAATTCTAGCCTCCAGGCACTGTGATCCTGGGTAAGTCATTTAACTTTTGTCTGCCTCAGTTTCCTCATCTGTAAAATGGGGATGACAATGATGCCCACCTCCCAGGGTGGTTGGGTGGATCAAAGCCCTTTGCACATCTTAAAGGTCTATATAAATGCTGACCAGTGTTTCCTATTATTCTCTTTATTATTCTCCTTTTTATAGCAGTTTTCCCCAATTCCGAGCCTATCCATTGCTTACAAAATACTTGCTTTCTCAAAGGGAGCTAACCAATAATGGGTATAACTTAGCAAATGGCTGATGAACTAGCTGCTTGTATCAGTAACTATCAGATGGCCAGATTTCTAGGGATAGGAGCTCTGACTTCATTGATATAAATGAGGAAATCCGCATCTACAAAAGTAGGCCAGCGTCTTCTCTACCCTTTGGAGTCTTAAAGAGTTACCTGCTGCGCGAGGGGTTAATTGACTTGCCCTGAATCACACAACTATTTTGTGTGTCAGAAGAGGGATTTGCACCCAGGTCTTTGTGGTGCTGAGGTCAGCCCTTAATCCACTATGTGTGTCGCCTTTTGAATTTCCAAAAAGGCAAAATTACCTGCAACATTCAAGTGAAAATAAAAACTTGACTGTAGGGTCTAGAATTCTGCCAATAACTAGCTCTGAGACATGGTATGAGTCCTTTAACCACTCCATGTCTCTGTTTCCCCATTTACCAAATGAAGGTGATAAATAAAAGTCCTACTTGCCTTCAAGCACCACTATTTAGTGCAAACCGCTTTGTGCTTTGTTTTTACTATTTATAAAAACAAGAAAAACACTTGCTATACTAACCTTATAGTATTATTCTTAGGATAAAATGACGCAGTAGAGATAAAAATTTGCTTGAGAGACCAAAGTGCTTAGCCAATGGAATGCTTCTTTTCTCTTATCTTTTTAATGCATCTTTGAGATGTTCTCCTGTGGTGGGGCTCCTTTAACTGAGTGTGTTGTAATAATTATAGGATAGCAGCTATATCTTGGTGATGCGACATGCATTTAGAATTACTGCCTTTGGAATCAATGCCAACATATAAGAATTAGTCAAAACATGTAACATGAAACCACTCCAGTTCTTACTTTATTTGGAGGTAGTTTGGTACAGATTGGAAATCCAGATATCTGGGCTTTAGTTCTTGCTGAGCCGCAAGCGAGCCAGGCGATACTGATCAAGTCAATTACTTAAGAGACTCCTTTCTTTCTTTCATCCTCCACATTTAATGTTTCTGTTTTTCCCTTCACATCTCCCTTCCAACCTTTCTATTCTCACTGCCACCACCCTTGTTCAGATCCTCATTATCTCTCTTTTTAATGAATTTCTTATTTCATCAAATATTCCCCAATTACATTTTAAACAATTTTAAAAATTCATTTAAAAAATTTTGAGTTGCAAATTCTCTCTGTCCTATCCCTCTTCCACGCCTTGAGAAGGCAAATAATCAGTTATACATGTGTAGTCATGCAATACATCTTGCAAAACCCAAGAAAAATAAAGAAAATGAAAAAAGTATGTTTCAATCTGTACTCATAGTTCTCTCTCTGGAGGTGGATAACATTTTCCATTCTGGGTCCTTTGGAATTGTCTTGAAGATCCTCATTATCTCTTGTCTAGATAATTACATTATCTTGTAATTGCCTCCTAACTTTTCTTCAAGCCTCCAATGTATCCCTAATGCCTCGTTTCATCATTCCTTTACTTTTAAATCTTCAGTGGTTTCCCATGGCTAACCAAATAAAAGATAAGCTCCCTATGAGGGCATTCAAGGCCTGCCACAATCTGGCTCCAACCTTCTTTTCTAGTCTTAGAATAATAACTTACCTGTATATAATTCTCACTTGTGGCTCTAAGAAGCTGTAGCATTGGCAGTGCAGTGGCCACACTCTGGTACAACTTTCTTGGCTGACCAGGTTGAGGGTAAGAGAACAATTTATTCTAATGGCCATGAAAGCAAATGAAGCAGGCACTGTGAGATGCTTAGAGCTTGGTGAGACATGGAAGATACCAAGGTCATCCACTGCATCCTGACCATCACCAGTTGTCTTGACTTTTGTCTTGCCACTGGACTTTGATGAATCTGGAAGAGAGAGTGAGGCCTCACTTAAATCTAATTCATGCACAGCCAAGACATCACTCTGTGATGTCGTAGGTCTTTTACGAAAATGAAGGATGAGCAACCTGTATATAGTCAGTCAGTCAACAGATATTTTTTAAGCACCTACTTAGCACAAACAGGGGGATATACATACAGAAAAAGACAGTCCTTGCTCTCAAGGAGCTAACAATCTCATGGAAACCGAAAAGGCAGGGGTGGAGTGGGGGGTGGGATGAAGTCCAGTTGAGTGGCTGGCTGGCTGGCTGGCTGTGTTGCAGGATGAAGAGGTTCCTGGGGATTATAAAGTTCCTTACAACAAACCTATCAGGTAGGTATTTAAAATACACCCTCACTTCAAAGATTAGGGAACTGAGACAGAACTAAAGTGAGTTGCCCAAGAGTAAATGATAAAACTGACATTTGAACCCAGGTCTCATCAGAATCTAAGTCCAGGACTCATTCTGTGACACCAGACATGTCACATATTGCCAGCAACACTCCTGATGGTGGATTGAACCAGATTAAAATGCAATTAGGAAATATTTAACAAAATAAAAAAAATACAATAGAACAGAGATAACATTATATTTTTAAAACTAAGTCAACACGTGGTCTGCACGGATCCTTCTGTACAAATGAGTGGCCCACATTTCTATTTGATTTTGACACTTGGGCACCAGGCTATGCTGCCTTAGAAGCTCTAGGCAATTCCCTTCTACCTACACTCTACGTCAGCCAAATTGGGAGACTTGCCCATTCTTTTCCTGCCTTCTCCCTTTTTCATGCCTTTGTTAGTGGTCCCCATAACTGTGATGATTTCTCCCATTTCTTTTCTTTGACACCCAACTCAGGTGTGAAATTCCCCCAGCTGAAAGTGGTCTCTTCTTCCAACTCTCTCATTCCCCACCTCAAACTTTTTAAATCCTGTTGGCCTGCAACTCTCCTTTGAATTGGTTACAGTCTGCCTTATATTATTCTTATTTGCACATTTTTCATCCCTACTCCCAACAATAGACTGAAAATTCCTTGAGGGCAGGAATTTTATTTCTTATTTTATTTTTGTATTCTCAGAGCCTAGGACAGAGCAGGAGTGCAATAAGTGTTTACCGAATTGAAATAGTGGGTCTTCTTTCCCGTCCCCCTCAGGTTTTTTTTTTTAATTTTAGATTCAAACACCAGAACTCGAATATAGAATAGAGAAAGAAAAAGAAAAATATCTGAAACTTAAATATTGAAACTTAAATACAAAGCAAGAAAAGAAAAAAATCATATCGTATTCATAGCATAACATGAGAGGATTCAAAATACATATCAATAAATTTTCATTTCAAGAAAGCCTGTATGATAAATACTACATATTGTGTTCAGAATCATCCATCTTTTCTTTGCTTGCTTGTAACTTTTGTTTTGTTCCCCGCCCTGCACTTTTTACTTTTTTCTTTTTCCTCCCTTCCTCCCCTGCTACAATTAAGTGCAGATATATTTGTATATAGATATATACCTACAATATACATATGTATACTTACATACATACATATGTACTGATAATCATTTAATATCAACTTAATAATTTCAATAAGGGCTAGAGCCTGAACTAATCAACCAGAAGAGCCTGGACCTAACGGCTTCTTTGTTCCCTGAGTAAACTCAGAGAATACCTCTTCCTATGTCAACAAGGCCGGATGAGGCTGACTTAAGAGAATCCTTTCCTCTGTCTATGGTCAGTAAGAAGGAGACACTTAACCCGGGACACTATCTTGAATAATGGGACTTTTTCTTATCTTAATATTTTATGGACATATACTATGTTATGGCATGATAATGGTAAATTAAACACAGAGATTCTGGGTTGTAATTTCAATTGACACTTTGTCAACTCCCTTATCTTATTGTATTTACAACCTATTCAATTAAGAAAAGTCCTTTTCTTGTATCACGGTTAAACATACATGGAGATCATAAAATTGAGTACCACAGACATGCTGAGCTGGGACTGTTCTAAAAATGTATTTCAGCCTTCTCATTCTTTTGTTCGTCTGGCTCCGTACGTGCCGCTAGCTTTAAGGGAATAAACAATGTGAATTTACATGTCACCTAGCCTGTTTGCCTCCTTTAAACAAACTTTCAGGTCGACAGTACGTATATAGACATGTACTTTCCCTAACAAATTCTACTCCTGATCTTTGTTTTTATGGTTGTGCATATCTTTTATTTCCTATTACTCCTGACCCCTCTGCTTTACTTCTATCCACTACCTTGCCCTCCTATTACTTAGCCTACCCACCCCTCAAGGATCCCTCCCCATCCTTCCATTTCCATTGATCTAAACACCCTTCTATACCCCCTTTAACTTATTTCCTCACCCTCCCCTCTAGAGATCCCTCCCTTATCCTCTCCCCTGCTCTTTATCCCCTTACCATTTTATTTCTTTCTGAATTTAGAAGGCTTTTATACTCTTCTAGATATTTGTGTATTGTCCCTCTTAAACCCATTCCCAATGAGAGCAGGTTTCCAGAACTACCAGCCCTCCTCCCCCATCTAATTCCTCTATTGAATCTCCGTCTTGCACCTTATTTGTATAAAATCATTACTCTTTTTAGCTGTTTCTGAACGGTTTTACTATTAGATCTTCGGCTAAATTATACTCTTGTATTCCCAGGCTTCAATGCTGTAAACCTGCTGTGGCTTTTATCAGCTAGTTTATATGTACATTATAATCTGACCCACTGTATAAATAATCTCTCATTTTGGCAGTCTGGAGGAATTACTGTTCACAAGAGTCATTAGAAGTTGTGGTTCTTTAGTTTAAGGCCACCAGGGTGATCTGATAACACTCATACCTCATATTTCAGGCCTCTGGGTCGACACTGGTCCATTTTATTGCACTGACTTCATGCAGCAAGTGTATCTGTTGACTTATAACTTTGTCTGCTGCAGAGAAATGCTTCTAGTATTTCTCCATATATGAGCCAAATGTTTTCTTCCATGTTTCTTTAATTGCTATTCTTTTAATTCTTTCTATTATAGAGAACAGAAATTTTTACAGCATTTTTCCCCTCCTAAATTTTCAGTCATTTAAGTGCTACATTTAGGAAAGACATTGATAAGCTGGAGAATGTTCAGCTTCACGTGTTTAAAGACCTGTCACAAGGAAGACGGAAGAGAATTGATCCGCTTCTGATGTGGTTTAGGGGTGGAGGGATCTCAAAACTGTCAAGGTATAGAGCAGAATTGCCTGGAAAGAATGCTCGGATGCAAGCAGTCTTCCAGTCAAGTGGCAAAAGTTTATTATAACGCTAATAAAATAGGTGGAGCTCCTTAGGGAATTGTAACTTAATGGGGGTGATACTAAATCTGAAATATAAAAAAATTAGTGCATCGTGTGCCAACTATTTGGGGTGGAATCAAGGAGTGGTCAGCTCCTAAAGGAACATACAATTTCTCCACCTTGGGCATTGGTGTCATTCACTACTGGAAACCCTGGGAGGGGGCACTTCTAAGGGTGGTTCTTGGTCTGTTATGTCTCTAACAAGATGGCCTCAGGAACTGATGTCTATAGCTTTGACCTCTGGATTGTATATGGCAGCTGTGGGAATCAGGGCATAATAGTTCTGCTGGTACAAGACAGTCCTGTTCATACAAGGGAAATTCTACAGAGGTCAGTTTGTTCTTGTAACAGGGAGAGATAGTTTGTTTCACTGGGGCCCACTCATGAGTTATTGCCAGAGATAGAGTCTTTGGGCTAGGGAAAGATATGATCCTAGGGCTGGGTTCTGAGAGCCCCATCACTTGGACCTATAGGACTGAACTAAGGCACCATGGGTAGAAGTTGCAGAGAAAGATTTAGACTTGACAGAAGGACAAACTTCTTGATAATTAGAGCTATCCAAAAGTGTACTGGCCTGCCTTAGGAGGTCATGGGTTCCGCATCACTGAAGGTCTTGAAGGAAAGTATGGGTGTCTGCTTGTTGGAGATATTGTAGAGAGCATTCTGGTTCAGGTTGGGATTAGAGCACATAGCTTCTGAGGTCCTCCCCAACAAGGTCCCTTCCAGGAAGTTAGGAGACATAGTGCCTAGAGGGCCGTACTTGGGGTCAAGAAGTTTTTATTTCTTCAGTGGTTTTCAGTTGAGTCTACTCTTTGTGACCCCCTTTTTGGGTTTTCTTGGAAAAGATGCTGAAGTGGTTTGTCATTTCCTTCTCCAGCTCATTTTACAAATGAGGAAACTGAGGCAAATGGGGTTGACTTGCCCAGGTTATACAGCTAGTAAGATTTGAATTCAGGAAGATGAGTCTTTCTGACTCCAGGCCCGGTACTCTATCCACTGAGCCAAGTTGGAAAAGACTGGAGCTCAAATCCTGCCTCAGGTACTCTCCAGCTGTTTGACCTCAGCAAGTAATTTAACCTTTCTCAGCCTCATTTTCCTCATCTGTAAAATAAAGACAATAATAACACCTACCTCCCAAGGTTGTTGGGAATCAAATGACATAATATGTGTAAAGTACTTCTTGTTCAGTCATTCAGTAGTGTCTGACTCTTCATGAACCCATGGACTATGTCCTTAGGGTTTTCCTGGCAAAGATAATGGAGTAGTTTGCCATTTCCTTCTCCAGTGGGGCATTTTACAGATGAGGAAACTGAGGTAAACTTGCCAGAGTTGAATTTGAGTGAGGCAGAGCTGTGCAAAGTTGTCAGCCTTGCTCTCTCCTCCAGAGTCATTGGAGTCCAGTGATGAGACAAAGGTCAAGACAACTGGCTATGGCCTCAGTCACACAATTAGTATGTATCTGAGGCTGAATTTGAACTCAGATCTTCCTGACTCCAGGCCCAGGGCTCTCGACACTGTATTACCTAGCCCACTCCCCCAAAGCACTTACCTCTCACTAAAAAGTATTTTCAATATTTGTACTGGTTTTTATTCATCCAAATCAGTCTCCCTTCTTCTAGGCTAGGGTTAGGGCTTGGACCTGCGATTTCATTGGTGTAGGGAATTCCCAGATGATGAAACTCCCTTTACTGATGCAGGTTGTACCTTCTCTGCAACTTAGTCTCAGAGCACTGAGTCACACAGCCCATTATGTGTGAGAGGTAGGACCAGACCTCAAGGCCTCCTGTCCTCAAGTCCAGCTTTCTATCTACCTGTTCGTTTCTATCCACATGTTTCTCTTCCCTTTTAGCACCATCATGGGAGTCCTTGATAAGGTCAAATAGCTTATAGGGCAAAACTGGCAAAGAACTTCCAGGAATCTCTTTGGAGCATGAAATGGTACTTGTTTTCGTGTGCCATCTTAATGGACTCAATTTCTGATAAAACCAGAGAGGGGTCAGTGAACGCTGGAGGTGGCACAATGGATAAAGCTGCTGGAGCTGGAGTCAGGAAGATCTGAATTCAAATCCAGCCTCAGACACTAACTAGTTGTGTAACCCTGGGCTAAGTCACTTAACCTCTGTTTGTCTCAGTTTTCTCCACTGCAAAATGGGGATAGTAATAGCATCTACCTTCCAGACTTGTGAGGATCAAATGAGATGTTTTTAATGTGCTTAGCCTGGTGCCTGGCACATAATAGGTGCTATATAAGTGTTACCATCTTCCCCTATCAAATTATCTCCTATTTCATTACAAAAGACTCATGATGTGGTTGTCCTTTCACCATTAGGAGAGGCAAAATATCCAAATTACTCGCAAATCTTACACATACATCTATGTACATATGTAGGTGTAGTGGATAGATAATTATTTAAATAATTGAAGGTCAGATCCTGTATGTCTGCAAAATCTCTAGTAGTTACAAGAATTATAATTTTTTTTATCAGTCAATATAGGTCATACTCAGATTCTGTTGCTTTATCCATACATTATTAATTATAATCAAATCTGTAATGACCTTGTTTTGAAATTTAATATTTCTATCCTTCAGTTATGCTCTTCTTTGCCAAAAGTGAGTCCCCCGAATATCAGTAGGTCTAGATTTAGTGCGGTTTGAAGTGAATGTTTGTCTTTGGGTGAAAGGAAGAGGTTTCTGCATATCTAAAAAGAAACAGACCCTTGTGGTTCACAGAGTATTCCCATGAAATATCTTTCAATAGTTCTTCACAATTTTCTGAGTTTCTTGAACCCATAATTAATTCTGCAGCAAGTCAGGGCCTGGTGTTTTCTAATTACTAACTACTGAGATTGCCTCAACTCACTTGTTCTGATATTCCAGTAGGTGGCCTTTCCGTGATTACATCTGTGTAGGCTTTCTCCCTAACAGCACTGCACACAGAAATGGTTGTAGACATCTTCCTTTCCCTTATTCTGAGCAGCACAGCTGAGAAGATTAAGTTGATTCTCTATCTTTTTCTTTAATTAATCCTATTTGTAATTAATTGATTTTGTCTTGTAACTGCTCAAATCATAGTTCTTTGTCTCTGAATGAGTATTGCCTCAGACAAACTGAGACCTGGGAAAGATCTTAATTTAGAAAGGCCAAGGTCACCCACTGCATCCTGGGCCATTACCAGTTGTCTTGACACTGGACTTCTAGGATTCTGAAGGAGAGAGTGAGGCCGATGACTTTGCATAGCTCTGCTTCACTCAAACCCAGTTCAGCGGAAGTCATGACATCATGCTCATGATGCTACTGGTCCTCTTCAAGAATAAAGGGCAAACAACAACAAAAAACACAAGTTCAGAAACTGAGCTGGCCTATAATGAATTGAGTTACAAACCCAGTTCTTTTGCTAATCACTGTTCTATTCTTCCCTCGAGGAAATCTGCTGTCCTTGGGGGATGTGGGTGGACACCAGGGAGTTTGGTCTGGTATCTTTACACCACCAAACTATTCTTCAAGGATGTCTGCTTTGCTATGCAAAGAAGTCTCATCCACTCTCTCTAACCTTACAGGTAGACTCAAACAATTTCTTGGTCACAGGAGGAAAGGGGAGGGGGTTGTTGCTAACCCCGCAATTTCCAACCAATCAGATTGTTCCCCATGCCTTATCTTTGTAACCAATTATATTGATTTCACCATTCATGATGTTGAGCTCTTGTAACCAATCATAACTTGTTCCCTACCTCCATAAAGTCCTTTTCTTTGTTCTGTACTCCTCAAAACCTATAGAAGAGAACTATCCTCCTCATTCTGGTCTTAGTGTTGCTGAGGAATCTGAGATCTTATTTATTGGTAAATTTGCACTGTACTAATAAATTGATCATGCTCAGAACTTTGTGCCTCAGTTTACCTTACTTCAACTGCTACATATTTATGGCTTAAAACATCTCTGGAGCTCCTCTTGGAGGGTCTTTGTTCCTCATTTATAAGAAAAAGGGTCATTGATTAACAAGGGCACACGGTTTGGGACGAAAACCAGCTTTGTCTCCTATCCTATCCCCTACTTGGCTTTGAATGTCTTCTACCTTTTTCTATGTGTCAAATATACTACCATTGAGGATATTTGCAATAATGTATAGGAAGCTCTGAAAGGAAGTCCAAAAGAGACAGTCCAGAAATGTCTTGAGTATTCAAGAAAGCACTGAATTAGCCCTCCAAAAGGACTTTGAAAAAAACATTAATTTGGATTAGTAAGTTCCATTTATTAAAACCATCTATATGACTTTGCTATTACAAGCATTTATGTATTTTGGTCATAATGCTTCATTTTAAAAAAATTTAATCATCATCATAAATAATAATAGCTGACTGGTGTGTTAAATTCTGTAAGGCACCTTGTATATATTAACTCATATAAATAAATTTTATAGAAGGAACTGAAAATTTCTATATGTCAGAATTATAAAATTTGTGGGGATACAATATTACTGAATATGTTTATTGCCCTTTGTTTCTATTTAAAAAATGTTTATCAATATCATTTGTTTTATATTGCCTACATTTCCCAATATATCCCTTCCCACCCCTTCCTAGATCTATCCCTTATAAGAAAGAATAAAATAGGGAAAAAATAGGTCAGCAAAACTAAACAACATATCAGTCAAGCCTGACAGTTGCCTGTGGTTGCCTATCTTTGAGAAGTATAAGGTATATTCTCATATCTTTTCTTCAAGGCTAAGTTTGGTCTTTATAATCATACTACATTCAGTTTTTATTTGGTTGATGGGTTTTTTCCTTCCATTCACATATTTGCTGTCATTGTTTATATTGTTTGCCTGGTTGTATTTCAGTTTTTCATCAGTTCATATAATTCTTTGCATGCTCTAGATTCTTCACATTCATGATCTTTTGTGCTTATGGCAATATTCCATTGTATTCACGTACCACAGTCTCTTTAGCCATTCCTCAATTGATCAGCTCCTACTTTGTTTACAATTTTCTTGCTGTCACAAAAAGTGCTGCTATAAATATTTTGGTGGGTTTTTTTTTTCTCTCTTTGATCTGCTGGCAGTATTTGGCTAATGGTAGAATCTCTGGATCAGAAAGTATGGACATTCACTTTAGTCACTGTCTTAGCACAATTCCATTTTTTCTTTCCAGAATGGCTGGACCAATTCAAAGCTCCACCAACAGGGTAGTATCTTTCTGTAACTCCTACACTTTGACTATTGCCATCTTTTTGTCAGCTTTAGTAATTTCCTGGGTTTGAGAGATAATCTCAGATTTGTTATTAATGTTATGTTTTTGTTATTAACGATCTGGACAAATCTTTCATGTCGTTGTTAATAGCTGGTGGTTCTCTTCTGAACTGTTCATATCTTTCAACTATTCATTGGAGAATAGTTTTCAATGTAAATTTCTGGTAGTTGTCTAAATATCTTGGATATCAGATAAAGTTGATGTTTTCACAATGAGTGAGAAAGTAATAGCTTTTGAAAGAAAACTTATGTTTTAGAAAGAACATTTTGCAAACAGAAGTTTGGAAATTTTTCTGTTATTATGTGATTTTATTGCCAAAAGTGATATGTCATCTATAAAAGCTCTTGTAATAGCATACTTTTAAAAAAACCCTAGAAGTATAATTTTCTAACCTATTTAAAATTTCAAGTGAAAAATTTCAGTCAGTCTTACAGCCATTTATTAAAAATATAAAAATGCAAAACCTATAGTTTACAAGAATAGCTTATTCACCTCAGGAAAGATGGAAATTCACTAACTGAATTTCAATAAAAATCTTTGCATAACTCATTGAAGTGACTGAGAATTGAGTATCATGATTTAGTAAGTGCTGCCAATGGTGTACTTCTTCCATTTGGAGCCATTAATTTTTTGTGTGAAATCTTTTTCAGCTATGAGAGCCATCAAAAACAAGTAGCAAAATAAGATAAGCCTAGATCCATGTAGATGGTATATAATTTATAAATAAATATATATATGTTGGTGACATTTGCTCAATTTTTTTTTCTGGTGGGATGGCTTCTAAGATGAAATAAAAAATTCCTTAGCTTGATATCTAAAGCCTTCTCAATCTGGCTCAAGTCTATATTTCCAGGTTTCTTTCTTTTTTGAAAAAATAATTTATGGGGGCAGAGCTAAGATGGCAGCTGGAAAACAGGGACTCACTTAAGCTCTCCCTCAAATCCCTCCAAACATTTGTAAAAAATTGGCTCTGAGCAAATTCTTGAGCTATAGAACCCACAAAATAACATAGGGAAACAAGTGTCCAGCCCAAGAGGCCTGGATGGTCACTGGGAAGGGTCTATTGTGTCATGCTGGGAGTGGAGCACAGCCCAACGTGGGCCATGCCAGGACAGACCAGGTCCAGAATTGAGTGGAACAGGCATCAGGGCCATGAATCACTGAGCTGTAGCAGTTACCAGACTTCTCAACCCACAAACGCCAAAGACCACGGAGCAGGTTAGTAGGAAAACTGCTGGATCTGGGTGAGAGAAGTGTGTAGTCCTGGCCCCAACCCAGGGGTGGCGGAGGTGGCTTTGCAGCAACAGCAGGAAGCACTGGGTGGCTGCTTCTGGCCCCAGGACCACTCAGTGGGAGGAATCAAGTGGTGGGTCAGAGCAGGAGTGCAGGGTTTGCTTTGTTGGTGCAGAGTCAGGGTTCTCTTACTTTGCCCTGCTTGGATCTGGGTTGCGGTCCTGGTTGGTGGTTCTTGGGGGAGGAGGAGCACTGGTGTGGCAGAGCTTGCAGTAACTGTGGAGAAGTAGTTCTGAAAACAGCAGCACAAGGCCCCTAGAGCTTGGGACAAAGCACTCTCCATTCTAAAAGCAGTCGTACCCTGACAAAAAGCTCAAGGGTCAAGTAGTTGGCTGGGAACATGAGCAGGCAGCATAAAAGGACTCAGACTCAGACTACAGAATCTTTTTTTGGTGACAAAGAAGATCAAAACATACAGCCAGAAGTCAACAAAGTCAAAGAGCCTACATCAAAAGCTTCCAAGACAAATGTGAACTGGTCTCAGGCCATGGAAGAGCTCAAAAAGGATTTGGAAAAGCAAGTAAGAGAAGTAGAGGAAAAATTGGGAAGAAAAATGAGTGATGTGAGAAAATCATGAAAAACAAGTCAGTGGCTTGCTAAAGGAGATGCAAAAAAAATACTGAAGAAAATAACACCTTAAAAAATAGACTAACCCAAATGGAAAAAGAGCTCCAAAAAGCCAATGAGGAGAAGAATGCTTTAAAAAGCAGAATTAACTAAATGGGAAAGGAGGTCCAAAAGACCATTGAAGAAAATACCATCTTAAAAATTAGATTGGAGCAAGTGGAAGCTAGTGACTTTATAAGAAATCAAGAAATTATAAAACAAAACCAAAAGAATGAAAAAAAATGGAAGACAATATCTCATTGGAAATGAGATTGGAAAAACCACTGACCTAGACAATAGATGCAGGAGAGATAATTTAAAAATTATTGGACTACCTGAAAGCCATGATCAAAAAAAGGAGCCTAGACATCATCTTTTAAGAAGTTATCAAGGAAAATTGCCCTGATATTCTAGAACCAGAGGGTAAAATAGAAATTGGAAGAATCTACCAATTGCCTCTTGAAAAAGATCCCAAAAAGAAAACTCCTAGGAATATTGTAGCCAAATTCCAGAGTTCCCAGGATGGGGAGAAAATATTGCAAGCAGAAAGAAACGATTTGAGTATTGTGGAAATACAACCAGGATAACACAAGATCTAGCAACTTCTACATTAAGGGATCAAAGGGCTTGGAATATGATATTCTGGAAGTCAAAGGAATTAGGATTAAAACCAAGAATCATCTACCCAGAAAAACTGAGTATAATACTCCAAATCAAAATATGGATTTTCAATAAAATAGAGGACTTTCAAGCTTTCTCAATGAAAAGATCAGAGCTGAACAGAAAATCTGACTTTCAAATACAAGAATCAAGAGAAGCATGAGAAGGTAAACAGGAAAGAGAAATCATAAGGGACTTACTAAAGTTGAACCAAGATGATATTTGTAAATACTAAAGTTGAACCAAGATGATATTTGTAACTCATGAGACCTTTCTCAGTATTAGTTGAAGGAAATATACATACATATATACACATATATATTATATACATACATATATATATATATGTAGACAGAGGGCACAGGGTGAGTTCAATACGAAGGGATGATAACTAAAAAATTAAAATTAAAGGGTGAGAGAGGAATATATTGGGAGAAGGAAAAAGGGAGAGATAGAATGAGGTAAATTATCTCACATAAAAGTGGCAAGAAAAAGCAGTTTTATTGGAAGAGAAGAGGGGGAAGGTGAAAGGGAATGAGTAAATCTTGCTCTCATTGGATTAGACTTAAGGAGGGAATAATATACACACTCAATTGGGTATCTTAGCCCACAGGAAAGTAGGCAGGAAGGGGATAAGAGAGGGGGATGATAGAAGGGAGGGCATATTGAGGGAGGAGGTAATCAAAAGCAAACACTTTTGAAAAAGGACAGGGTCAAGGGAGAAAACTGAATAAAGGGGGACAGGATAGGCTAGAGGGAAATATAGTTAGTCTTTCACAACATGAGTATTATGGAAGTGTTTTGCATGTGTGACCTGTTTTGAATTGCTTGCCTTCTCAAGGAAAGTGGGTAGAGAGGGAAGAAGGGAGAGAATGTGGAACTCAAATTTCTAAAAACAAATGCTCAAAAAAAGGTGTTTTTATATGCAACTAGGAAATAAGATATACAGGCAATCTATCTTGCCCTACAAAAAAGTAAGGGGAAAGGGGATGGGTGGGAGTGGGGTGACAGAAGGGACTGGGGAAAGCAGCAATATGCCATCTTGGAGTGGGAGGGAAGGTAGAAATGGAGAGAAAATTTGTAACTCAAAATCTTATGGAAATCAATGTTGAAAACTAAAAACATTAAATAATAAAAAATATGAAAAGTGAAAAAATAATTTATTTTTTGTTACATTGAGTTTCAAACTGTGTCCACACACTAGAGAAGGGCCCATTTGAACAATATTGCTTTTAATGTTCTCTTGGTTCTACTCATTTCACTCTTGGTTATTTCGTGCGAGTGTTTCCACGTTTCCAGGTTTATCTCACATTATGCTCTTTACACTTCCTTATATTCCTGCCAAGATGGTCCATTTGCTATTCCCCTGGACTCAACATTTCATCCTCTGTCTCTGTGTCTTTGCACAGGTTCTCACCTATTCCTGGAATGTACTTTCTCTTCACCTCTTCTTCTTGGGAAGGAATTGTAGCTTCCATCAAAGCTCAGCTATGGTGCCACCTGCTAGTGGAAGCATTGTCCGATGACCCAACTTGTTAGCACACTCTTCTTCCTCAGATTACCATGCATATACTTATCTCTTTTCATATTTGTCGAGGGCAGGGACTCTGTCATTTTGTCTTTATATTCCTACTATAGTGCCATGAACAGAAGAAGCATTAATTAATTCTTGTTGATCTGTGGTGAATAAGCTCCTCTTCCCCCTCCTGATGTCTCACCTCGACTATGGCTACCTTTCCTACCTCTTGCCTCAGTTGTAAAAATTTTAAGTTAAGACTCTGAAATTAGAAAATTATCAATGGGGATACAAAAGAAGCATTAAGGCATGGTGCCTACTCTCAAATTATGAGAAAACTCAGGTCTTGGTCTTATCACCTTAACCTAGAATTTAAAAGATGCTAAACTGAATGTAATGGGGGACTGGAAATACTATGAGTACCAGGAAAGCATATAGTTTCTCCAGACTGCACAGTATCTTGTTCATCTGAAAATACTTATTTCCTATCCTTGTTCTGGAATAGAGGGGGAAAGAGGTTAGTAAGATTTCTGTAAGAGATTCAAATTACCTAAGTTTGTACCAATGTGCTGGTTTGAAGGTAAATAAGTATAATATTTTTTGCTAACTGAATGAATTCTATTGTTACAGTGAACAAGAAAAACAAAGTGAGGTAGACATTATAATATTATAAAGATG
This sequence comes from Phalanger gymnotis, assembly GCA_028646595.1. NCBI lineage: Eukaryota > Metazoa > Chordata > Mammalia > Diprotodontia > Phalangeridae > Phalanger > Phalanger gymnotis. The sequence goes on along the minus strand of CM053622.1, from coordinate 344,456,634 downwards.
AGAGGAAAGCGAAACTTATTCTTTAAAAAGAGGCTCTCTGATATTATTGAACAAAAAAAGGAAAGGAAAAATAATTTTATACAATTTATTTTGCCTCCATTCCCTCACTACCCTTCCATTTTCCTTCCCCTTGCAATCCGGCTTCCATCTCTACCACTCCACTCCTAGACCACTCCACAAAAAGTCACTATAAACCTCTCTATTGCTAAATTCAGAATCATAGAACCTCAGAGACCACCAAGACTCACCTGTAGAAAAAAGAAGAGTTCCATCTAAAACACACCAAAAAAGGTGATGCTGACTTACTTACCCATCGTTCCTGGTCAGGCTTGTAGATCAGCATTGGGGGAGTCCCCACCCAGCCTGTTTTCCAGCATGGCATCCTTACCTGTTAGCATCATCTCTCTATAGGATATTCTATCTCTGTTAATGCAGCCTAAGATAGAATTAGATTTTTTTCACTACCATATAAAACTGTTGGCTCATATCACAACTTTTTTCAAGTAAACTGTTAACTAGTTACATCTTTACCATTTTATATTTGGGAAATTGATTTTTTGAACCCAAGTACAAGGCTGTATATTTATCTCTATATAATTTCATTTTACTAGATATTCTACTGGTCTAGACCACCAGATCTTTTTTGATTCTGATACTATCTGGTGTGTTAGCTATCCTTTCTAGGTCTGCATCATCTTTTATTTTGGAGAGGGGGTAGGCAGGACAACTGGGGTTAAGTGACTTGCCCAAGGTCACACAGCTAGTAATTGTGTCAAGTGTCTGAGGTTGGATTTGAACTCAGGTCCTCAGCGCCTCCAGGGCCGGTGCTCTACTCACTGTACCACCTAGCTGCCTCCCATCTTCAAATCTGAGAAGCCTTCCATCCATACTTTTACCTAGGTTACTGATAAAAAATGTCAAGTAGTACACAGATTCTTGGAGATGTCCCTTCAAATCTTCACCGTTGCCTCTTAGCTTCCCTGCCTTCATTCAAATTTCACCAGAGGGTCAAATAATACATGGCTTTCCTTGTTTTCCTCTGAGACTCTCTCCCATTTGCCCTTTATATATCTTATATGTAGAATTTTTTGCATGTTGTCTCTTTAATTGGAATGTGAGCTCCTTGAGAGTAGAAACCACTCACAAGTTTTGGCATATCTTTGTATCCCCAGTGTTCAACACAATGCCTGGCACAATTACATGCTGAATAAATGCTTGTCACCTGACTTTCCAGTCTCATATCACATTATTCTCCTTCATATATTCTTTTGTTCTAGCCACACCAGACTATCAGCTGTTCCTTAATCTCAGCCTCTAATCTCCTTCTTCCATGTAGTGGGGAAGTTGTCTCCTTCTTGTCTGAAATGCTCTGCAGCCTCATCTCTGCCTGTTAAAATCCTTCTCTGCCTTTAAAACAGCTCAGGGGCTCCATCCTCCAGTAAGCTTTCCCTGATTGACCTTTAGCTTAAAATGTTTGCCTCCTCCTACTCGTGTTTGGATCTGCCCTTTGCTTCCTCATACTCTAGATTGCATTAAACTTATATGGATACATGTTCTATCCCTATTCCCTTCTCCCCAGTAGACTTGGACTCCTTGAGAATTGGGACTGCTTCATTTTTTCTATTTGCATAAAATGTCTAGCATGATGCTTTGCACATTTATTAAAATTAGTGTTTGCTGAATTGTTGAAATACCACTGAGCTGCTGGTACAGAGTTTTATTTTCCTTGCCCTCCAAACTCTTAGAATTTACTTTGTGGACTGTCAGTAGATATTAATTTAATCAACATAGTGCTGGTTTCACCATGGCATTCAAAATGCACAGTAATCTGAAATTCTGTTCAATTTTTTTCAACAATAGTAGTTTGAAAATAGAAGATGGGGTGTTTCCAGAGCCTATCCTTGAAATAAAAGCCTACCATTCAGGGGCATGGGAGGTAACAAACTCTGGGATCTATGAATATGTTGGCAGCTCATTTAGGAATTTCTAATTCCTCTATGCAAAAGAAAATGGGGGGAATCTTGGTGGCAGGGGAAGATGGATACACACACACACACACACACACACACACACACACACACACACACACACACAGGTCCACTGAAGGAAACCTTTACAATTCAAGTGGAAATATACAGTAAGTGGCACTTTGTAGCAGATTGTAAGAAATCACAAGAAATCCAAAAGGCAAAAGAGACCAAAAAGATGGTACAACTTGGAGACACCAGACTTGGGTTGGCTAGAAAATGCTGCAAATGAAACAAAAATGAAAGCGAATATGGCAGACTGGTCTTTTGAAGTCACACTGTTTGAAAATACCTGCATTTATTTTATTAACAAACATCCCAAATTGCCAATTGATTTTGCATTGGCTACTTGCCCCCACGAGACTTGCGCCCTGCCTGAGGCCCCCAGCCACCTCTCCCATAATTCACCTAACATCCATTTTGCATAAACATATATTTCCATATGGTCTCTCCCACAGAATTAAAGGTCTTGGAAGGCAGGGTTCACTTCACATTTGCCTTTATATCCCCAGATACTAGTGCAGTGTCTGATACATATCTGTAGTAGGTGCTTAATCAGTGTTCGCTGATGGATTCATAGTTGTTTTTATTAAAATTTTTTTCCTAGCTTGAATAGCCTTCTGTCCATTTTTAAAAGGAATCAGAACACTACCTGGGCAGTGAGGTGGCCTACGGGACAGAACCCTGGACTTGGACTTAGGAAAAACTGAGTTGATTTGAATCCCGTCCCACATACTTACTAGCTATATGCCCTGGGCAAATCACAGCCTGTTTCCTTTTCTGTGAAATAAAGATAGCAAAGGTCCCTACCTCAAAGTATGATGAGGATCAAATCAAATATTCCAAGAACTTTATAAATGCATTATTTAAATAAGTAGCCCTCTCCCACTTCCCCAATGTAGGAGCACTTCCCTTTTAGAACATTTTTACATCTAGGAGAATATGTGCTGTTCTTGCTATGTCAAAGAAGGGGTTAAATTAAAGGTACAAAAGAGATCCCTTAAGAGGCTCATCACTGGTTAAGTTGTGTGGTAGGAGGTAAATAGAGAGTGTTAGCGCTTACACTGTCCTTACCTTCTCTCTGCCTTGCTTCTTATCAGACTCCTTTCTGCCTTCCTAGTCCTGTTGTGGGAGCCTGCTGTGAAATGGGCCCTGCCAGAGACCAAACAAGGAACTTCCAGTCATGGGAGCCCCACTGAAAATAATTATCTGGGGCTGTGGCAAGTACCTACCTAGTATCACCTCTGCTAGACCAAAGGTGCTTAACTCAATGTCAAAGGGAAGGACATTTCTAATGTAAATATCACCTTCTAATCTCTTTGCAAATCCCTTTAGTTCTCACTTGGCCTCCCTTCCAAGCTTGGCCCTCTCATCCTGGCACATCCTCTGGTGATATCACATAGATAGCTCACCCCTCTCCAGGTAGTATTATGCACTTCCTCCACCATGCTCCAGTTCTCCATCCTGTTCACTCCAGCCCTGGAAGTCACAGCTTGGAAAGGACCTCCTCCCTGAGAACTTCCATTTAAGGAGGGCGCATTCCTCTCCAGGTAGCTTCATTCCTCCAGACTTTTCTCCTCTACTATGCCTACTCCCTGCCTTTGTCTCACCTTTTTCTGGATTCTTTTTATGTGTTTTCTTCCTTAAGGGGAAGGGCTTTCTTTTTGCTTCTATCTGCTTCTATTTGTATTTCCAGTACTTAGCACAGTGCCTGGCAAATAGGGAATGCATAATAAATGCCTGTTGACAGAATGAAAGGGGTCTGTCTAAACCATAATTCCTAATGTAGGCATGAAAACAACTTTCCTAAAACTTAGGTTCGACAGTGTCACCCCTTACTCAAATTCTAGCAGCTCTCTATCACCTTCGGGATCAAACAAAGATCCTCTGCTTGGCATTCAAAACCCTTTATAACCTAGCCTTCTCCTACCTTTCCCTTATTCCCCATCATGACACTGGCCTCCTGGCTGTTTCCCATACCTGTAATCCCTCCTTATTTCTGCCTACTGGATTCTATTGCTGCTGTTCAGTCTCTTTATTCACATCTGACTCTTCATGACCCCATTTTGAGGTTTCCTTGGAAAAGATACTGCAGTGGGCTTCCATTGCCTTCTCCAGCTCATTTTACAGATGAGGAAACTGAGGCAAACAAGGTGAAGTGACTTGCCCAGGATCACACAGCTAGAAAGTGTCTGAGGCCAGATTTGAACTCACGAAGATCGGTTTTCCCGATACTGTATTCACAGGATCTCCATCATATGTGGTAACAGTAATACAAACATTTGCATAGAGATTTATATTTTGCCAGATATATATTATCTCATTTGATGAAGCTGGTTAACCTGAAAAATGAGACTTTTCAAGGTATTTGGCTCTGGTTTCTGGAAGTGGCATGATATTATAAAATGAACAATGGACTTAGTAATGAAAGCTCTGCTACTTTTCTAGCTCTCTGTCCTTGATCAAGATCCTTGTCTTATTTTAGAGCTCATTTTCTGCATCTGTAAAATGATTGGTCAACAAAAGACTTTTTATCATCATAGTATAAGCCTGTTACTCACTCACAGCTGGAAGGAGGCTTTCCAAGCCTTTACTTGTTGGATTAGAAGCAGGTAAAAATATCATTACCTGTTCTGGGTTGATAACCCATCAGGAAGCCCAGATCTGCACATGCTCTGAGGCCTAGGTCCTCATTTACCTCTTCAGCATCTTTGCCAAGAAGACTCCAACTGGGGTCATGAAGAGTCATACACGACTGAAAATGACTGAACAAGAACAATTAAGAGTATTGGGAAGTTGAGTGATTCGCCCAAGGTCATTCAGTAAGAATGTATTACAGATGCTGGTACTTGAATTCTGGCTATCCTGACTCTCTAGTAGCATTCAGCATGATAACTGTAGGCAGCTATCTTGCAGATTTATACTACTGGTTGGTTAGAAGAGAACTAGGTAAGAGAGTATGGATAGATCAGTGTGGCCCCATCTCTACTAGAAAAAGAACTACAGAAGTACAATCCCTACTCCTGAAGGATAGGCACATTGTTTTGGTGTAGTAGGGACATGACAATGGGGTGGTCCAATGGAAAGAATGCTGGACCTGCGTAACAACAATGCTACTTGCAGCCACTGTGGGGGTTTAAGATCAATAACACGAGCACACAAGAGGGCTGCTAGCACAGCTTCTTTGATTTGCTTTTCTAAAGGAAAGCAACAGGGGTCAACAATCTTACTTTAATCAAACATATATGTGTATATATATATATATATATATGTAGCATTCACTTGGTTCATGGGAAAAGTCAGTCTCTGAACTTCAGAGAAAATACAAACAGAAATTACAAGCAGAAATTATATAAACAGAGCAAATACAAACAGCAAAGACCAACAGACAGGGCTTCTGTCTGACCAAAAGCAATACATACATAGTTACCAGAGAGAGAGAAGCACCAACATCTGTGTTTTCAGAGTCTTGTCTGACTAAATCACATGAACACTCTTCCGATGAGTGAGCCCCAAAGCAAAATGCTAACCTCAAATTATATATACCCTTGTTCAAGGAGGGCCAGAGGGCATCACAACCCTCGGGACCCAGGCTCATGGGACTCAAACTCTTGTGACTCAGGTTTAAAGCAGGTCACATAGGCCTATTAAGAGGTAGGGAAGATCTTGAAATTGTATTAACATTACAAGCTGGAATCACAAGACCAAGAATTCCAGTCTTGCCCCACATACTTACTGGCTATTTGACTCTGGGTAAAACACTTACCCTTACCCTCTGCCTGCTTCACTTTCCCTATCTGTAACATGAGGATAATAATAGCACCTACTTCCAAGGTTGCTGTGAGGACAAAAACAAGATAATATTTGTAAAACATTTTTGTGCTATAACATACTAGTTATTGCCTTTTTAAAATAAAGAGATGATGATGTTGTTCATATTAAGACTATCTTAGATCTTTATTCGCTGTCAGTAGGAAAAAAAAATGTAGTGAAAATTTAAGGGTTGAAATTGCATTTTTTTCCCTCCAGGTAATAACCAGACTACATTTCATTCAGGTAAATAGAAATTGCTTAAGACAATTTTCAAAGCCTTGATAAAAATGTCTTTGCCATGATCCGATACAAGATTAGCTGAGGTAAGTAGCAATTAGAATTAGGCTTGACTTCTATATTAAAAGTCTTGATGGAAAGTTGTTATGGGGAAATCACTCAATGCACACTAAGAAAAATGTCTCTATTAAGGAAAAACGAGTGGTGGTTTGCCTGTGTTTTTCCAGAGCTGCAAAACTCTGAAAGATACTCAAGCAAGGAGAAAAGTCGATGAGTAACGAGAAAAGAAATCCCTTATCTGCCATAGGTAACTCAATTCAGTATTCAATTTTTAAAAAGCTGTCCAATTTCAGCATTTTAGCATTTATTACCAGTCAGGAACAGAAATGAGGAAGCTTAGATCAAAACAAAGAATAATTATACTTTAAGAAAATGGTACTAGACCCAGTTACGATGACTAGCATTGGAGGCAGTGGCCCCAGAACTGGAGGGCTGAGGTTGGACTCTCATCCTGCTACTGATTTGCTGCTTGAGTAAGACTTGCCTAAAAGATGGAAATGTTGTTCACCTCTTGGGATGCTGCTTACAGGAACATTGTATGCAAATTAATACACATTAAAATGTAAAAATTCAGTATCACCTGCACATCTTTCTTGCTTCCTTCTGAATCTCGTTAGAAATTTGATCATAGTTATGTTGTTTTATAAAGATATCTCCCTTCTCAATTCCTATTCCTTAATACATTCAACTTAAACAGCAAAAACCTGTTTTAACTGACATGTGTAGGCTCTGGTAACACACTATGCTCTCAAATCTTTCCAAAAATGAAAAAGGAAAAGAAACCAGTGTCCACATAACATAAACTCACTTTTTTTTTCTGAGGCCTAGGGCCTAACTTTTATTAGGAGTGTTGCCTTTTTTTTCCTGTAGCTTCATCTTAGCTTCTTTTATGCCGCCCAGTTAAAGGGGTGGGAGGGTGGGAGCAGTGCAGCACTTGTCCTTATGGTTGAATTATAAATATATATAGATTCTGATGGGAAAAGAGCCTAAGTAAATGTTTTTGGTAGAAAAGAGAACTTGCCTGTGGCAAGAATTCAAACATACTCCCCCTTTTTCATTAAGTACAAAGAAAGTAGGAAGAGAAATATTTAGGAATATTTTTATACCGTCAAATCCTTAGTGGGGAAAAATAACTTTTCTGGGAAAATGTTATCAATAATAATCATGTTAATGATAATAATTCACGTTTGTTCAGTGCTTTAAGATTTATGAAGCACTTTCCTCACAACAACTTGTATCAATAAGGCAAGATCCTTGACCTCAAGGATGACCATGAACATGCTTGTATGGTTCAGAATCAAAAAGTATGGGAAATTCTCTAGGTAGAAGGTAGAGGAAGTATAACATTTATTTAGACACCAGAGGAGCAAATCCAAGGACCAATACCTCTAATTTGATATAGCAGTAATTATATTCCCAAACCAGTAAACTCATCTCAATGTAGCAACAAGGAAATTATAACACAGTATTATAGCAAGGAACTAAGTCATCCTATAACCTTCCCCTCTGCTAGGGCCTTCCCATAAACAATCACTCACATATCCAAACTGTCTGCTTGCCTGTGTTCTCTTCCTCTTCAGTTCTCTGGTCTCTGCAGCTTCCTGGTTTCCACTCTCTGCTCCACACTCTTTCTGCAGCTCTGTCATCTCATTCTCCTTGGGCTGAATTCTGAATTCTGGCTTCTCTTCTGACTTCTGAATTCTCAGTTCTCAATGGCTACCTTCTGGGTATATGTACTCTTTTGGGGGGACTGAGGGCTTTATGCCCAATTGGCAAAAGGGAATGGGCTTGAGGTTTAGTGCCTAGTAAGTAAAGGTTTTAGGCCTGCCTACAAAGAAACCTCTAAGCTTCCCTTAATTCATCCCACCTGAGGTCTATTGAGTGGGTGGGAAGGGTCTTTAATCCCTAATTGGCATCACAAAGGTGTGGGCCAGCCTCTAATCAGGCCTCCTTTGTTGGGCCCAAGTGAGGCCTTACATTGGGCCCCAAGATCTTTTAAGTCCGTTACATAGGCAACTTGTATCTGAATAGGTACTAACATTTCTTAAGTACAATAAAATCCTTCAGAATAAACATATCCCCTTTGCAAAATACTTAACAAAACTCATCACCAGAGTGGCTCACTGTTGGCCCCTAGATCTTTGTATCTATTACATGGGTCAATGGGAAACTGGTGCTAATAATACCATAACAATTGACAATACAATGAGGATAATACAAAAAGGAGTATATGGAACAGTATCATCATTCCCCCCTCGATCAAATGGGGCCCAAAATCTTGGGGTAAGGGTTGAAGGTCTCATCCTCTGTAGCTTTTTCCTGCTGAAATTGGACATAGAGCTGTCCCTGCCCCAAGAGATCAAGAGTCCCATTAGAGAGGTCAGTTCTTTAGCAAGCTGGCACTGGGAACTCGATTGACTCCAGGTCTGGGGATGACACAGCACAGTCATGGACAGTGGATGATTTACAGTGTAAGCAATCAGTCCTCCATAGGTGTAGGGTACTTAAACCTGGAGGAGATAGAACTAGCGAAGTGGTTAAACAAAACAAAGGCCAAAAAGAGCAGGCAAATATGGGCTGTTATGCTTCAAATAAGGTCATCTCCACTTTGACTGGGACTTCAGCTATGCAATATCAATTCAACCTCATAGCTAAACTCAGGTGGGAAATGTTTCCTTTCAAAAGGAACACAATGGGAAAACTAAATCGGGAGGATCCCATCCTTGATAGAGACTAGGATTGTCCTTACATCTTTTTCCCCCAGATACAAACTTCCACTTGTTAATAGTACATGATTGTGTGGCTTGTGGAATTTATTGGCATTAGCCATGCTTCTGGAGTCCATGAGCCCACTATCATAGCCCTAAATATGGTAAAATATGTGAGTCAAGGGCACAATTTGGTAATTATCTTCTCCTGAATAAACAATTGTTACAGCATTGTCCTTCCCGTGTGTTAGGATTTCCGCAGCCTTTGGAACATCATCTGACTTCCATTTTACCCACATCTTAGCTCCCAATTTTATTCTGTCCATAGAACCAAACCCTTCTGTTCCTCTACTAGTTATTTTGGTAGGAGGGTCAGTTTTCACAATGGATATTTTTTCACAAGGAATAATGATCACTTGAACTATTCTATCATTTCTACAAAACTGTACAGGTTCTTCACCCAAATTCAGGAGTGTCACAATAATTTCTCTTTGATAATTAGAATCGATCACTCTAGGCAATACGTGTATTCCATGAGCTGCTAATCCTGCTTTAGGTAATATCCATCCAAAGTGATTCTTAGGGATTCTCACATATATCCCAGTAGAGGTTTTTCTTATCTCTTTTCTATTCAATCTAAAGTTCTCTACACAATGTAAATTATATCTTGCCAAACAAGGTGTTCCTGGACGCGGTAGTGGGACATCTTCCCTCCCAATCCAAAATTCAATATTTTGGATCTCATGTGTTTGCTGTTTTCTAATCTGCAGATTTGGGGTCATCATTCTGGCTAGAGGTGTACTTCCTCCTAAGGGCCTATTATTCAAGTTATATAGGGCAGTAAACAAATTATCCTTCCAATGTTGGTACGAATTCTTAGAGCTTAACTTTTTCAACTGTTCTTTCAACAATCTCTTCATTCTTTCAATTAGCGCAGTTGCTTGTGGGTAATATGGAATGTGATATACCCACTCTATATTATTCAATATACAATATCTCTTCATTTCATTACCCTTGAAATGTGACCCATTGTCACTTTGTATCTGCATTGGGGTTCCATAGTATAGACTTACAATATCTAAGGTTTTACAAGTGTTTTTTCTGAGTTGTGTTCTTCTAAGGATAAGCCACTAGTGCACCTGAGTAGGTGTCAATGCATGTATATACATATACTTACATCCTTTATCTTGGGGTAGTGGTCCAATATAATCTATCTGCCAAATTTGGGCTGGAATTTTCCCCTTGCTATTTTTCCAGTTACTATCCTGGGAACAGTTTGTTCTCTTTCCAATTGGCATATACAACACTCCTCTGTTATTTGTTTAACAATGCATGAGAGATACTAATACCTCAATCCTGTGCCCATCAATGTGTGGCCTGGATTCCTAAATGTCCGGCTGTGTGGTGGACCCATTTTGCTAATACTGGATCATCAGTTGGGGTCAGAGTAGCAGCAATACATTCAGTAGAAATCTTTGCTAGCCGATAGGCACGTGCGTTGTACTCTTGTTCTGTATGGTGTGGTGAGGATCACGTGAGCATCAACGTGAAAAACTGACAAATTCATAACCAGAGACGTGTCCCATATATCTTCCCATAATTCTTTACCCCAAACTTATTTGCCATGAATCTCCCAATTCTGATTTTTCCACGTAGGCATTCATGTAGCTAACTCATTAGCTGCCGCCCATGAGTCAATAAATATGTGACACTGTCCTCCTTTCTCTGTTTTGATAGCTTGCTGCACTGCCATCAGTTAGGCATATTGGCTACTTCCACCTATCCCAGAACGTTCCAGAGTTTTCCTAGTACAGGGGTTATAGGCTACTGCTTTCCAATGTCTCTTGTGTCCCAAATATTTTGCTGTCCCAGCAGTAAAAGTTATGATAATTAGGGTGGGATTTTTTTTTTCTATTTTCTCTTTTGGAATACTAAGGCAATCAAGTCCCTTTGATGAGTCTTGCCTTTCAAATGTGATAGCAAGCAAAATGGTTTTTTGCTTGCTGTTTTTTTCTTTGCATGCTTCTCAGCTCCAGGACCCTGAAATGTGTATATAAGATCTAAGGTTGGCATTTTGCTTTGAGGGCACGCTCGTTGGAAGCGTGTTGATGGTTTGGCCAAGTGAGACTCTAGGTAGTTGTTGGAGCCCCGCCCCCCAGGCTTTGAAAAACCCAGATGTTGTTGCTTCTCTCTCTGGTAACTGTGTATGTATTGCTATGGATAGATTGGTTTGTGTTATTTGCTCTGTTTATGTAATGCATGCTTGTAATTTCTGTTTGTATACTCTCTGAAGCTCAGGGTGCTGGCTTTCCCCTCCTGAACTAAGTGGATGATATATGTAAGTTTAAAGTGAGATTGTTAATCCCTTAAAGTTGCTTTCCTTAGAAAAACAGATCAAAGAACCTGTGCTAGTAGCCCTTCTGTGTGCTCCTGTTGTTGGTCTTTCACCCCACAACAGCTGCTAACAACATTGTTGTTACAGAACAGAAAGAGATAGGGAGAATAAATGTTCCTATTCCCGTTTTACAGATAAAGAAACAGAATCACATAGGGGAGTGACTTGCCTGATGTTGAGGAACTGCTATGGGAAGTAGGATTCAAACTCAAGGCTACTGCCTCTAAGGGCAGCACTCTTCCATATCTGACAACACTTAGTCTTTTTTAAAAGTTAAAAAGGTGTTACTGCAATCAGAAAGCAATCAGATTTTTTGTTCTTCCCTTTTGGGATGCTAAGACTATCAAGTTTCCTCTTTGTCTGAATGGGTGGGAAATCTTTTGCTGTCTTTGTTTTGGAGAATTTCTCTGCTATTTCTCAGGACAGGGGTGATCAGGAATCATTGACTTGTATATGATGAGACAGCTGGGGATGGAGAACTTTCACACACCCCACCTGGGTGAGGTCAGAGCCCTCAGGGCTCTGAATAGGATATAATTGAGGGGAGCTTGGTGTTTGACTTTTGGGGTTCACTCATGCAAGGAGTGTTGAGACTCTGGGCAAGACATTGTAACTACCCCCTGGGTTTGCTAATGCAGACCCGTTGGTTCTTCTCTGGTAACTATATATTGTGATTTGCTCAGACAAGGTCTGTCTGTTGATGTTTGTAATTTCTGTTTGTATTTGCCTTGAAGTTTGGGGGGCTGATCTTTTCCCCCTGAACTAAGTGATTGATATATGTATGTTTCATTAAACTGAGATTATTAACCCCTTAAAATTGCTTTCCCTGGAAAAGCTAATCAAAGACTTTGTGCTAGCAGCCTTCTTGTTGTAGGTCTTGTGTTGGTCTTTCACCCCCACAATAGCTGCTAGCAACATTATTGTTACAAAAGGAACCAAAAGGGGGAGAAAAAACAAACAAACAGAAACAATGAGGCAGGCAGCTGCCATTTTAGTATTTTGTTGTCCTTTAATATTATTTGTCAGATGCTTTTAAATTATAAAATTATTCTGGCTTGGAATTCGGTTTCTTAGTGGGAATATTGTTTGTTTTCTGATAAAGATACAACTAAGCCAGGGGAGCGAGGTGATGAAGTGGACCGAGCGCTGGGCCTGGAGTCCAGAAGACTCGTCTTCCTGATTTGGAATCTGGCCTTAAACACTTCCTAGATGTTCCTAGACTTCCTGGGTAAGACGCTCACTCGTCTTTGCCTCAGTTTCCTCATCTATAAAATGAGCTGGAGAAGGAAACGGCAAATCTCTCTAGCATCTTTGCCAACAAAACCCCAAATAGGGTCATGACTGAAAATGACTGAACAACAAAGATGCGACTAAGCTGTTTTAGGATGTCCTTGATCCAATAAGGCAGCTTACCTTACCTACCTACCAAAAGAAAACAAAGCCCTATGTTAAAAAAAAAAAAAACCTGACCTTATCATGAGCCGAAAGTCGATGACCTTTGAAGTTTGGAACAGTTCCTCATTAGCATTGGCCAATTCAGGGACTAGAACACTAGCCTGGGAGTCAAGTCGCCTGGACTCCCTGCCTGGCTCTGGCGTGGATTTGTTCTGTGACCTTCTACATAGCATTTAGTTTCTCAGTGGCAATCTGTTTATCAGGGTAAAAATAAAGGAAAAAAGTTAAATAAGTGTCATTAAATGGGCTGTCTACCCACTGCACCTAGAACCCCTACCCATGAGGCCATTCTTTTCTTCTATCAGCAAACTCCAGGACTTGGCAATGCTAGGCACTCCTTTGCTGGTTTCTAATTGCTCTATATCCACTTTCTTTATTGAGTTCTTAAAGTACCAATTTGCTCAGTGGGAAAGAATACAGACTATTTCCCTTCTACTTCTTAGACATAGCACCCTCCCTTTTTTCATTTGTTTGTTTACTGGACCTTCGATTTCTTCCACATGGTGAGCACCCATTGAGAAACTCCCTCTAAAACTTCAGATCAGCCCCTTATGAAACTTTCTATCTTGGAGAGTTGCTTGGGTACACTGAGAGGTTAAGTGATTGCTGAGGGACACAGCCAGTATTTGTCAGAAGGAACTTGAACCCAGGTTTTCCTGATTCAGGGTCCATTTCTCTATCCACTATGCCCCATATCTCTTTTAGGTAACTTTATTTATTTTTGCAATTTTTTTTATTTTACACTTAAATAAAAAATGAGAAAAGAAAAAAAAAATTGCCATGTACACAGCAGACCATAAGAGAGGATTCAGTATAAAACAATAAATTTCCATTTCAAGAAAAGCTATATAATAAGTACTACACATTGTTTTCAAAGCTGCCTAGCTTTTCTTTGCTTCCTTGTTGGTTTTCTTTTGTTCTCTGCTGTAAACTTTTTACTTTATTTTTTCTTCTTCCTTTCCCACCCCCAAAGAAGGCTACAATTAAGCGTGGACATATATGCTTACACACAGATATCTATAAACATACACATATACACATATACACTCATACACACACATTTTATATATATATATATATATATATATATATACACACACACACACACATGCACACACATATGACCGTACTATGCTTATTTCCTCCTATGATCTGTTTCTCTTGAGGTGAATAGCACCTTCCTACATAAGTCCAAGTCTTTCCATGTTTTTCTAAATCAACCAGCCCATCATTTTTTACACCACAGCAATATTCCTTTCTGGATTCAAATATCATTTTCCTTCATAGGATCTCTGAGGTTGATCTGGATATTTATAATAGTCAGAATGACTTGGTTGCTCAAAGTTGTTCTTAAAACAATATTGCTGTTACTACATAAAATGTTCTCGAGGTTATGCTCATTTCCTGGAGGTCTTTCCATGCTTTTCTAAAACCATTGAGCTCATCATTTCTTATATCAGAGTAATATTCCATCATGAACATATAACACAATTTGTTTAAGGTATTCCCCAATTAATAGGCATCTCTGCAATTTCCAGTTCTTTGCCACCGCAAAGAGAGCTGCTATAAATATTTTAGAACATGCAGGTTCTTTTCCATTTTCCCAAATCATCTTGGGAAACAGACCTAATAGTGGCATTGCTGGATCAAAGGATATAGGCATTTTAATAACTTCGGGCATAATTCCAAATCTCTCTCCAAAATGGTTAGATCAACTCACAGATCCACCAACAATGAGTTAAGGTCTCAATTTTTCCATATCCCCTCCAACATTTGTCACTTTCCCCTTCTATCATTTTAAACAATCGGATAGGTGTAAAATGGTATCTCAAGTTGTTTTAATTTACACTTCTATAATCAATAATTATTTAGAGAATTTTTTTCACATGACTACAAATTGTTTTGGTTTCTTCATTGGGAAACTGCCTGTTCCTAGCCTTTGACCATTTATCAATTGGGGAATGACTTGCATTCTTATAGATTTGACAAAGTTCTTCATATGTTTGAGATATGAGACCTTTATCTGAGGAACTGTCAACAAATTTTTCTCCCAGTTTTCTGCCTTCCTTCTGAGGTTAGCTACATTTGTTTTATTTGTACAACCCCTTTTTAATTTATTGTAGTCAAAATTACACATTTTACATCTCACAACACTCTCTATTCTCTTGTTTGTTCATAAATTGTTCACCTATCCATGGGTCTGATAGGTAAATACATTCCATGTTTTTCAGATTTTCTTGTAATATCTCCCTTTATGTCTAAGTCATGTATCCATGTTGACCTTGTCTTGGTAAGTGGTGTAAGATATTGGTCTATGGGCAAGTTCTGCCAGACTGTTTTCCAGCTTTTCCAACAAATTTTTACCAAATAAAGATTTCTTATCCTCAGAATTTAAGTTTTTACACTCATCAAACACTGGGTAACTATATTCATATGCTGCTGTAGATTGTATGTCTACTCTATTCTACTCACCTACCTTTCTGTTTCTTAGCTAGTGCCAGATAGTTTTGATAATTGCTGTCTTATAATATAGTTTAATATCTGGTACTGCTACATTTTTTCCATTACATTTTTTCCTTTACTTTTTTTTCCATTAGTTCCTTTGATTTTCTTGACCTTTTGTTCTGCCAAATGAATTTTGTTATTATTTTTTCTAGCTCTGGAAAATAATTTTCTGGTAATTTCATCAGTATGGCATTGAATATATAGATTAATTTTGGTAAAATTGTCATTTTTATTATATTGGCCCTGCCTACCCGTGAACAATTAATATTTCTCCACTTATTTAAATCTGATTTTATTTATGTACAAAGTTTTTATGTTCATATAGATCCTGGGTTGGTTTTGGTAGGTATATTCCCAGGTATTTTATACTGTCTAGAGTTACTTTAAATGGGGTATCTCTAGCTATCTCTTTTTTCAGGATCCTGTTGGTAGTGTATAGGAATGCTGACGATTTATGTGTGTTTACTTTATATCCTGCTACTTTGCTGAAATTATTATTTTAACTTTTTAGTTGAATCTTTAGGATTTTCCAAGTATATCATCATATCATCTTCAAAAAGAGACAGTTTTATTACCTCATTCCTTATTCTGATTCCTTGTATTTCTTTTTCTTCTCTTATTGCTATTGCTAAAATTTTCAGTACAATATTGAAAAATATTGGTGACAGTGGGCATCCTTGTTTCATTTCTGATCTTACTGGGAAGGCTTCTAGCTTATCCACATTACAAATAATGCTTGGTAATTCTTTAGAATTACCAATTTAGGTAAATGCTTCTTATCAATTTAAGGAAAAGTTATTTATGCCTATACTTTCAGGTGTTTTTAATAAAAATGAATGCTGTACTTTATCAAATGCTTTTTCTGCATCTATTCATATTATCATATAATTTTTGTTACTTTTATTATTGATAAAATCAATTATGTTAATAGTTCTCCTTATGCTAAACCATTTCTGCATTTCTAGTATGAATCCCACTTGGGCATACTGTATAATCTTTGTAATATGTTGTTATAATCTTTTAGCTAGTACTTTATTTGGGATTTTTACATCCATATTCATTAATGAAATTGGCTTATAATTTTCTCTCTCTGCTTTTATTTTTCCTGTTTTAGGTATCAGCATATTTGTTTCATAAAAGGAGTTTGGTAGGACTCCTTAGCTTTGCCTATTATTCCAAATAATTTGTTTAATATTGGAATTAGTTGATCTTTAAGTGTTTGATAAAATTCATTTGTAAATCCATCTGGTCTTGGTGCTCTTTTAGGTAACTTCAAAGGGGCTTACATAAAGCACCACAGGGAAAATAAAGGTCAGGCACAATAACGAACAACAAGAGAAAATCTCCAATGTTGATTTTGTTTTTTTCACTTGGTCTCCTAGTAATGTCTTGTCCCCTGTATATTTCAGCAATATTTATTTTTGTTTTCATGTCAATAGGTCCAATTGGTGAAGCTGTAGATGTCTCAACCTTCCTAGAATTTCCTTCCCCTTGGCCTTGACATACAACTCTTCTCCACGAGCAAAAACATAAACAAGGTATGGTCTTGTCCTGGCTTCTTGGACAGTAGAGACACTTCCTCTCTGCTCTTCCATAGAGTCCTCACTTTGGAACTTCAAGCTGTCTGCTCCCAATGCCATGCCTAACTCATCTCTTTTTAGGAGGTCTTAGAAGATCTAGGTTATAAAGAGTGACCTCTCTTTCTCTGAGGTCTATTCTCTCAGTCCTGCTCAGTCTAAAGTGATTCCTATAGATGCTAGCACAGCAGCTCTTGTTTTGAAATTGGTTTGTTTGTCCTGTGGTCCTAGATTGGAAATTGGGCTTCCTCCCTCATGAAGACTTTGAGCCTCTCAGATTTCATGGTCTGGTCAAGGTAGCCATCTTCTCCTTTGCCATGTTGCCATCTGTAGAAACCCCTTATAAGACTCCTCTTGTTTACTATTTAAAAGCTTTGCCTACTTACAATTCTCCTATTAGACTCTAGCCTCCTTACCAGGAACTCACTAACAGACATACCCTGGGAATCAATCAGCTTTCTTGAGCCTTTTTTTGTGCTTCCTGCCTTGCCTTTAGGGGGTGCTGAGCTATGTGTAACAACAAGTAAAACCAGAACTTGGTCATTTATAATATGTAATATCAATGTAGTCCCTCCACCTCCCACTCCGATGAGTAAGGCAAGGTCATATATCCACTGGTTTGAGATGTCAATGATGAGGATCCTGTTCAGATATGACCTGGGATAGATGACCTCTGCAGTTCCTTCCAAATCTTTAATTTTGTAAAGCTTTGCTTTTGATGTTAGCCAGTCCTATTTCTGACATGTGCTGTAACATTATTTGGGTGCGTGTTGTGGTAGAAAAGGCACTGAATCTAAAGTCAAAAGACCTGTGTTCAAATTTCACCTCTGACACTAGCTTCCTGACTGCGTGTAAGTCACAACTTTTCTAGGCTTCAGATTTCTTGTCTGTAAAATGGGAATGATGATACTTACTTTGAAGGGATGTTTTAAGAGAAGCTCCTTGTAAAACTTTAGAGAGCTATTGGAATATGATTTTTTGTTATTCTAGCTTTTTCATTGGCAGGAATTTTTCAAAGTCCTCCAACCTAACAGAGTGTGGCCATTGTAATTATTTGTATAATTACAGACAGAGTTGGTTAGTGTTTTTAGCTCCTTCATATTGTGCCAATTAGTGATGCAGTAAAAACTTTCAGAGCACATGAAATAAAATTCACATGTTTCTGGATTTCTTTGAGGAAAAAAAAAGGCACCACTGTCAGAACAGGTATTGTGATTAGTCAGAGGGGCTAGACCATCCTAACGGTGAATCTCTGAAATTTCATTGGCCAATTAAGTTCCATCAATGATAATTATGGGTTTCATCATTGCTGGTGTGAACGATAATTACAGTCACTTCCTTTTCAACATCTTGCTCTTGAACCTTCATCATCTGAATTAAATTAGGAACAAAGAGCAGGCTCATTTTTTTCTTCAAAGCATCAGAAGCTGGATTTCTTTGTAAGCTTCCAAAGAGATACCAAATGTGATGCAAGCCATGTGCTAAATTGGAGAACTTTAAGAATTGCTTTGGTATACGGTTATGTTACAGAATCCCCAAGTCAAATGGAAATGCGCTGGGCTGGGTAAGGGTCAGTAGGCCTGGGTTTGTGTCTCAGTTCTACCAATTACTGGCTTCCACAATGTTTTTAGTAGTTGCTATAAGAAGTCAGGAAAGAAAGATAGGATATGGCTTCTTCCCTTGAGAAAGACAGGACCAATGCTGAACCTTGGTTTCTTCAGTTGTAAAATCATGATCAAAACTACTCTTTACCTCAGCGTTCATGTGAAGAACATTTTTTTTTGCATTTTTGTAAATCATAAAATTGCCATAAATATAAGCTATTTCTATTATCTTCAAAATATTTGTATTCTCTTAGAACGGAAGCTTCTTGAGGGCAGGAACTACTTTTCTTGCTTGTATTTTTATCCCCAGAATTCAACACAGCGCCTGGGGTGTAGTGAGCACTTAATAAATACTCATTCAATTCACTCACTCTATTTTTATACCTATGTATTGTGAAGCTCAGATGAAAAAAAAGTTATAATTAATATCATAGGACCATAGAGTTTGAGAGAATCTAAGAGACCTTGTAGTCCAACTTTCTCCTCATATTACAGATGAGATACTCAAGAGTGGTTCAATTATTTGTCCAATATCACACAAATACTCTTCAAAACCACAACTCGTGACCAAAGCCTTATAAACTTTGTGATCTTAGGCAAGCCACTTAGCTTTTAAGCCTCAGTCTCTACCACTATAAAATAAGGAAATGGGACTAGATGATTTCTAAGATTCTTTCTAGATTTAAATTTAAATTTGATCCTAAACAGGAAAATATGGACACTTGTGAGCTTCGAGAACTTTCTTTGAAAAATGTTTGGCATATTTGGTCTTGTGAAAGCCTGACTGTATTTCAGCAGTATTTAAATTCTTTTTTTCTTGTTTCTTGCAATATTTTCTGCTTAATCTGGGAATTTTGAAACTACATTCCTGTAAGTTTTCCTCCTGGGATTTCTTTCAGGTAATGAATGGTATATTTTTTTCTAT
Source organism: Phalanger gymnotis (assembly GCA_028646595.1). Taxonomy (NCBI): domain Eukaryota; kingdom Metazoa; phylum Chordata; class Mammalia; order Diprotodontia; family Phalangeridae; genus Phalanger; species Phalanger gymnotis. The sequence continues at coordinate 344,437,328 of CM053622.1, read as the reverse complement.
TTTTACTTTACCCTCTTGTTCAAGAACGGCAGGGTAATTTTCCTTAATAATTTCTTGTAATATTGTATTGATTCTTTTTTTGATCATAACTTTCAGGCAGTCTGACAATTCTTAAACTGTCTTTCCTAGATCTGATCTCCAGATCAGTTGTTTTTCTAACGAGATATTTCAGATTCTCTTCTATTTTTTCTAGTCTCATTATTTATTCATGTTTTGAAACACCATTTGATTCCTCTTGCCCAATTCTAGTTTTCAAGTTTTCTTCCTTAAGATTTTGGACCTCTTTTTCCAATTGGTTAACTTTCTTTTCATAATTTTCTTGGATTGCTTTTATTTTTTTTTCCTTTTTTTTCCTTGATCTCTTATTTGATTTTTGAATTCCTTTTTAAGTTCTTCCAAGAACTCTTTTTGGGCTTGTGAACATTTGATGTTATTCTTTAGGGGAAGAGTAGCTAGACATAGCTATTTTATATAGAATAACATATTTTAAGGCTAGAAGATACCTTAGAAATCAAATTGGAGAAAATACTCATTTTATATCTAACCACCAAGTTGTGCTGTTAGGCACTAACCTAATCTTATTCGATAGGAAGTATCAGAGCTGGGCAAGTCTCATTTTCTCCTTGGAGGTTGTAGAGCATCACTTAACTGGTCAGAAGGGCCAGCAAAGTCAGCTGATCATATATTTAGAATCATAAGAGACCTCAGAAACTATTTAATCCAATTCCTAGAGGGGTTAAGTGATTCATCCAAGGTTATCAAATTAATAAGTGTCAGAGGCAGGATTTGAACCCAGATTTGACTCCTAAAGCTAGTATTCTTTCCACTGTACTACACACCACGCCAAGGTCTCTGTAGTTTGCAGAAAGTAGACAATTTTCTGTTCTCTAGCTCTGCCTCTTTGTGAGTGTCTCTGTTGACTTGCTTCCTAAAGGATATTATGCGACCCCTCTTTTGTCCAAGCAGAACACTCCTATTATGCTGCTCTGAGTCTATATAAAGAGATGTGACTTATGATTGGCTAAGATACCTCTGAGCTCATCTCGATGTGTTCACAGCAAATGTGAGAGAGATGGGACAATATTGTTGGAGGGCTTAGAGAGAGGCGGACACAGGCTTTTGAATGAGGGACTTAAGGCTTCCTCAGAGTTGCAGACATGTGGAAAAACCAGGCCTCACCATGTCCTTGACTTCCTGTGCTTTGCAACCCTGGAGATTACTAAGAGAAGACTCCCCTCTTCACATTCCTCCCTTCAACCCCCAACTGCCTGATGAGTTGTTTCTGATTCAGTTGAGCTGAGTTTTTTATCTTGCTCTCAAGTTGAAGAGCTCATTTACTCTGGTGTTTTCTATTATCTAATCTACATAGATTCTTCAATTTTATTTACTAGTTATTTTGATTAAAGAGGTTTATTATTTGTGATGTCATTCCACTTTGCATCTGTGCAAGATATTCAACAAATATTTCCAAGTTCCAACTCTGCTCCAGGCATCGTGCTGGGTTCTGGAGATAACAGCTCATTCTGTTGGCCTGCTTAGTTTCCACTGTACAAAACAAGAAGTCCCTACCAGGTTAACCTCATCACTTAAAAACTCACCACCAAGCACCATGCTGCTAATGCAGGCCTTGATCGACACCACCTTCCTCAGCCTTCTTTCCCCTCTGATTGGAGGGCAGACTACCAAATTCCTCCCAATGACTTTATTTGTAGAGGGCAGAAACTGGACTCTCAGTTCACTCTGCTTTGCATCTGCTCTGCTTGACTTCAACTCAATAGAACAAGATTCCCATGTACCCTATACCCCTTGGTGTAGTCCCTACCCTTACCCACTTCTCCGCCTTCTTTGTGTGTTGTCTCCCCATTTAGAATGTTAACTCCTTGAGGGCTGTAACAACAAGGTTGCTACCAGCTGCTTTGGGGGTGAAAGAACAACAAATTCCAAAGGCAAAAATTGATGTCTCCCTTAGAGATGTAGTGGGACAAATCTCAGTTCGGATATCTATGCCACTCGTGGCCTAGCCATATCTTTTTATTTGGATGGCAACTATTTATCTGCTTATCTGTCTCTATCCATCCAGCGAATTAACGTGGAACTTCATTAATCAGAATCATCTCTCAAGCCACCACCTCTTCTGAATCTATTATATTTCTCTAAAAAAAACCTAGTCACATGACCTTGGCATAGTGAAATAGAATCCCAACAGTGATGAACACGCATGCTTGGACACAATTTACAATGCTTTACTCTTGGCATAGAATTACTAGGAGTAACAAAATGGTCCATAAATAACAAAACAATGCATTATAGAATGTCTCCCACTTGACTGATCTTCATGGGCTTTAGCAGTCCCATGAAATTTCCAGACACTGGCATCTTTGAACTCAGGAGTTCTGGGAAATGCTTCATGTTGTTGACTTGGCCTCCAGTGTTGCTCTTCATGTCGGTGGACAAAGAAGCATAGGCAATATTACGTACATCATTTACAGCTGATGTTTGACTCAGACATCCTATAGGGTTAAGCATCAGGTGAAGATGCAGGAATTCTGGAGTGTGCCCTCTCACAGCACAGGGCATAGACTTGGGGTCCAGTGCCAACTGGAGTTCCTAAAGGTCAAGGTCTTTTTGTTGCCTAGTATCCTGTCACTAGCAGGGACCATCTATTGCTTCTAATTGTAGGTAGCTCAACATTTATAGAATAGGGCTTAGCAAGAAAAAGACCTTTAAGGACCCTTACCAGAAGCTCTGTAGCCCACCATGCTATGGCTGTTGTGTTATGTCACCTCCTGTTACACACTTAGTTTTACCTCCTCACTGGCAGTCAAACCCAAAATGCTTGGAGCAAGGGGAGGAGGGCCAGGTGAATTGAGAGAGGAGCTACAAACAGATGAGAAAGTGAGTCCCATAGAGGTGAAGCTTAAGGTCACATAGCTAATAAGTGACAAAACTAGTAGGTAAAAAAAATCCAAAGTTTTTTTCTATTAAATAGAGCTACTTCTGGGCAGATGAAATAATACATAGTATTTTTTTTTTTGGTGCATCTACTTTCACATGTTCACTGAAACCTTGGGAGGCTCAAGGAAAATGCGAAAAAAAAAAAAGGATTTAGAGTATTTTCACAAGAGTAATTCTTTCCAAGAAAGCGAAATGGTGCTGGAGGTGAGCTCTTTTCTCCCCTCCCTCGATGTTTTATTGGGTGCTGAAGCAAAATAGTTTTAATTCAAAAGAAATACCTGAAAGTTGATAGGACCTCTCTTGTGACTCCTAGGGCCTTGCTAAAACCAAGAAGATGGAGATCACCATTCAGCTAAAAAATATTACTGTATCTCCTGGTATTTCACCTTTCTTTCATGCAATAAATGCTTTTTCTCCTGCAGGTCAACAATTAGAATTTGTATGAGTAAAAAAATAAAGAAGAAAAATATGTTTTCTGAATAATTTACATTATAGATTTTAGACTATTTGCTTTCTCTTTTTTAAAACAAGAACAGTGAGGACAGAGAAAGAATATTCCCACAAAGAAGACTAAAGACAGAAATGGTCCAGAGCAGGGGTTTGTATCCTGGGTTTTGTGACCTTTTAAAAAATAACTATATTTCAAAACTAGTTTCATTTGTAATCCTATTTTATTTTTATGCCTTTAAAATATTCTGAGAAGGGGTTTCTATGCTTCACTAGACTGCCAAAAGGGTTCATGCCACGAAAAAGAAAAATGAAAAAAAGGGTAAGAACCCCTGGGCAAGAGAAAAAAAAAGTTGGCACATTGACTCTTAAAATATTACCCTGGCTACATACACGTGAGTACATGTGTGTGTGTGTGTAAACACATGTAGAAACACACATAAAACACTGTCTCCAGGTAAAGTTCTAAAAGCCGTTATGGAGGAATTTATAGTTTTTAGAAATAAGAAAGATGTATGTTATTTTACACCAAAAGATTGGTGTGATAGATAATAGATGAGCAAACTGAAGTTGAGTTTGAAGGAAGCACAGAGGCCAGCTCATTCAATTCTCACATTGACAAGAATCTCTGTGAGAAGAGGTCACCAAGTCTTGAAGTAAGGGGAACTTATTACTGCTGGAGGGAGAACATTCCATTTTAGGATAGCTCTAATTTTAAGGAAGTTCTCCTCTTATATAAAATAAGATTCCATGTCTATAAAACTTCCATCCATTGTTCCTGGGTCAATAAATGAAGAGGTAATGGCAAGGGAAGTTTTCATCTGTTTTCGCCAAATATGGCAATGCTCCAGAGATTCCGATGTGGCAAAGCCCTATAAAGTCACTTGACTGACAAACCTATGGGGTGCCAAGAAAGAATTGATCGTCAGCATTCAGATATGTAACTTTTGTGACTTCAAATATTTGAGTGATTTAATTAGTAATCTCATTTTCATTTTTGTGGCTATGTGCAGTAAAGACAGAGTCAGAATATTGGAGGTAATATCGAGAACTCTTCTGACAGCAGCGACGAAAATCCCAGCAACCTCTCCCTTGGTTTTCAGAGGTTGGTCAAGGTATAGAGGCTTATGACAAGATAGCATACAGTATTTTGTCCTCACAGTGGAAGATAAGATTCAGGTTAAAAACATATTTTAGTTTTAAGAATTTTATTTGCTGTACAGTATTTATAGTACTATAAATTTCATGTGTTATGAAAAGTGAATAATGCCTGAAATCAGTGTTTTAATTTTGATTGAGATGTCAGCACAAAGGTCACAGAATTCTAGAGAATTAACTAATGAAAAAAGATGATTCACATGTTATCAATTTTATGTGCTATATTTTATGGGTCGTTTCATGGTTACTTTGTTAGGAAAAGTGCATATTATCAGAATTAATATTTTGTTACAAAGAATTGTATGCAGAAAAGTGTATTTTCAGCAGTTTTTGGTGGTACAGGAATCTAACACCTATTTCCCATAGGTTCTATGTATCGACAGTCACATTTTTGACTTTCACAGTATTTTCTAAGAATGTTACCCCCACAAAAGTTGAAGATTGATTATAGTAACATTCTGTATGTCAGAGTGTAATTGCTTTTCCTGTGGTGGAGAACCAAAGTAGTCATGTGAATTGTTTGTTCTAGGAGGGCAGTTTCTTAGAAGGTCAGTCCTTCTTTTCAAGTCTTTCCTTCACGCTCATTTGAGTGCTCATTATTTCTAACAATTGCTTATTGGTAATATATGTATAGATTACCATATATACATGTATATATGTATTACCAATATGTATACATGTATATACATGTATATATTACATATACATATATATGAAAGATGAGAAGGAGAGTGGCATAGTGAAGAGGATGATGGTCCTGAAGTCAAGAAGCTCTGGGTTCAAGTCCTTCCTTTGATGTATCCTGACCCTAGGCAATCTCTTTATGCCCTAGGCAACTCTTTAAGACCTTAAAGTACAGAGGAGTTGCCAATTTGTTTTGGTAGGATGAGTTTCCATACTAGGAATTCCATACACCAATGAAATTACAGGTCTGGACCAAAAAAAAAAATTGTAAGATTTTGAGTTGGAAGAATCCCCAGAGATATTTTAGTAGTAAACAACAACAAAAACAACCTCCTGCCCCAACCTTCCCAAACAGAACCTTGAAAAATATTGTCTTTTTCCAAACTTTCTATGTTTCTTGTTTGTAACATGACTATGTTATGACTATGACTCCTTGAGGGTAGGGACTGTTTGATTTTTGTCTTTTTTATCCTGACAGCCTGATACAATTCTCATCACATAGTAATCACTTGCTAATGCATTCTGATTGATCGATTGAGAGAGTTGGAGCAGAAGCTTGTCTGATAGCTGTGACTGCCTCCTGTGTGCTCCATTCTACAGATTAAAATAACTGAGGCCCAAAGAAAAGATGACTTGCTCATTGCAACATGTGTAAGGGTAACAAAACAGGTTTGAATGCAAGTCTCCTGGCTGTAAATCCACTGTTACTTACAAAAACCATAAATGATATTATAAAATAATTTACATCCCTCTCCCATGCAACCAGGTTGTTATGTATACTAGACACTTGAAGTGTCTGCTGAATCGATTTGACTTTGTCAAATTGACCCATCACTAAGTAGAAAGAAGCTACCAGAGTGGATGGCTCCAATTTGCAATCTGCTCCTCTTAACTTTCTACCTTGAGAGCTAAGTGATGTGCCAGGTAACAGCTATTGATTTCCTCCTGCCATTTAGTGAACCTTGTGTGGAGCAAGGAATTAGTCTGTGAGGAGGGAGGAGGAGTGGGGAGGGACGATATCTCTGTCTCACTGTAATCCCCATTCCCACTGAAGGGTTCATCACAGTGAGGGAGACTGTATTTTTAGAATTACCACACTCTGTTTCTGTGTGGTGAACATTCATTTTTAACATACTATATTTAGTGAAGGCTTAATTATCCAAGCAGTCTAACTAGGTTTAAGCAGTCACCTTTCCTTCCTTATTTGCATCAGAACAGCCTCCTACAGCTGAGAGTTGCAATTACCACCACACCTGGAGAGCAAAGTCGTCAGAAGAAGTTCTATTGCCTGGGCCTAAGAAACTGCTCTTAAGAGCTCAACTTGGAGAATCTTACGAAAAGTTTCCATTCCCTCTCTCATTCATTTATCTATCTGTTCATCCATTCAACAATAAATGGAGCCACAGACACTTATAACTTTGTGACCCTAGGCAAGTCACTTAGCCCTTTTTGCCTCAGTTTCCTTAGGCTGGAGAAGGAATGGCAAACAACTCCAGTACCTCTTTCAGGAAAACCCCAAATAGGGTCATAGAGAGTTGGGCACGACTGAAAAACAGCCGAACCACAACAAATGTGTGCCACGATGTGCTAAGTGTTATTGAAGAGATAGAAAAAATATATGGGTTAGTCCCTACCCTCAAGTTGCTTACAGTCTAGAATGGATGATGAGATTTGTACACAAATAAGTCCAATACAAACTAAAGCAAATGTAAATTAGACTGAAAAAGTACAACTAGCTCAGATAAATAAGTCATTTCCAGTTTGGGAGGAATCAGGGAAGACTTTATAGAGCAGGCAGCATTTGATCTGGGTCCTGAAAAAGGGATATGGTATCAAAAAGCAGAGATGTTGGGTAGGGAATTTCAGAAATAAAGTATAGCGAGAGCAAAAGTAAAAGAGTAGGGGAACATGGCCTATATTTGGGAAATGAAAAGAAAGTGAAGTATTTGAGAGATCAGTAGAAAGTAAGCTCCTTGAGGAAAAGGACTGTTTTTCTTTTTGCTTCTGGAGACGTGAGAAATGGAGAACTGAGAAATGGAGAACTGAGAAATGGAGAACTGAGAAATGGAGAGCTGAGAAATAGAGAATTGAGAAATGGAGAGCTGAGAAATGGAGAATTGAGAAATGGAGAACTGAGAAATGGAGAGCTGAGAAATGGAGAGCTGAGAAATAGAGAATTGAGAAATGGAGAGCTGAGAAATGGAGAGCTGAGAAATAGAGAACTGAGAAATGGAGAGCTGAGAAATGGAGAACTGAGAAATGGAGAGCTGAGAAATGGAGAGCTGAACCAGTCTCTGCAAGGAGAGTAGGGACAAAAGAACTTCATGTTATTTGTCTTTAGTTTCAAAGAGGACCAATGACGTCACAGGGTGATGTTTTGACTTGTGTGTGAACTGGCTTTAAGTGAGGCAGAGCTACACAAAGTCATCACCCTCAGTTTCTCTTCCAGAGTCACCAAAGTCCAGTGGCACGTTCTGCAAGGAGAGTAACAGCCAAAGAGCTACATAATTAAAATGTTTAGGAGAGAAGTCATAGAGTTAGAACTAAAGTGGACCTAAGAGGTAGGTCACCTAGGTTACCACCCTTAGTTTACAATGGAGAAAATTAGGCCTAGAGAGATGAAGTGATTTGAATATTAGACTTAAAGTCAGGAAGGCCTGAGTGTGGATCCCACTTCAGACATTTAATAGCTATGTGACTTTTGGCAGGCCTCTTAACCTCACTCAGGCTCAGTTTCCTCATCTGAAAAATGGGGATAACATTTGCCTTACTGGGTTGTTGTAAAGGATAAATCAGATAGGGGTAGCTAGGTGGTGCAGTGAGTAGAGCACTGGCCTGAGTCAGGAGGACCTGAGTTCAAATCTGGCCTTAGACACTTGACACTTATTAGCTGTGTGACCTTGGGCAAGTCGCTTGACTCCAATTGCCTTGCCTTCCCCCCCTCCCACAAAAAAAACCAAATGAGATAACATAAAGTGCTTCTCAAACTTTAAAGTATTATATAAATGCTAATTATTATTAATATTACTCCAACATGGTAAGTGATAATACCAGGACTTGAAAAGAGGTCCTTTCACTCAAAATTGAACAATTTTTCCTATATCCTGCTGCCTCCCAAAGGTACTTAAATCCTCACTATATTACTTAAATTCTTTATTAATCTAATATTTTTATTGTTCTTTTTAAATTGTATTTTATTTTTTCAAATTACAGGAAAAGACAAATTTTTACATTCATTTAAAGAAATTGCCTTCCAAATTTTTTTCCCTTTCTCTCTCCTTCCACTCCCCCCTCCCTAAGATGGTAAGCAATTTGATATAGGTTATATATGTGCAATCATTTATTACTTAAATTCTTAAGAAAAATGAGGAATGTTGGGCAAGGGCAGAAGAAAGATTCTAGATGGGTAAGATTAAAGCAAGTTTTTCTTTCACTTTTGCCTTGTCCTCCTCTGTCACCTCAGTCATCAAGGAAAATGATTTGTTCTCTCTCTCCACCCAATCTCCTCCTCTCAGCCTGCCTTCAAATTGCTATTTCATGACTTCTTTTCCTTCCTAGATGTTCTTGACGTCCGTTTTATTTTATTTTTTTTCTTGATGTCCATTTTAAAACTGGGTTTTTCCCCATAAAAGGTTAGGAACAAGCACAGTGTGATTTGATGAAGAGATAGCGCTGGCTTCCTTACTGGCCTATATTTGGAGAGCATGCTGGAAAGGTCCTTAAAAGCAAATTAAAAGTTTCATCTCAAAGCCTAGACATTGGATTTGTCCCTTGGATACAGCTTTTGACCTGTTACTTCTTTATCTCCCTGTCCCTCCCTGCCACTGTCATTCTTTATAGGGAGGTGAAAGCTGAAAGTCACTGTTCTGTAACTGACTAGTAGGCAAAGTACAAAAAAAGCATACATTTCATTTCAGTTTCAGAAGTCAATTCAAACCTGTTTTTTTTTCCTTTTGGTTCACAGAAGCCTTCCTATTCCTATCAAAGGTCTTTGATAAACACCAAGAAAATGTGTCTAAGTAGAAAAAATTTCACACTGGTTTTTTTTTTCTTTTCTTCTCTCTTTTGGGCAAAGGTTGGCCAAAATGAGCCTAGTATCAAACCCCAGAGATCATGATTTTACTCAAATATTTACAGAGAGCCCAATGGGTGGCCAATCCTGGACTAGGCCTGCAAACTTAGATGATGTTAGATGGTGGGGTGGTGGGGGAGAGAGGAGGGGTGTTTTCAGAAGTGGAATTTCCGTGGAAAATAATGTGCTGTTTCCTGAATTACAAATCTAAGTCCTATGAGAAGATGCCTTTAGCTTATCTTTAATTCGGGGCAGCTAGGTAGGGCTGAGGATAGAGTGCTGGGCCCTGAGTCTGAAAGACCTGAATTCAAATCCCGCCTCAGACACTTATTAGGTATATGACTGGGCAAGTCACTTAGTCCTGTTTGCTTCACTTTTCTCAGCGGTAAAATGAGCTGGAAAAGGAAATGGCAAATTACTCCAGTGTCTTTACCAGTAGGATCACAAAGAGCCGGACATGACTGAAACAATAGAACAAGAATAAAACCTAGGGAAAGAACTCTCCAGGATCAAAATTCTATGTCAGACTGAATAAACATACCTGAGAGCCAGCTGATTGTCTTTTAAGGACACACAATGACAGAGTCTTCTTATAATTTCATGTCTCAGCAGAAATTTCTTATAATTACAGATCCTCAGGCTACACAGGAGAGAGGAAACCTTCATGTTTAATTTCATTGCAAAATGTGTTTAAACCCTTGATATAGATAGAGAATTTCCACTAGCAAATAAAAAGTAGATTTGTATCTTTGAGCACATTTTGGTAGATCAGGATCCTAAGATCAGGAGGCAAAAGCCACATATATGAAGAATCTCATGTGTTCATGTATATGACGACACTCATTTTTCTAAAGTGTGGTTATATTACTCAAGAGAGATTAGACCCAATAATCCTCATAGGAAAAACCTAATGAAGGAAGAATGCTTATCCAGGGGTTTTTAACTGGGGGTCTATGAGCTTGTTTTTTTAAAAATTTATTTTGATAATTATATTTCAACATATTTGGTTTCCTTTGCTATACTAGGTGTTTTGTTCTATGCATTTAAAAATGTGATTCAGAGAGAGGCACCAATGATTTCACCAGACTGCCAAAGGAGGTCATGATACAATAAAGGTTAAGAGCCCCTGATCTAGACTGTGATGTGTAATTGGATGGGCAGCCCGTTGAGTTAGTTCACCAGAAGAAATGCTGCAGATTGACAGTGAAGTAATCCCAAAACCGAAGAGGAGGAAATAGAGATGGACAGATTGCACTTATGAAATTGTGCAGCACTTCGAGATTCCATCTTTATTCCTGACACAGAAATTCATTTTTCAAAAGCAATAGGTTCTTTGAATCTTTCTTTTTGTTATGAATGTAATAGTCACCAACACACATGAACATTTCAGTATACAAATGTATCACCCCCTCTACCTCCTCCTCTCCCATCTCTGCCTGACTTGCCCTAATATTTGTGGGTCATTTCCCCAGGAGTAACCCTCTCAGTCTTCACCCCTAGCACTACTATAGCTCCACCAGCATGTTTACCATTAGTGATCAGCTAATAGACCTGGTTATCTCTTAGCAAAGGCGTAGTAAGAACAATATTATAAAACATTCCCTCCATAAACCTGGAGCACTCACCCTCACAAATGCAGGTAGTGTCCATGTGCTGATTAAATGCTAGATCTAGTAATCTTAATGTTAAGCCTAGATTACTCATTAGTTAAAAAATAGTTTAAAAAAGCAAATTAATATTTTCTAGATCCAGGGAAGGCAAGGGAAAGAATTTTCAGCATACTACAAAAAATTCAAAAACATTTTTAAAATTGAGTGCAACCTTAGAGTACAATGGTGGTGAGGCAGGGGCGACTTGTAACTCTGAGTAATAGAGGGCCTGGAAGTCCTATCTCCTTTATCACCAACCTCATGCAGTTCCCCTCGGGTGCAACATGTTTTCTGGTTGGCTGCTCTGCTGGGTTGCCCAAGGTTTGCTCCTCTCCACAGTGACTCTCGATTACCTGAGCTAATGCCTGGAAGCTGCTCCCTCTCTGTGACAATCTCTCTATAGACATATCTGTGAAGTATAGCCTGTCTTTGCTGGCTGCTGTGTCTCCTGCTGGTCAGAGTAGCTTCCCTTCAAAGTGATGTTGTTGATTATGGAGAAAAACTCCCTCATGCTATGCTCCGTAGGAATAGCTACTCCATAGGCAGCTGGAGGCCTTAAAAAAAATCTCCTACTCTTGAAAAACTAAGATTCTTGGTTTCACTATATGAAGCCCCTGGGTGCATGGGGTATTCAGGAAGGACTCGCATCTTTGGTAAGAGGGCTTGTGGAGCCCTTTTTAGGGCTGCTCATCCACCTCAGGTGTCCACCTGTCACCCATCTCTCACCTGTGGCTCCAAGTAGCTGTGCTTGGAGAGTGTAGAGTCACTGCAGAAGGGCTAAACTAAGTTAAGGGTAACCAAAAGGCCTCTGATCTGTCAGTGAGTTAGAGGAATGTCTACCCCAAGCCTGCTAAGACTTTCCCTGGTAGAACGGGCAGATGACAACAGTTTGTTCCAATGGCCATGAAAGCAACTGAGATAGGCCCTTTTGGAGTGCTTATAGCTTGGCAAGACATAGAAGATGCCAAGGTATCCCTGGCTATTGCCTTGACTTTTGTCCTGCCTCTGGATTTTTATGACTCAAGGAGAGAGCGGGTCTGATGACTTTGTGCAACTCTGCCTCACTTAAATTCAGCTCACAGGCAAGACAAGACACTACTCATCATTTTGATGTCATCGATCTTTGAAAAAATAAAGGACAAATAACCACCAGAGGCAGGGCTAATTTGTTCCCCTGGCCAGTCCTATTGTGCTCTTCTTGATTGAGTCTGAGAGACATTCTCAGCTCATAAAAGGGTCATAGGGTTAATTATTATTGTTAATGTATTAGCAAAGTTAATCTTTAAATTTTATATCAAACTTTATCATGTGTGACAGTGTACATTCTGTGACTACATCAACTGAGTTGGGAGGGAATGCAATCTTCCTTCCAGAATATTTTCAAAAGGCGTGAATGACATCATAGGGTGATGCCTTGACTTGTGAGTCAGTTGGATTTAAGCATATTGCAGAAAGGAAAACAAAAAAGATTGCTTAATGAAATCATGAAATTCCAATACCAAGTTTATTTTTAAAAGGTATAGCTTAAATTTAACATGATAATAGCAGGTTTTATGATAGTAATCTATATACAAAATGGGGGTATCCTTGGTGATGGTATTAATAGGGCACGAGCAATCTTTGACAAGGAATTTTCACACATTTCAACAATGGACCATATCTTTGCCATTTCACAGTTAACTGAAAAATGGAGAGACTATGAGATTCCACTATGCTTATTTTTTTGTTCACCACAAAAAGCATTTGATTTGGTACAGTAAAATGCCTTTTACAAAAAAGCTTTTTTTATAGCAAGATGTTTCTCATCCACACATCAAAACCCTTGAGATTCTTTGCTATAACAAAGTTCCTTGATAAAGATATATCTTGGAATAGCCTTATTCTAAGACTTATTGATCCAAAAGGCCAGCAGAAGTATAAGACAGGAAGGGTGAACATTGAGAAGACCCAGGGCAGAGTCCAAGCCGAAGAGGAATTCCCGGGAATAGTAAGACATTCCTGTTTGTGGGTGACCTTTTGGTTATTGTATCGAACCACGGATGACTGGAGAGTGTCCCAGAAGAAACCTGGAATCACTCACTTTTCTCTTCTGTAAAATAAAGGAGTTGGAACTGAACCAAGGTCTATTACAGCACTAGCTCTAGGACCCCGTGAGGTCGAATCCCTCAGATACTCGTCGACAGCCGTCGTGTCTTCCTAATAAGCAATTCCTTCTCCAAGTTCAGAACCTCCTTCCAATGATCCTTGTATGGTATATTTTCCAATCATCTGACTTTTCTGGTTGCCCACATATGCATATATCCTGGTTTGACAATGTGCATCTACTTAGATTTTTCAGTGTGACTTGATGGACATCTCTTTCGAGTGATTGTGGCTTTCACTAAGGAAACCATGTAAAATGGAGCAAAGTATGGTGGGAAATCTGGAATGTGTCCATCTTACACGTGCACAGTTGTTTGTATGTTATCTCTTGCATTGGAATATGAGCTCCTCAAGGGAAGGAACCTCGGAGTTTTTTGTTTGTTGGTTTGTTTAGGGTTTTCTTGTTAATCTTTTAAGTGCTTAATATAGTGCCTGGAACATATTAATCATTTAATGCTAGTTGACTGGCTGATGGGATATGAGTTCAAATCCAAGCTCTTGTTCCTGTCTGTTGCCATTCAGTTGTTTCAGTCCTGCCTGACTCTTTGTGACCCAATTTGGAGTTTTCTTGGCAAAAATATTGGAGTGATTTGCCATCGCCTTCTTCAGTTCATTTTAAAGATGAGGAAACTGAGGCAAACAGGGTGAAGTGACTTGCCCAGGGTCACACAGCTAGGAAGTGTCTGAGGCTGGATTTGAACTCAAGCCTTCCTGACTCCAGGCCTAGCACCATGCCATCTAGCTTAGACTTCCTGTCTAACTATGGACAAATCTTTCAACCTCCCTTTGCTTCAGTTTCCTCATCTGTAAAACGAGACATTTGGATTGGATGCTTAGTCAGATGTCTTCTAGATGAGGACCTATGACTCTGTGATTCAGTGTTATGTGAAAAATAGGTATATATAGAGAACATTACCATTTATAAGGAATCATGTTCCTTGTTGGACAGTGTACAGGACACAAGTGAACTGCTTAGGCAGGTGTGTTTCCCTGTTCTATGCCTCACTCAATGTGGACATTGACTTCATGATATATAGGAAATGGTCAGGAAAATACGACTCTGGAAAGTAAGACGCAGATAATATGAAGCAGCCCCAATTCTTCCAAATAACTCTATACCTGCATTGCCTTTTAGGGAAAAGTAGCCTTCTGCAAAGTCCTATAAATGAAATGGATTTTAGCCAGCCCCATTTCAAAACATGAGGAGTGAATTTCCAAGAATTAGTTATCCCTTTAAAGGCTCTGCTGTGGCCCTCCTCCTCTTTCTCTCCTGGCCACACTTCTGAGCACTCTAATGGCCTAAGAGCAATTCTGGATAGTGACATGCAAACTGTGAATGTCTTCCCTTGTAAACTCATGTTAATGACCGTAATAAAGATCTTAGAATCGTATCCAGCAATGATAATATCTTAGTCTGAGGACTGAGTTTTTGTGGTGCATTAATTCATGTCAAGCTGTTCTTAGTGACCTTTGGCCCCCTGCCTTGGATGAATGCCTTGCAAATGATGGCCTGTCAAGTTCCACTGCTTAATTTCCACAGAGAAACAAGATGGATATTTATTGATTAAACTGAGAATTGCACACCATCATCCAAGTGCCTCGAGAGCACAGACCACCTCTCTTCAGATCTTTCGATGTAGATTCTAGGATAGCTGAATGTCAATTTGAGGGGATAAAACTTTGAGGTTTTTTTTGATTACAGAACAGTTGATGGGTTGTTTTGTTAAAAAACATGCTGTACAGGGGGCAGATTCCAGAGTTGTTTTAATAGTGTTAAATCATCGAGATATTAGTCATGAAAGTGTCCCACGTCCTATTCCTTTCTGAAAATGGAGATATACTATTGTAGCCCCTTGGTTTCAGAGCTATGTTTTTTCTGTCAGTTGAGGCAAGTGCCTTCAAATCAACTTTTAAAGACAAATTCAGTTTGGTGTGGGTGAGGAGGGACCTCAGACCTTGGATCAAAGGTTTCGTGGTGAGGGAGGGGAAGCGAGATAAACTCTAGGTTACTGTCCCACATTCTTTTAAAACACTTTGGACATATATGTCCCCTCTCCCTTTCCGTTCCTTCACCCCATCACTAAGCTGTGTAGTGATACCTTCTTCCTTCCTTCCTTCCTTCCTTCCTTCCTTCCTTCCTTCCTTCCTTCCTTCCTTCCTTCCTTCCTTCCTTCCCAAATGGATCAAGTAAACAGAAAAACCATATGTACAAAAACATTTATAGAATTTCTTTTTCATGTAGCATGGAACCAAAGGAGGTACCCAACATGTGGAGAATGGATGAACAAACTGTGGTATATAAATGTAAAATGTAATAAAATTATGTTATAAGAAATGATGAAAGGGATGGTTTTAGGAAAACCTGGGATGACTTGTATCAAATGATAAAGGGTGAGGTGAGCACAACCAAGAGAATATTTCATATAATCAGAATAATACTATAAGGAAAACAACTCTTAAAGCCTTAAAAACTCTAATCAATAACCAATCACAACTTAAGAAGACAGATGATGAAACAAGCTACCCATTTCCTGAAAGAGAAGTGATAGACTCCAGTGTAGCAGAGGACACAAATTTTCAGACGTGGCCAATATGTGGATTGTACTCCTATGACAATGCTTGTTACCAGGATGTTGTTGTTGCTGTTCCTTCTTCTGTTTCAGGTGAGATTTACTGGGGGGAGGGGCTAGCAATAATTGGGTTAAAAGAATTAAAGAAAAGGTCATTGAAACATTTAAAGGAAAATTTATAGAAGGAAATCCAGAACAAACCAGATAAGCAAGACAGCTTTGAAAGCAAAGCAAGGTGTATGCAATGAAATTTGTAGATTCATACCCAAATCACCTTCTTTTCCCTTTTGTACTACTGTTCAAATGGAAATGCTCATTTACTTTTGCTGTTAGTTAACTGCAGAATAAAAGAAATTTTTGAAAACCTTTTGTTTTTTCATTACCTGCTTCCCAATCTCTCCTACTCTCTGCTCTCCTTATTTCGAGTCGTCCAGTAAATCAAAGAATTTTTAAAAAGAGTAAAAAACAATTCAGTAAAATTAACCAACACAATGAAAAAGTCTGGCATGAAATCAGTACTGCTCTTAGCCTTCAGTAAGGAGACTCACAACTCGGGGAACCAAGCAGCTTTTCAAGCTTTTACAAGCTTGACTTGTAGGCGCTCTGAGAGTAGTCCAACCCAAAACAAGGAGTTCACTAAGCCTTGATTATAGAATTGACTGTGCCCTTGACCTTAGCTTGGAACCTGATGCTGCCATGCTTATCTATTACGTGAGAAAGGAGGACTCTAGATACCCTGGGGCTTTTGGCTTGGTCCTGCTTGGTAGCTGCTTTGAGGGTCCTAACTCCAGGCTCCACTGTTTTTACTGGGCCCTAGGAAGCAACTAGCAGGTTGGAGAGAGAGGGGAGCTCTCTAATTTCACCTAGCCCACTTCCCACTGAGATTGGGGGTGAGATGGGATGGGAAGAGGTGTCAGATGAGACGTGCAGCCTCTTTGAGCACTACCTGCCCACTGTTATAGACTGGAGCAACTGCCTGAGACCCTTAAAGACTACCCACTTGCTGATACCTAACTTTCATGGTGATACAGCAGCTAGGGGCCTCTTTCATTTGTTGAGGGAGGTGTGAGACCACTCAATAGCTACTCTTTAAAAATTACTTTTTCAATAATATTTTATTTTTCCTCAATTCCATGTAAAGACAATTTTTAACATTTTTTAAAACATTTAACATTTTTTAAAAATTTTTTTGAGTTCCATATTCTCTCCTTCCTTCCCCCCCCCCCCCAGATGGTAAACAATCTGACAGATCATATGTGTCAGCAGCTACCCTCAGAAGCCATTCTTACCACCTTGCACCACTCTGAGACAGACCTGGGCAACCTCAGAGCAGCACCACTTCTGAGGAGAAATAAACACTGGATCCCTCCACAGGATTGAGTCATATCTATCCATTGACAGGGACCATGGGTCCCCATAGTAGCCAGCCTAAGAAAATGAAATGGCCACTCCAACAACCTCCCTCCAATCCCCCTCCCCCTCCCATGATCACTTAGAAAACCACCCAACTGCCGGATACCTGCACCTGACCTTCAAGTAATTGGACGTTAGGATGACCCTCAGTAGCAGCTTCTGGGAGCCCCAAAGACCCTGATTTTGAAACTCCCCCTCCAACCAGTAGCACATCACTACCAATCCCCAATTTTAGAGTTGTCCCTACTCTTGATTTTAGCTCTGAAGTGGCACCTATTGGGTAGTTGAGAGAGGGCAACCCTAGATACCCTGGCAGCCCTCGGGCTTTTGGCTTGAACCTTGGGATGTCCTCACTAGCTGCTTGTGCGGTGGTCCATTAACTTTTATCACTTTTCCTGGGCCCTTCCATGGAGGAGAAGCTTTTCAGCTGTACCTGGTTCGCCTCCCTCCAAGAGTGGAGGGAGTTGGGGGGAATGGGTGAGACAGCTCTTATACTCAGCCGGAACCTTTGGAGACCTGCCCACATGCTGATACTAATCTGGTATTTTGACATTGCAGCTGGGAACACCATCCACAAGTTGAGGCGGCCCTGAGACCAATCAGCCTCCAATCATGCTACCTCCTATGATGCTGAGACTGACCTGTATTCACTCCAAGGAGCTTGATGCCGGACATTAACAACAATCTTCACAGTGCATTGACTAGACAAGAAACAAACAAATATATTTTCTCCACCCAGTATTCTAATTCTTTATTGCTAAATTGACATACCTCATATGGGCCCATGATTTTGTAATACATTTTTAAATAAAATTGCTTATATAGATAGGATCCCCTTTGCTCCCTACCACATTTGTATAGTGGAAGGGGTCCTTTAAAACCTAGTCCCTGACCTCTGCCTAGAAACCTAGGAGAGAGGTACTTTCTCATGTCAATTCTCTGGGGCCAAGCTTGCTTATTTTACTTTCACAGCATCCAGTTTGGATTTCTGTTATTGTTGCCATTTTTCCACTTACATCACTGAAGTCACAATGTATATTATTTCCTTGGTTCTTCTTCAATTTGCACCAGTTGATGTTTATCCATGTTTCTCTCCAGTTATTCTTTTAAAAAAGTTATTACTGATCTCCTATTTTTATGTCACCTATATTCTCCAATATATATTTTCTTCTTCTTCCTCAACAGCCATCCCTTATGATGAAAAAAGAGGGGAAAATGCAGCAAAACTAACCAACATTAATTAGTTACAACATTGCATACAGTGTTTCAGCAAACAAGGGAGAGAGTAGCATTGTCACATTTCTTCTTTGGGGGCCATGTTGGTCATTTTTCAGTTTCATTTAGCTTCAATTTTTTTTTGGTTAACTAATTCTTTTGCTACGTCAGTGCTAAAGCACAGCTGTTTCTTCTACCTGCTGAAGGATTACTTACTGTCAATGCCCTCTAAGGTTTGGCACCCTGAGCCACAGTCACATCATCTCAGTTTTGGCTCTGCTTGTTATTTTCTTCTCTGTTATAATCAGACGTATTGAAAAGTAGGTGACACCTAAGGCCTTCGCTTCATTGCACTCTTTCCTTAACTCCTTGCAAACTGTCATCTATTCTTGGCACTTTATTTGAAATTGCTCTCTCAAAGTTTGCCAGTGACCTATTAATTGTTGAACGCAGTGATCTTTTCAGTCCTCATCCTGCTTAACTTGCTTGACACTGCTCATCACCTTGAATACTCTCTTTCCAAATACCACACTCTCCTCTGCTCTTACCACTTTGTAAGTACTTCTCTACTTTCTCTGTCTCCTCATCTTCTCTTCAATTTATCTTGTGTGTTTTCAAAGTTCTGCCCTTGGTCATCCTCTCTTGATCCTATTAGGACGTGAGCTCCTTGACGGCAGGGCCTGTCTTTTGCTTCTTTTTGCAAGCCCAGCACTTAGCACAGCGCCTGGCATCCTCTTAATAAGTGGTTAGTGACTGATTGATGCTATTCTCTCTCTAGATTCTTTTCCTTGGCCAGTACAATTACTACTATGGCTTTAACTGTTCTATATATAGGAGTGACTATCAGATTTATATCTCAAGCTCTAACTTCTCTGCTGAATTCCTTATCGAAGGAATCCCACTGCCTTACCATTTGAATGCAACCCTGATGCCAAAGTCCATTGGTATTCAACTCTTCATTGGTAAAGATGAGGGGCAGAGAAGAGGTGATGAGAGCACAAGACTGAGTCTCTTTTTAAATATTCTAGCAGTGCTTCAAACCTAACACATCCAGAATTGTGCTTTTTATCCTCCATCTCTCCCAAATATGCTCTGTCTCTAGTACCACCATTTGTCTAAGCTCTTACCTTTCAAACCTTGGTGTTGTGGTTGACACTTACCTTCCCTAGCTACCTGCCTCACTGCTTGTTTCATAGGATTGTCATAAAGAAAGCATTTTGTAAATCTGGATGTACTACATGCATAGGAATTATTCTTTTAGACTGGGTCCCTGATTTTACTGGTATAGGAAACTCCTAAGTGCACTCCTTTTTTTGCCCAGGGTCATGCAGAACTTTATATGTCAGAGGAAGGACTTCAGCCCAGGTCTCCTTGATTGCAATTTTGGCATTGTAGCCACTACTCCATGCTTCTTTTGAGGTATTATTATAAATTGTTCCTTCTGTTGCCTTTCATCTGATCAGTTACAAAGTACTGTACATCCTATCTTGGCAAGAATCTCTTAGATCTGTTCCCTTTATGCCTATTGTCAATTCAATTTAATTAATATTGATGATATTCCTACTATGATCAAGGCATTGTGCTAGGTATTATGGATACAGCGACAAATAGTTCTTGCTTTTAAGGAACTTTCATTCTCTTAGATAGATGGTATACTACATGTACAATGATGAGTTAACTCAAAGTAATTTCAGGAGGGAGAGAATCCTAACATCTGTAGGAACAGCAGTAGTCTCATGTAGATGGTGATATCTGTTGTTTTGTCCTTTGCTCTTGAAGAGGACCACGGCATTGGAAAGGTGATATCACTACTTGAAAGTGAATTGGATATAAGTGAGGCAGGATTGTGCAAAGTCACCAGCCTCACTCTCTCCTCTGGAGCCATCTGGGTCCAGTGGTAAGATATAGATCAGGATGACTGGAGATGGCTCCATGCAGTGGGAGACTCTGGTCTTAAAAAGTCTATCTTAAGTCTCAGTTTGTCTGATTAGGTGATTAAGGTTAGGTAAGAAATGAGGTAAAGAATAGCCTCTTTTACCTAATCAAAAATAAAAAAAACTAAAACAAACAACAATCTGGAAGGGAAAGATCCTTAGGGTTTCTGGCCAAAACAGAAGCAATTGTTATTTACACCCACTTTTAGCCAT
>CM053622.1:344369076-344416376 GCA_028646595.1 Phalanger gymnotis | reverse complement strand
TTCCAAATCCTTTTTGAGGTCTTCCATGGCCTGAGACCAGTTCACGTTTTTCTTGGAGGCTTTTGATGTAGGCTCTTTGACTTTGTTGACTTCTTCTGGCTGTATATTTTGGTCTTCTTTGTCACCAAAGAAAGATTCCAAAGTCTGAGTCTGAATCTGAGTCTGTTTTTGCTACCTGGGCATGTTCCCAGCCAACTACTTGACCCTTGAGTTTTTCGTGCGGGTATGACCGCTTGTTTAGAGTACTTTGTCCCTAGCTTAAGGGGCTGTGCTGTTGTTTTCAGAGCTACACAGCAAGCTCTGCCATATCAGCGCTATTCCTCCCCCAAGAACCGCCAACCTGGACTGGACTCAGATTTTAGCTGGCTGTGCACTCCCACTCAGATCTGCCACTTAATTCCTCCCACCAGATAGGCCTGGGGCCAGAAGCAACTGCAGCTGTAGTTCTGTAGCTGCACCACCTCCACTGCCCCTAGGGTGGTGGCTGAACCACAAACTCCTTTCACTCTGTCCCAGAAGCTTATCCCACTAACATCCTCTGTTTGTGGGCTGAGAAATCTGGTAACTGCCACAGCTCACTGCTTCAGGGTGCTGGGGCCTGTTCCGCCTGGCTCCTGGTTGGTCTGGATGTGGCCCAGGCTGGGCTCTGCTCTGCTTTGCTCTGAGTTCCATGCAATAGACCTCACCCAGTGACCGTCCAGGTTGTCCTGGGCTAGAGCCCTGCTTCCCTTTGCTATTTTGTGGGTTCTGCAGTCCAAGAATTTGTTTAGAGCCATTTTTATAGGTGTTTGGAGGGTCCTGGGTGGGAGCTCACCCAAGTCCCTGCTTTCCAGCCGTCATCTTGCCTGCCCCACTATTTTAAACATCCTAACTCTGCAGTCTAGCTAATGATGCCACTAAAGTTAATCATGACTCCTATTTATATAGTATTTTTGGGTTTGTAAAACACTTTCCTCCAAATAACCCTTTGGGGGCAGGTAGTACAGTCATTATAATTCTCGTTGTATAGATGAAGAAAGAGAAACTCCTTGAAATTATGTCTCCCATAATTATATTGCTAGTACCTCTTAGAGTAAAGATCTAACAAGCATGTAGGTGTCCTCTGGGTACCAGGCATAGTAGCCACTGTGGTATGAGGTAGGAGTACAACTGTTATTGGAAGGTAAAATTTGTCAGTGGAAAATAATCTCTTGTTACTTCCATTCACAGGAAGCTAAAGCAAAGGGCAAGCTAGTTCATATTTCTTTACTATGGAAATAGTCTTCTTTCTTTCATATCCTATCATTTTTATTATCATAGTATTTCTTTCGCATTTGGGAAATTGCGTAGCACTTCCAACAAACCCAACCTTTTTCTTGACACAAAATCCATCTTTTTACAATATTTTCCTAGTGATGCCAAAAATTTGAAATGAAAACAAAATTGTGGTGAAATGAAGGACATGGGGGAGAAGGCTTGGCAGGCCGCGCTAGGTTGGAGCATGTCACTGAAGATGACTTGAGCATAGGAAGAAGTGTAGAAAATGTATGTTGCCTTTCATATAGTGAGGATGAGGGATGACAGATGGGTAGGCTGGGTGAGGGCTACATTGGTATCAACAGAACATTAAAAGACAGGGAGAAAGATTTCCAGTGCAGTATGTAGATTCTTTACTTAGGATTGATGGGAAAACATATACGAGAGTCAGAAGTCACATGCATGTCTACGCTGGTGCGATCATGGATTCATTGGTGCGCTCTTCTGTTCCGTAGTCTTTGCTCTTTGTACTTCTTTTTCATTTCCTTCTACGGTCTGGGAGAATCTATCTCGCCTACCAGTCTTTGTGAAGATCTTCAGAAACTCAACCAAGTGAGCAAAGGATTCATGTAGGAAGGTTGGAAGAGGCAAGTCTGAGATTTGGGCATGTGAAAGGGATCGCTTCCTCTTCTTCCTTCCCATTCTTATCATCTCTTGTGGTTTGAGCAAGCTTGTGCAACTAGTCTCTTTCTACCATTCCTCTGTTGGAAATACAGTAATAATTGATAGCATTTATATAACACTTCAAGGTTTGCAAAGCACTTTACATTTATTATTTCATTTGATGCTCATAAACAACCTTGTAGAAAAGATGTTATCATAATCCCCATTTTAGAGATAAGAAAACTGAACCTGAGGGAGATTAAGTGACTTGCCCTGGGTTTTAGAGCTAACAAGTGACTAAAACAGGATTTGAAGATGGATCTTTCTGAATTTTAATATTTTATTTCCCCCCCGCCAAGTTTTTAGCTTTCATTTTTTCACAATTTTGAATTCCAAATTCTCTCTCACCCTTCTAGTCCTCTTCCACCATTTAGGTGGCAAGCAATTTGATAAAGGTTATACACTGTAGTCATGCAAAACATATTTCAATATTGGGTATGTTGTAAAAGAAAACACAGACAAAAAGTAAAAACAAAACAAAATAGTATGCTTCAATCTGCATTCAAATTCCATCATTTCTTTCTCCAGAGGTGGACAGGACTTTTCATCATTAAGACCATCAGAGTTGTTTTGAATCATTGTATTTCTGAGAATACCTAAGTCATTCACAGCTGATCATCATACAATATTGCCATTACTGTATACAATATTCTCCTGGTTCTTCTCACTTCCCTCTGTATCAGTCGAGGTTTTTCTGAAACTATCCTGTTCATTATTTCTTATGGTACTGTGATATTCCATCACAATTATATACTACAACTTGCTCAGCCGTTCCCAAACTGATGGGCATCCCCTAAATTTCTGATTTCTTGCCACCACAAAAGGAGCTGCTGTAAATATTTTTGTATATATAGATTCACCCCTTTTTAAAATCTCTTTGATATTGCTGGATAAAAAGGTATGTACAGTTTGATTGTCCTTTGGGCATAATTCCAAATTGTTCTCCAGAATGGTTGGATCAGTTCACAATTTTACCAATAGTATATTAGTGTCCCAATTTTCCCACATCCCCTCCAATATTTGTAATTTTTCCTTTTCTGACATGTTAGTCAATCTGAGGTGGTACCTCAGAGTTGTTTTAATTTGCATTTCTGTAATCAATAGTGATTTAGAGCATTTTTTTCATTTGACTGTATAGATAGCTTTGATTTCTTCATCTGAAAACTGCCTGTTCATATCCTCTGACTATTTGTCAGTTGGGGAATGACTTGTGTTCTTACAAATTTGGCTATATTCTCTCTATATTTGAGACAGAGAAACTTGTTATAAATCCTATCTCCTACCCCCAGTTTTCTGCTTTTCTTCTAATTTTGGTTGCGTTGGTTTTGTTTGTGCAAACCCTTTTTAATTTAATGTAATCAAACTATCCATTTACAACCCATAATTTTCTCTGTCTTCTCTTTGGTAATAAATTCTTTCCTCATCCATAGATCTGGCAAGTCAACTATTCCACACTCCTAATTTGCTTATGTCCTTTTTGTCTAACTTATGTACCCATTTTAATCTTATTTTGGTGTACAGTGTGAAGTGTTGGTCTATATCTAGTTTCTGCCAAACTACTTTCCAGTTTTCTCAGCAATTTTTGTTAAGTAGTAAGTTCTTGTCCTCAAAGCTTGGGTCTTTGGGTTTATCAGATACTAAATAACTTTGATTGTTTCCTACTGTGTGTTGTGTACCTAATTTATTTCACTGATCCATCACTCTATTTCTTAGCCAGTACCAGATGGTTTTGATGATTACTGCTTTATAATACAGTTTGAGATAGAGTATGGCTAGGCCACCTTCCTTCAAAATTTTTTTTCATTAATTCCCTTGGTATTCTTGACCTTTTGTTCTTCCAGATGAATTTTGTTAATGCTTTTTCTAGCTCTATAAAATAATTTTTGGTAGCTTGATTGCTATGGCACTGAATAAGTTAACTTAGGTAAATTTGTCATTTTTATTATGCTGGCCTGGACTACCCATGAGCAATTGAGATTTTTCCAGTTGTTTCAATCTGACTTTATTCGTGTGAAAAGTGTTTTGTAATTGCGTTCATGTACTTCCTTGGTTTAGAAGACAGGACTTTCTGATTCCAACTTCAGAGCCCTACTCACTATGCCACCTAGCTGCCTTTGTATTATTTCTTTAATTTTTGTACCCTAAAAACTTCTCTGTTGAGTTTACACAACATTGTATTAATTTGCAGTTCCATTTAAGCTGCTTGTGTTTTCAGAGCTCTGTGTTTGTGAATCTGCATTTTTAAACTCCTCCAACTAACTCCTCCAGGGCAGAAACCATTTCTTTTGTGTCTCCCTGGTATACTCTATACATTGTGAAACCTCAAAAAGTGTTGACCACCTGCCTTCTTGCCCCTACCCCTGGGAAGACTTCAGAATTTGAAGTCGCTGCCTCAAGACTGAGCCTGTGCTTTGTTCCAATAAGTGTATCTTGTTAACAAGTTTGGCATTGGTGTATTTCTCTAGAGAGTCATTAAAAGGTGATGTAAATGAGGACAGGTTCCTTGCCTGTCTAGCTAGTAGAAACCTATCATAAAACCACATAAAATGACTTTTAATTGTCTGAAGAGGCTGCCAACAAGCTATGAGCTACATTTTTAAAATGAGGTGGTGGTAATCAATTTATATGTGTGTGAATGAAGGACTTAATTGATTCAAGACTTCAGGGAGGGATCTGATTAGAAAATCAGAAGTCTTCCTAAGTGAGTTAAAAAACAAAGTCCTGATTTATTGTTTGGGCATTTGTACAGATCATTTAGAATTCAAAGTAGATATTATAACTGAAGTCTAATGTTCATTTCATTATGATAAATCAGAGGTCTGGCTTTGAAATCTGCTCCAAGATACATCTATTAGCTCTGGGCCTGGGAATTTGTCTAGTAAATCTAACATGGAATAGAAAGAGCCAGGCCAATAGGACTGACAAACAGTGTGTAAATATCCATGGCTCCAGTATTGAGGGCTCAGTTGGGCTTCCCATAAATGAGAAAAAATATGCATTGACATCTTGCAGGCAAAGATGCGCTTCTCACTTCATTCCGGAATTAGAGCCTGGATGGGGGGTGGGGAGGGTGGAGGTGGCGTAAAGTGAAGACTAAGGAAACAGATACCTTTTGCCTATCCTGAAAGTACAAGTCAGTTTGGTGAGAATTGTGACAGCTGACTTGGTCTTATTAGGAGAAATCAAGGAAAAGTCTGTGTGAGAAAGAGTGAAGGCATCAAGCTTTGTCGTCATTGTTGTTGTTGTAAGTCATGTCTGACTCTTTGTGAACCCCATTTGGGGTTTTCTTGGTGGAGGTACCGGAGTAGTTTGCTGTTTCCTTCTCTAACTCATTTTACAGATGAGGAAACTGAGGCAAACAATGTTAAGTGACTGGCTCAGGGTCACAGCTAGTGAGTATCTGAGGCTGGATTTGGACCCTGACTCCAGGCCCAGCGTTCTGTATCCACTGAGCCACCTAGCTGCCCAAGGCTGCCCAATAGGGCTGTGAAAAGAAGCATCGTGATTCCAGCCTCTTCTTTCTGTAACCTTTTGTTCTGCTATGGTGTCTCTTCCAACCCTGTGCTTTCAGGCCTCCCAGTTTCTTCTCTACCAGTATTTACTTTTAGGGGAAACAAAATGATATCATTCATTTTCACGTTAGTGTAAGTTAGGGTTGTCTGTTCCCCTGGGTATTTGATTTCATAAGCAAACGCTTTACTTACCAGAGATAAGTTTCATTTCTAATTTTGAAGTGAGAGATTTAGTGCCTATTTTTTTTGGAGGGGGGCAGGCAGGGCAATTGGGGTTAAGTGCCTTGCCCAAGGTCACACAAGTTAGTAAGTGTGTCAAGTGTCTGAGGCCGGATTTGAACTCAGGTCCTCCTGACTCCAGGGCCAATGTTCTAAGATTTAGTGCCTATTAACCAATATGGGAAACTTCTATTGTTATTATTATTGGTGGCAGTAGTCACCCACCCTGACAATCTCAGTAACATCCTTAACTCCCCTCTCCTACTCACTATGTAATCCCATCTGTTGTTTTTACCTTCACAACAGCTCTTTATAGGACACCTTCTCTCTACTCACATCCTAGTTCAGTCTCTCATCCCCTTTCACCTGGATTATTATCATAACAATAATAGTAGTAGGTGCTATTATGATCCCCATTTCACAGATAAGGACACTGAGTTGGAGAGAGGTTAAGTTGCTTGCCCTGGGTCTCAATAAGCGACTGATATAGGCTTGGAGGACTGGTCTTTTTGGTTCCAAGTTCAGAATTCTACTCACTCTACCACCTTGCACTTGGTCTTCCTGCCTTGTTTCTCTCCATTCCAATCCATCTTCTACTGTTTCCAAAGTGATCTGAAAGAGCGGGTCTGACTTTGTCAACTCTGACCTCTTGAGGGAACACTCTGGTTTTTTACTTTTCTTGATTTTTATCAGTGTTTAGTACTTAATAAACGCTTGTTGACTGACTGGCTGATGGCGGGGACCAGAGAATCTTTCCTTGAGGCCCTGAAATTGCAGCTTTCACGTGGCTTCCTGTCTATACCTAAGTCTAGCAAGGACACTAACCGAGACTCAGCCCTGCTGTGGTATTGAGTCATGCACCCCATTGATTTGCTTCCTTATTTGCTGACAGATGATTTCTCATTTTAAAGCAAAGGCCACCCCATCGACTTCAATAATGAATGGATTTTGAAAAGCAACTTCAGGGAGTTTGGTGTATGCTAAACGATGCTGGGACCTTTTAAATTCGGGTTTCTTTCAGTTGGACCTGTCTCGCAGAGTCGGGCTCTATTTGGAAAGTTTGATTCTGGCTTCCTCTTTTCAGGTCTCATGTTGCTCAGCTTTATAACTTGATTTTGGTTTCTGCAGAATGGCCCAAGGTACTTGAAGAAAAACTCAAGGCACTATCTGGGTGAGTGAGGCAAGGGCTAAAGGATCCCCGCGTTCCATCATTTACCACTAATAGAGAAGAGACACAACAAGGCTTCTTTTTACATAAAACTAGCTGACCATTAATTACACTAAATATGTACTTGCCTTAAAAAAATCCAAGTAGTTCTTCTTCCATTTAAGGAAATGGAAGAAGAACTAGAAATGCAGACAGGATTTAATCAAATAAGTATAGGTGAGATCAGTTGAGTGCAACATTCTCAGAGCAAAGTATTTAATTTTTTTTTAATTTTTTAAAGCTGAAAGGCTGTTCTTCATGGTGTTCTCAGAATAAGAATGTGCAACATAGTAGAAAACAAAGTAGGGACTAGTAGGTAGGAGACTGCATAAGGCTATGTAAAATCTATGCAATAATATATGTTTACAAAGCTAAAGTATCCTCTTACCTGTCCTCTATACGTATATACTTGAACCCTTCCAAAATTAGATATGCATTTGTATACTTATATTTCCCCAGTACTTGAGCACTGAATTTTAAGTATTCATTACATGCATTTATTAAAAGTGCCCATTGTTTAAATCTCCCTCTGCTAAGGGCTAGAGGAGATACAAAATTTAGTTAAGATATAATCCCTGCCTTCATGGGGTTTACAATTTAATAAGGGCATGAGACAAAATATATAACTATGATATGTGATGTTGGGTGCTAGGTGTATTAGCAAGTTGCAAAACAAATGAAATCCAAGAGGAAGAGTTATTATTGATTGAAATGGTGGTGGTTGTTGTTGTTCATCTTTCACTCTCAAAGAGGACCAATGACATTACAAGGGTGATGTCTTGACTTGTGTGTAAATTGGATTTAAGTGAGGCAGAGCTGCTCAAAGTTGTAAGCCTCACTATCTCCTCCAGAGCCATCTGGGTCCAGTGGCAAGACAAAAGTCAAGATGACTGGCAATATCCCAGTGGGATGGCAGGGCAAAGATGCTTTCATGGAAGAGGTAGTACTTGTGTTAGGCTTTAAAGGTTGGGTTGGAATTCCAGAGGGGATTGAGGGTATTTTAGGCATGGGATATTAGCAAAGGGATATGAATCCTCAGCTCGTACACTGAGGAGGAAGCTTGGTAACTATTGGAATATCAGTATGGGATAGAGATTGGGAACACATGCAGCTCCAATGAAAAGAGTGAAACTTGGGAGAGGACGATAAGTGATATAAATGGACTTGCACTCTTTGCATTTTGGCTTTGAGAACTAGTTCAGACTCCTAGCCTTGAATCTCTGTTCTGATTTTCCTGCTTGTTTTAAATCTTTGCAACTCAGTGTTCTGTATATATCCTAGTGCCAGCTCATACTGGATTTTTGGTTTACATTTACCCTCTTCCTAACTCATACCTTGCTCCTTAGGGCCCAAAGAATTGGTCCTTCCCAAAGCTCTTAGGCTTGCAAAATTATGGATACATGTCATACCTAAAATCAATTCAGTGCAGTTGAGTTCAATTTGATTAATCAAACATTTATTAATCCTTGTTATATACAAGACTCTATGCTAGGTGTTGGTTAATACACAGATTAAAACCAGTCCATGAATCCAAGGATATTGTATTCTCCTAAAGAGGTTCAAAGTATGCACAACATAACAAGGGATTTTAAGTCAGAGAAGGCTTTATGAAATAAGGACACCTGAGCTGAAACTTTTTTTTTCAACAGAGCCTATTTTTATTTATTAATTTAGGATGACAGATCTTTAAGCTTTACATTTTATTAATCTCTTCTTTATTTTCAGACTTTCTATTTTGGTATTTCACTAGAGGTTTAAAATTAGTTGTTTTTCTAGCTTTTTTTTAATTGCATGCCCAATTCATTCATTTGTTCTTTATCTTTTTTCATAGATCTAAGTGTTCAGAGATACAGCTTTCCCTATAAGTACTACTTTGACAGCATTCCACTAATTTTAGCATGATGTCTCATTGTTGTAATTATATTTAATGAAGTTATTGATTGTTTCTATGATTTCTTCTTTGATCCATTCATTCTTAAGATTAGGTTATTTGGTTTTCCATTAATTTTAATATATGATTCAAAGGCCTTTTGTTGAATGAAATTTTTATTGCACTGTGATCAGAAAAAATGTTCTATTTCTGCTTTTCTGCATTTGTTTGTGAGATTTTAATGCACTAATACATGGTTAATTTTTGTGAAGATGCTATAGCTTAGAAGCTAAGCTTTCCCATTCATTATTCTCCAGAAGTCTATCAAAGCTAATTTTTCTGAAATTCTATTTAACTCCTTAACTTCTTTCTCGTTTATTTTATGGTTAGAATTATCTAGGTCTGAGAGAGGTAAATTGACATCCACTATTAGTATATTTTTACTATTTCCTCCTGTAGCATTTAACATTCCTTCAAGAATTTGAATGCTATGCCATTTGGCACATATATGTTCAAAACTGATTTAATTTGTTGTTTGTGGTGCCTTTTGGCAAAATGTAGTTTTCATGATTATCTCTTTTAATTAGACTTACTTTTGCTTTGTCTGTGATCATGATAGCTACTCCTGCCTTTTTTACTTCACCTGAAGAACAATAGCTTTTGCTCCAGTCCCTTATTTTAACTCTATGCATATCTTTATGTTTCAAGTGTCTTTCTTGTAAACAACATATTACTGAATTTTGGTTTCTAATCCATTCTGTTATGCTTTTCCATTTTATGAGTGAGTTCATTCCATTCATATTCAGAATTATGAATGTTAACTGTGTATTTTTCCCCATCTTATTTTTTATACTTGTCCTCTATTTTACCCTATTCTCTCTTTAAGAATCTGTTTTGCTTCTGGCCAGGCCTCCCTTAATCTACCCTCCTTCTTATTTACCCTTCCCCCACTTTTCCCTTAACCCCTTTCCCTCATACTTCCCCACTGGGTAAGATGAATTTCTGTACCCAGTTGTATATGGATATATACTCTTCCCTCCTTAAACCAGTTCGGATGAGAATGAAGTTTTGCTTCAGTGAGGGTTTGCCTGCTTGCCCATTCCCCACTCTCTCTTCCATTGTATAAATGTTTCCTTTCAAGTCCCACTTATGTGAGATAATCTCCCCACTTCTTCCTTTCTCTTTCCTTGACTCCCTGTGCATTTCTCTTTTTCAGCTTTCTATCTTTATTTTGAGATCATCCAGACATAATAGAATCTGACCTAGGCCTTTATACCTTCCTACTAAGACCTCTGGTGATGATAAATTTCTGAAGGCTTCCATGTATTATCTTCCTATATAAGAATGTAAACAATTTAACCTTGTTTAGTCTCTTTTGGTTTCTCCCTCATATTTAGCTTATCATACATCTTTGGAGTCTTATATTTGAATGCCACATTTCTATTCAGGTTTGGTCTTTTCATCAGGAATGCTTAAAAGTCCTCTATTCATTAAATGCCCATTTCTCCCCTATAGGATTTTACTCAGTTGTGCTAGGTAGGTTATTTTTTGTTTGTAATCTTAGCTCCTTTGCCTTACAGAATATTGTATTCCAAATTCTCTTTTATTTTATTGTTGTAGCTGCTAAATCTTATGTTATTCTGATTATAACTCCACAGTATTTGAATTCTTTCTTTCTGGTTGCTTGCAATATTCTCTTTTTGTCTTAGAAGCTCTAGATTTTGGTTATACTTTTCCTGGGAGTTTTCATTTTGGGATTTCTTTCTGTAGCTGACTGGTAGAGTCTTTCAATTTCTACTTTTCCCTCTGGTTCTAAGACATCTGGGCTTCTTTCTTTTATAATTTCTCAAAATATTATATCTAAGCTGTTTTTTTTTTGTTGATGGCTTTCAAGCAGTTAAATGATTCTTAAATTATGTCTTTTCAATCTATTTTCTAGGTCAATTTTTCCTATGAAATATTTCATATTTTCTTCATTTTTTCCCCTATATTTTGACTTCATTTTGCTATTCCTTGAAGTTTCATGGAGTCATTGACTTCCATTTGGTGAATGCTAAATTTTAAGGGAGCATTTTCTTCCTTATTCTTTGTACCTCTTTTTACTACACTGTTAGTTTTCCTCTCTTCAGAAGGAGGGACTACAGGACTAGAAGTACATCTTACTGCTAGAGGATATTATTGGGTTCCATCTAACTTCTGATTGCTTTGCTGTTTTGGGGAGGAAAGAGGCCTTAGGGTCTATATCCAAGTCTTGAACCCTTTCCCACCAAATACTAGTCCAACAATGGACACATATAGAGACCAGCTTTATCCAAAGCGGTAACAAAATAGAAATAGGAGAAGGTATACATAGGAGGATATATATATGTATATATATGTATATATACATATATATATATAGATAGATAGAGATATAGATATCTATCTATATATCTATATATATCTATATCTATACATATATACATATATAGCTATATCTATATCTATCTATCTATCTATCTATCTATCTATCTATCTATCTATCTATCTATCTATATCTCAGACAACATGAGTGAAGGAGATTTCTCATCAGGAATGAGATAATTCTGTTCAACCAAGAGAGATATTCCTTGATTCAACTCAAGAGGAAACTCCCAAAAGTTTCTAGAGTAGCAATCTGGGAATAAAGATATGATGGAGACTGCTCACTTTTCTCATGTCTTTCCACAATCTTTTCCATCAGCAACTTGAAGTGGGATTTGCTTCTTCCATATTCCCTCTAAAGCTAGAAGCCAAGAGGCACCGAAAGCAATGTTTAGAGAGTCATGAAGAAGATTGGTGCTCTAAGAGTACTGAAGAGAACTGACCCTGAAGAATCTCAAAAGGGCACAGGCTGAGAACCAAACCTATTTCACCTCTGTTCAACCCTGCCCCTCATGTAGGGCAGGGCATTCATCTCTACCAATAGAGAGACAGTCCTATACCAATGGGCTTTGGGACGGTGGTTACATTACCATTGAGGAAGCTGAGTCAGACCAAGGTCAGAGATTAAGTGACTTGCCTCTAGTCACACAGCTCGTAAATGTCTGAGACTGGATTTGAACTCAGGTCTCCTGATCAGATCTTCCTGACTTCAGGCCTAGCACTATTGGTATAGATCCCAAATGGTTGAGAACTGAGGAAGTGAAGGCAGTGAGTAGAGATGATTCTAGGAGTTTGACAGTGAAAGAAAAGAAGGATAATTTAGAGGGACATCAAAATCCAGTGAAAGGTTTCAAAAGATGGATTAAGAGTATGTATTTAGGTAGTGGGGAAGGAGCCTACAGAGAAAGGAAATTGGAGATAGAGAGAGGGACTGAGCAGGAGTCCAAAATGGTTGGTGGGTCAAGTTCTTGAAGGTAATGAAAAGGAACAGTATCAAGGTCAGAAGCAGGAAGGCAAGACAAGATCTCCTCCTCAGAGCCGGGGTAAAGGATAAGAGGGTGGTAAGGATAGAGAAGAACTCTTAGATGTGGAGGAAGCCAAGTGAGGGAGCTCATGATAAATAGCCTCAATTTTCCCAGTAAAGAAGGAGGGAGAGACTTTTGCTAAGTGAAAGGGATCAAGAAATGGGGGGATAGAGTTAGGGGCTTGAGGAGAGAAGACAAAGTTTGGGGAGGTCCCAATAGAAGTTGGATAAAGAACTGGTCAAGCAAAAGTAAGAAAGTAGCTGTGCAGTTACTGCCGGTCTGATGGATATGAGATAATGTGAATGTATAGGGGACTAAGACATGGTATGGTACCCTTGAGTGACATTCAGGAACTTAGAGGCACAAGTGGAAAAGGAGGGTGGTGGGTGATCCAGGGTTGTTGATGGGAAAGGTATGAATAGCTACAGGATAAGGGGCAAGAAAATCAGAGGTGGAGTATTAGGTGTAGATAAATTTCTTTTTCTATAGAGTCAGAACAGTTAGCAGAAGAAAGTGAGTCCAGAGCAGGTGTGATTGATTGGGACAATGGGGTGGAGGAAGAGAACAAAGAATAGTTTTAGGAGGAGTAAGATATGGGGGGAGGGAGGGAGGGGGAGAGAGAGAGAGAGAGAGAGAGAGAGAGAGAGAGAGAGAGAGAGAGAGAGAGAAAGAGAGAGAGAAAGAGAGAGAGAGAAAGAGAGAGAAGGTTGGGAGGTTGGGAGGGAGAGGATACTAGCCAGCAAATATGGAAAGTCCTTTTCAAACCTTAAAGTGCTATATAATGGCTGCTATATTAATTTGCATATAAAAGGTGATCCCTAAATGGAGGCTGACTGTATAGATATTCTCAGTTGTGAAAAAGGAGCCAAATGTTAAAACGTTCAACTTCACTTTTTATTCCTAACATTTTTATGCAACATTAGGAAAAAACTATTGGTTAGGTATGAGCAGCTAGGTGGTGCAGAGGATAGAGCACCAGGCCTGGAGTCAGGAAGACCTGAATTCAAATCTGGCCTCAGACACTATCTGTGTGACCCTGGGCAAAGTCAATTAACCCTGTTTGGCTCAGTTTCCTCATCTGTAAAATGAGCTGGGGAGGGAAATGGCAACTTGCCCAAAAAAAACCCACCCCAAAACAAAAAAATCTTAAATGGGGTCATGAAGAGTTGGACACAACTGAAGTGCCTGAAGAACAACAAATGTGTTAGGTAAGACAAAATTAGTTGCAGATACAAAGGTGAAGTCATAAATTATGCTATTTCTAATGTACATGATGATGATATTAATAATAATGTTGTCATTACCTTATATTTATATAGAACCTTATGCTTTCCAAAGAGTTTTCATATCCTTTATTTGATAATAGGCAAAAAGGTTAGAAAGAAAAGGAATGGACAACCAGAGATGCAAATGTAAGATGGAAAAGAAGAAAGGAAAGGAAGGCAAATAGTCAATAGAAAGGAAACAGAAGTAAAAGAAACTTAATAATACCCTGGAACAATCTTTAGGAATAATAGGTCACTAAGAGGTGCTAAAGTAAGACACCAAACATAATTTCAAAGGAATAGGTAAAAGAAAAATCTAAAAATAAAAAAGTGGTCATATACCTCAGTCTCAGTTTCTACTATCTTTTAGGAAAAGAAAGTTGGACAATTTAGACAGAGCTAAAATAATAGCAATTGAAATTAGATACCTCACCAGGATATCAGGAAGAAAGTATAGCATAAGAAAATACCTGCTTTTCTGGGTTTCTTTCTTTTCCTATCAATTAAAGAATGATAGTGCAAAGAGGGGGATATGTGAGGAGTGGGTTTCCCACTACCTCTACACTATATTAACAGAAAAATACCAAAAAACAAATACTGCATTATAACAAGACAGCAAAAGTAACTTTTCCCAAGGCATCCTTTGAAGGATATTGAAATATTAAACACATTAACAAAAATCTCTTATTGATGAGTAAAAATTACTCAATGCCTTTATTTTATGTTTGATCATTACTGTATACATTATTCTCCAGGTTCTGCTCACTTCACTCTGCATCATATGAGTGCTCCCAAGTTATTCTGAAATTATCCCTTTCATTATGTAATTTTCCATTACATTCACATATCTCAATTTGTTTAGTCATTTCCCTATTAATGGATATTCCCATAGTTTCCAGTTCTTTGCTACAACAAAAACATGAATATTTTTGTACACGTGTGTTCTGCTCCTTTTTGATCACTTAGGATGATAGTCTTATTGTATTATCAATGGGTCAAAAGATATGTACAGTTTAGTGACTTCTGAGGCATAGTTCTATGGCTGAACTACTATATAATATCTATTATTTTCCTCTTTAATCATCGGGGTAGAAGCTAAGACTTTATTTTATTTCTACTTTTCTGGTGATTCATGTTTTGGAGTATTTTCATATAGTGGATAGATTGAATATTTTCCTTTGAAAATTGCCTCTTCTTATCCTTTGACCCATTTGTAATTGGGAAATGGCTCTTATTCTTAGAAATTTGACTCAGTTTATTATATATCTTATAAATGAGAATTTTATAAGAGAAACTTGTTGCAAAACTATATTGAAGAATGGCTGAAGAAATTGTGGTGTATGAGTGTGATAGAATACTACTGTGCTATAAGAAATGATGAGCTCAATGATTTTAGAAAGGCATGCATGAATTGCATGAAATGATGAAGAGTAAAGTGAGCAGAACCAAGAGAGCGCTGTATGCAGTAACAGCAACATTGTTTTAAGAATCACTTTGAGCGAATAAGTTATTTTGACTATTATAAATACCCAAATTAACTATAAAGGATGTATGAAGAAAAACACTATCTACATCCAGAGAAACAACCAATAAATAGATGTATAGAACAATTTTAAATATATATGAATATATGTGTGCATATATACGTACATATATGCATACACACATATATGTGTATACATATACATATATATATATATTTGTGTCTAATGGTAGGCATCTCTAAGGTAGGTGGGTAGGGGGGAGGAAGAAAAAAAGGAAACAAAAGAAATTTACACAGTAATTTTGTTGTATATTTAAAAGGAACAGCAAGTTGTACATAGTAGATTTGTATTTTCATGTGCAATTATCTTTTTATTGTACTGTGTTATAGAAATGTTTGTTTTATTCCATAAATTAAAAATTAAAAAAAATTTAAAAAGCAAAGATAGCAAAGGTGTCATTCTCGCCCCCCCACCCCATTTTTGAGACTAGATCTCCTGTCTTACCTAGTCTGGAAGTGCAGTGGCCAGTCCTAGAACTGATTACCGTGGGTGCTGATTTCAGACCTGGGCTAGTTTGCCCCTTCAGCAGCTTCGGTGCCCCCTGCCCCTGGGATCTCTTAATATTCATCTTGTATTTAGTCCAGACACCAAATCGAATTAACCTACTATAGCTCAGAACTGCCAAGCTCAAGTGATTCACCAACTTCGCCTCTCTGAATTACAGAAATTATAGGTATATACCGCTGCATCTGGTACAAATTCCCCGCTCCTTCCTCCAGTTTACTTTTTCCCTTCTCCTTTTAGATGAATTAGTTTTATTTATGCAAAAACTTCTTAATATTATATAAATAAAATTGTTCATTTTATCTTCTGCATTGTCTCTATCCCTTGTTTGCACACAAACCTTTCCCATATCCATAGTTGAAAGGGTAATCTCTTTCTTCCTCTTCTAATTTGTTTATGATATGACCTTTTAGATCCACGTCATCTATCCATTTGGAGCTTATTTGTTGGTTTATGACTAATTTTTTCCAGATTTTTCCATTTCCTTTTTCCCCAGCAGATTTTGTAGAATAATGAGTCCTTACTCCTGTATCTTTGGTGGTCTTTGGCTTTATGGAACACTAGGCTACTAGTTTCATCCACTGCCCTATGTTGTAAACTTAATCTATTTCCTTAATTGACTGCTCTCTTTTTCTAACCCTTATTGAGTAATGTTGATGACTGCTATTCTTTCTTCTCAATTTAAGAAAATCATTTTTTCTTTGAGATTCTTTCCTTTTGTTTTTTCAGATGAATTTTTTTTTCCTAATTCTTCAAAGTTATCCCTTGGCACTGACCGGTATAGCACTGAATAAGTGAATTAATTTTGGTAGTATTGTCATTTTTGTTATGTTGACTTAGTCTACCCATGGGCAGTTAATATTTCTCAAATTATGTTGATATTTCCTTATTCCTCTAAAGTGTATTTTGAAGCTGAATGCATAAAGTTACTCTTGTGTTTTTTTTAGTCAGACTCTGAAACATCACACACACACACACGCACACACATTTTGTAATTATTTTGACTGGTGTTTGGTTCTATTCAAATTCATTAGTGAATTTTGTTATTCATATATTGCGATGCTAATGGTTTATGTTGTTTACTATATATTCTTCAACTTTGTTGAACTTATTGTTTCATTTAGGTTTTTAATTTATTTTGTAGCAATCTCTAAGAAAACCATCATATCATCTACAATATTCAATTCCTTTAAACTATCACACTGGGAGCAGATAGGTAGTACAGTGAGTAGAGCACTGGTCCTGGAGTCAGGAGGACCTGAGTTCAAATCTGACCTCAGACACTTGACACACTTACCAGCTGTGTGACCTTGGGCAAGTCACTTAACCCCAATTGCCCTGCCTTCCCTCCCCCCCAAAAAATAATAAACTATCACACTGAAATATGGGTGGGGGCCAACCTCAGATAATTATCCTGCTTCACTTAAACTGAGATGTTAGCTGAGATGCCTTAATGTGATGAGAATACCTTTTGATCATTCACTAAATGTGTCTGTTGTGTGATCAGTCTTAGGCTTTAGACTAAGTTGGAAAAGTGCTAGGTATCTTTGACAGTTGTTGGATAAACTGGAGTGATATTGCACAAGAAATCGGTTGACTAGTTGAGGAACTTGGTCACATCCAGTGAGGTTTGTACACAATTATTTAAGCTTGTTGGAATCAAGGGTTCTAGTATCTGGCAGTTCGGTGGTAGAAGCCTGAAGCCAAACCTCTGAAAAGGAATTGCTTGGAGGTGGCAGGAGCCCACCTTGCCTTCAGTTGCCTTCCTCTCCCCTCCTCTTGACTGGAGGAGGACTTAATGAATTCTGGAGCACCAGAGGATTTTGATTTTTTTATTGAAGTCTTAGAAGTGTCTCCAAGACGCTCCAGTAGCAGATAGTAGAAATGTCTGCATCATGAGCTGACGAAAGCCTGGACATGATAAGAAAAGGTAGATTCAAGGCTCTACAGGGAGCCCAGCAGAAAGGCCACACCCTTAAGGGGAATATCTTGAAGACTATAGGGCAAGTACTTCTAGGAACTATGAGTTAGCCTTTGCCACATGTACTTTTAATCTTGAGCTCATTTTCCATTGCATTCTGTATATCCTGTTTGGAGAGTGTGTCACAGACCTTTATTTAGGGGAAGGGGGCAGGGAAAGCATTTTGTAACATCTCCATCACTATTGTAAATGCCTATTTTTTTAAAAAGAGGTATAGGAGGTCTGAGAGGGTACTGGAAGGTAAGCATGCTTGAATGGTTGGCCTAGGGAGGGTAGGAAACTCCTTCCCTTCCTTGGAAGGCATTTCCTTTTTTCCTAGTCAGGCACAATTGAGGCACTTGGTGTGGAGGTGGAGTTGAAGGAGGCCAGAGAGGATGTCAGGAAGAACATCAACTATGTGGTTCAGTGGATAGAGTACTGGACTTAGAGAAAGGATGCCAGAGTTCAAATCTTGCCTCAGACACTAACTAGCCATGTGACCCTGGACAAATCACTTAGTCTCTTTTGGCTCCAATTTCCTTGTCCATAAAATGGAGGTAATAATAGCATTTCTTTTACAAAATTGTTGTGAGGATCAAATGAGATCCTTTACTAATATATAAAGCACTCTGCCAACCTTAAAGCACAATATAAAAGCTAGCTTTTATTATTACAAGCTAATTAAGTCTGACTGAATAATTGATGTCAACTGATAGTCATGTGGAGAAGAATACCAGTCAGGGTTTATGAGCTACAGCATTAGAAAATCATCACCCCCAACTCCTCAAAGTCCCCTACAAGCCTAAATAGAGATACAGGCAGGCACATTCTGGATATCCACCCTGCCAGTGCCAGTTCAATTTGGGGAAAATAGCTCCAGAGCCTATGATACATATATAGATATAGATATGGATACAGATATAGATGCATGTATATCTATAGATATAGGAAAATAGCTATTGGCAAAATAGCTCCAGAGTCTGTCATATATATATGTATATATACATACGTGTGTGTGTATAATGTCAGTCCTGCCATCCTCAGTCATCTGCAAATTACTACATAGATGTCTTTGTTCTTTCATTTGTGAGGATAAATAGATGTTATAAACCATATTATAACAATAATAGGTTTGTTTGTTACTTCCAGCAACATCCCAGAAGGGATCTTATGTTCTTCCTTCCTTCCTTCCTTTTTTTGTTTCTCTTTTTTTCTTTCTCTTCAAAAATTGTGTTCAGTTTAGTAGATGAAGCAAAGTACTTTGGAAGCCATTAAGATCAAAGCTACGGGTGATTATTAAGCATAAACATATGTACTTATACATGTACTTGGATATGTGCACATATATGTAAAATTTCATTTCATATGTCCTCACACTCTCCCTCTTAAAATCCTTCTATCTCCTGGTACCAAATGAAGCCTGGATTTCCCCTGAAAACGTTACCTTTCTGACCATCTTCTCTACTGCTGGTTACTTCTCTCAGGGCCCTTGACTCAGAGCACCAGGATAATTCAGGATACCCTGTTCCCATGGAAACATGCTGACTGTTTCTCAGCCACTGTCACCTAATCACTCACCAGTGGCTCCTGTGAAGTTCACACTATCTGATGATATTACCTTGTAAAAGTTCTTGTTGCTGCCACCTACCAACCTCAAAGTTCCTTGCCCAATTTACTTAATGACTTCAGCAACTTTCTCACAGTCTTTCTCTCCTCTCCTGGTGTAGGGGTGGGGAACCTGTGGCCTCAAGGCCACGTGTGGCCCTCCAGTTTCTCAATCCTTTTATTAAGGGTATTTGTTTTGGGAAGTTCGTATTCTGTCAAAGGGCCACACTTGAGGATCTGGAGGATCACATGTGTCCTCAAGGCCACAGGCTCCCCACCCCTGGAGTTGATGAATTAGGTAGGTAAGTAGCTTAGGAGTAAAGTATTGGTTGTTGAGTCTGGAAGACCTGAGTTCTAATCTTTTACCATAGACTTGTTAGCTTGTTTGTCCTTGGACAAGTCACTTTATCTCTCTTAGCTGCAGCTTTGCCAAAGTTAAATTGGGATAATAATATCACCTACTTTACATGGCTATTGTGAGGATGAAATGAGACAATATACGTAAAATGCTTTGCAAACTTTAAAGGACCACTTATGTGTTGCGTGTTATTATCATTATTATTATCGGTGGCTTCAGTTTTCACATTGATTGTCCCATTAACCCCTGGCCATTCACTTTTTCCATTCCCATGATGTCCACCTTGTTGTATTTCATACTTTTTTTTGAAGAGAACCAAAGATATCATCATAGATGATGTCTTAACTTGCCCATGAACTGGATTTAAGTGAGGTAGAGTTGTAAGCCTTGCTCTTTATTCCAGAGTCATCAAAGTCCAGTGGCAAGACAAAATTGAAGACAACTGGTGATGGTCAGTGATGCAGAGGATAACTTTGGTGTCTTTGATGTCTGATGACCAAGCTCTAAGCACTCCACATGCCCTGCTTCAGCTGGCTTCATGACCATTGAAACAAATTGTTCTCATCTGCCCATTCTGCCGGGGAAGTCTTCACACACTTGGGGTATACATTCCCCCTAACTCACCAATGGATTTCACTCAACCTTGGCCATGCATTAAGACCTTGTCATTACATAAAATACGGTTTGATTTATGATAGGCTTGCCTTACCTAGAACTTATTCAGCCCTGAAGAGCTCAGGGAAAACTATTTAAGCCTGCAGTGACTGCTTTCCAGTGTCTTGATGCCCTTATAAAATACTACTATCTCCAGTTAAACCTTTGTTGCCCTGATTTTGCAGCCCAGAGGCTAAGCCTGTTGTTGGACAATTTTCTCTCCTTTTGATAGAAGGTCTAGCCCTTCTCCTCCAATCTCTTAGAATCCTAGAAAAAGAACTTTATTTTCTTTCTCTGCCCATTTTCCATTTTCAGAGTTCATGTGATACCAATGGGTTTTCTCCACATAGTCAAACTAGATTATGAAAAATGTTATGTCCTTGTGTGATGCTCCACTTGAATGGCCTAGATAGTGTGTTTTAGAAAGTGGGTTGCCTTCTATGACTGCTTTTTCTATTTGGGGTTCACTGTGGGAGGTCATCTCAGAATTCAGCTTATGCTTTCAGAGTTTCTAAAAATTCTGTTTCCTTAGGATGCCTCTTTTAAATATTAGTGAGAATGGTATCCATAAGAGTTTGGTACTTTATTACAAAGGCATCCCAAGGAACAGAAAGCACCATGACTATGCTAAAGATCAGGAGAGCCCCTTTAAAAAGTCAGTCCTGCCATCCTTGGAGTCTTCTGCTAATTACTACATAGATATCTTTGTTCCTTCATTTGTGAGGATAAATAGATGTTATAAACTATATTATAACAATAATAGGTTTGTTTGTTACTTCTAGCAACATTCTAGAAGTTTTCATTATGTTTTTCCATCCTACCTTCCTTCGTTTCCTTCTTTTCCTTCCTTTTCTTCTTTTCCTTCTGTAACAACAATTCTGCTTGCAGCTACTGTGGCTGTGTAAGGCCAATAATACCAGCAGACAAGAGGGCTGCTAGCACAAGTTCTTTGATCCACTTTTCTAAGGAAAGCAACTTTAAGGGGTTAATAATCTCACTTTAATTAAACATACATATATCATTCACGTAGTTCAGGGGAAAAAGTCAGCTCCTTGAACTTTAGAAAAAACACAAACAGAAATTGCAGGCAGAAATTATATAAACAGAGCAAAATAACACAAATCAGCAGAAAGGCTTCTAGCTGTCTGACCAAGACATTACATACATAGTTACCAGAGAGAGAAGCACCAACATCTGGGTTTTCAAAGCTAGGGGGAGGTTCTTTAACAATGGCTACCCAGAGTCTCATCTGGTCAAATCACATAACACTCTTCCAGTGAGTGAGCCCCAAGCAAAATGCTAACCTCAGAGTATGTATACACTTCTTCGTGGTCAGAGGGAGTCACAACCATGTGGCTGAAACCTATGTGACCTAGGCCTTCCTGTGACTCAAGCAGGTCATCAAAGACTCCCGATTCAATCAAAGGCTCTTAATTGAAACAAAGGCAAGACTCAAAGGCACTTGATTGCCTTAGTGCTAAGAAGCACTCCAAAATAAAAGACAACAAGGGTTCTACTCTACTTCCCATTATACCTTTCTTTCCTTTCTTCCCTCCTTCCTTCCTTCCTTCCTTCCTTCCTTTCCTTCCTTCCTTTCTTCCTTCCCTCCTTCCTTCCCTCCTTCCTTCCTTCCTTCCTTCCTTACTTCCTTCCTTTCCTTCCTTCCTTTCTTCCTTCCCTCCTTCCTTCCCTCCATCCCTCCTTCCTTCCTTCTTTCCTTCCTTCCTTCTTTC
Organism: Phalanger gymnotis; assembly: GCA_028646595.1. Taxonomy (NCBI): domain Eukaryota; kingdom Metazoa; phylum Chordata; class Mammalia; order Diprotodontia; family Phalangeridae; genus Phalanger; species Phalanger gymnotis. Next base: position 344,394,558 of record CM053622.1, on the reverse strand, counting down.
CTTTCTTCCTTCCTTTCTTCCTTCCTTCCTTCCTTCCTTTCTTCCTTCCTTTTTTTGTTTCTTTTTCTTTCTTTATCTTAAGAAATTGAGTTCAGTTTAGTAGATGAGGAGAGGGCTTATGGCAAAGTACTTTGGAAGCCATTAAGATCAAAGCTATAGGTGATTATTAAGCATAAGCCTGACCGGTTAATCCTTGCCACACTTACCACTCAAAGAGGTAGCATGGCAAAGCAGAGAATGTCCTAGACTTAGATTCAGGAAGACCTGGGTTCAAATCCTACCTTGGCTGCTTATATGTAACTTTAGGCCAGTCATGGAGCCTGTGATTCCTCACTACTAGAATGGGAAAATGGTGACAGTAGTAATTACCTCACAGAGTTGTTGCGAGCCCCAAATGAGACAAAATACATAGAGCGCTTTGGAAATTTTAAAGGGTAGTATGAGTCATTATTGTTGTTAATTATTATCATTACTGAAGAGGTACATAATTGTAACAGTCAGGGGCTGTTGGCTTTATGGTTTCTGTTTCCAGATAGAAAGAGAAATGACCATGAAATAATGCTCTCATCTCTTGGTAAAAATTGTAGCATAAGGACATTTTTTTCTCTCTCTTCATTGACCTTATCTTGGTTAAGCTACATCGCCACTGTCAATGCCACCTATCGTGACAGTCTTAGTTACCACACTGAGATCGGCACCTGTGTTCTTGAGTTCCTCGTCTTGGAAGTCAAACAGAGAAATTCTCTCTTTGTAATTTTCATCTTCTTCAAGGTATCAGAGCCTAAAGCCAATGACTTTGAAGGCGGGAGCTTTGTCTTATTCCATCTTGTAGCCTTCTGGTGCAGCAGGTCCCATTGCAGGCTGTAGATAAAGTTCCAGGCCTGGAGTTAGGAAGACTCATCTTCTTGAGTTCAAAGCTGGCCTCAGACACTAGCTGAGACTCTGGACGAGTTACTTAACCCTCTTTATTTCAGTTTCCTCATCTGTAAAATAGGCTGGAGAAGGAAATGGCAAAGCACTCCAGTATCTGTGCCAAGAAAACCCCAAATGGGGTCACAGAGTTAGACGTGATTGGAAATGACTGAACAACAAAAGCCCCCTGTCAGGCACAACGCCCTTACACAGAGTAGGGTTAGGGTTTATTTGTTGAATTGAAAACGAGGAAATGTGCAAGGGACAAAATGAAAGTAGTTCTTTTAGGTGAGAGGAGGAAATGTTTGACTTTACTGGGTAATATTTTTCTCTGATGCTTGTGACCAAGTGTCATCGATATTGAGTACTTTTTGGGTACAACATCAGGAATAGTCATGTTATAATCATCATAATTCTGGAGCGGAAACATCACTGAATTTGGAGGTTTTAGTGCTTCAGATATTACATCATAGCTTAGTTTTTTCTAAAGGAAAAAGCTGACATTAAAATTGTTTTATGTGTCACACAAAGGAATTTGCATTATATTTGGAATAGGTGTATGGGTTGATCCCAAGTGTAAAATTTTGGTCATAGAATCAAAGATTGAGAGCTGAAACTTAGAGGTCCTCTAGTCTAAACTCTTCATTTTACAGATAGTAAAAATGATGATTCATTTGTATGGCATTCAAAGGTTTGCCAAGTGCTTTACATTCATTATCTTATTTGATCTTCACGATCACTGCTTAAGGTACGTGTTATTATCCTTATTTTGTGGATGAGGAAATAGAGGCTCAGGTGTTAAGTGATTTGCCCAAGGTCTTACATCTGGTATCTGATCCTAGATCTTCCTGCTGCCAAGGCTAAGCACTGTGTTTCCTAAGATGAAGAGACTGAGACCCAGAGGGGTGAGGTGTCCTTTTCAATGCCACAACAGAGAAGAGCCAGGATTCCAACCTGAGTCCGTAGTATTTATTATCAATTAAACTGGCCGTGGAAGAACCAACTACTGCTTAGCAGTTAGGACTACTTGAATGAGCTCAAGTTGTGAGAGCAAGCTGTGGAGTGTAAACACTTGTTTCTAGGATGGTGTGGCCCTGAGAAGGTACAACACTCACCTGGATACTGTGGTTTTCTGCATACCACTAATGATTTTGTATTATATTATTTTACTGCAAGGGAGATTAAAATCAATTTGGAAAAAAAGTTGTTTGAATTCCTTCCCATTTTTTGACCAGTCTTATAATAGGAGAAGACTTTGAATGAAGTCTTGGTAATGTGGGAGAATAAGCATCTGAATCCAAAGGGGCGTGTTTTATTTGGGGTGGGGGTGTTGCCTGGAGCAGGGTAGTAGTACTGGGGTTTTGAAGATGGAAGAAGGGTAGTGGAATGCTCCCAGAAGGGCTTTTTCATGTATGATTGGCTATTCCGGAAGGGAGCACTATGTGACTGGGACTGGCTATGTGACTGTAATGATTTGCATGTTCATTGTTAATTTGTAAGTTCCTCATTCATACATGCATTTCACCTGTCACCTCTGCAAACACCCATCATCTGAGATGTGTGTATTGAGAACCTTTCCTATGCCTAACATTGTTTCAGTTGAACAACCACCTTGGGAAAAATGTGATGTTAGGTTTTCCCCTATCATTCCTGTTGGCTATGTGGAGTGTTAGTGGACCTAAACTTAGTTCTTGCATTCTCTCTCTTCCTAACTCTCTATAGCAGGAGAGAATTTGTTTGTGGGGAAAGGTAGGGGATTATTCAGAGAAAATTCTCACCCAAGACAGTCACTGTACATGAGAGTTACCCATCCCTCAGGGAGTCCTGGTCTGTGCCCCCTTGAGAGCAGAGGGGGATTGTTGTTGTTTGTCCTTTGTTCTCAAATGACATCAGGAAGGTGATGCCATGACTTGCAGGTGAATTGGATTTAAGTGGGAGAGACTGTGCAAAGTCATCAGCTTCACTTTCTCCTCTGGAGTCATTTGGGTCCAGTAGCAAGATATAGATCAAGACGACTGTAAATGGCCCCAGACGTAGTAGGAGAAAGTGGGCCATGAAAGAGTCACCATGGTGATGGGACATTGGTGGTGTGGGTGAATATTGGACTGGTAAAGCCCTATCATTCTAGACGATGGCACACTGTGGTACTGGTACAATGATTGCCCAGAGGGGAAAGTGTTTACCCAGGAAGAAGTCTGCTTCCACCCTATGATGGCACCTTGTATCAATACCCTATTATTTGCTAGTTTCAGTTCTGCAGCCTGGTATAAATCACTGTTTTCATACCTATATTTCTGATTTTGTCTATGTGGGTACCTCCTTTACTGGTGTTAATCACAGCCCCTGAAAAACTTAGTAGATGGACTTTGAGAGTGGATGTAGTCAAAGAATTCATCATTTGTCCAACCAGGCAACAAGCCCCTCTGAGCTAACAATAGTTATGTTGGTTCTATTAAAACAGACACATACATGGAACCCATCTCTGGTCCCCAGTTAGAAGCTTTTCTAGCTTAATGGATGCAGCCAAAGATTTAAATATGCTGACATTGAGTTCCAGTTCCAGAGTCCCCTCTACACCATGATGAAGCTTTATTTGGAATAGGGCCATAGTGGAAGATACCAGGCAGGAATGATGATCCTGAGTGGAGATGTATACAGGTAACACACTAGACTCTTCAAGGTTACCAAAATAAAGGCCTTTGGAGGAATGAAAATGTATATGAACAATTTAAAAATGACCAGTGGGACATTAGCACTGGAATTTGCAGATGTTTACTAAGAAGAAACATGATTACTATGCATCAGATTTGCATATTAACATCTCCTGTTCATTTCTGTCATTTATCTTTCATTTTTAATAACCCATAGGGTACTGGAAATTTCTCAAAGATTACTTTATTGCTTCAGATGCAAAACAAAACAAAAGAAAACCCTTTTGCCCTGAATATAGTACTTCTATAATAGCCCCAATTTTTGGAAAGGACTTTTCGCCTTTGTTCTTAAAGACTATGCCAACACAGAAAAAGCCAGAGCGGGGTTAGAGAGAGCTATCTGTATAAAACCATTTTTATTACAGGATGGCAATGTCAGAACCTTGCAGAATTCCAACTCCTGGTCTGGGCATAAAGATCAATTTAACTTTACAATTGTTTTTAGAAAAGGCATGCTGATTGAATGGCCGGAGGATAATTTAACTCTCCTTGTTACTCTGAAGACCAAAATTCCCTCCCAGTCTGCCATTCCCCATATGTGATGTTTCCCCTTATTAAAATATAAGTCCCTAGAGGGAAAGGACTGTTCTGTTCCTTGTTATTTGTATCCTCAGCACAGTCCCTGGCATAGACACTTAATAAATGCCTATTTCTTCATTCATTCACTCATAAGGAGTTAAGTTAGAATCAGAATAAGGCAGAGAAGGAGACACCTTAGTTTTGTTTTTTAACCTATCTTTTGTTAGCCTTCCTTCAATAGTTCAAGGAATCATTTCCCTGGTATCAATTCCTCTTCCATGGAGAACTCCTCAGTGTTTTAGTAGGCTATCTTTATGAGTTGCTGTGACCCTCTGTTCCCCTACCTTGCCCCCAGCCCCCAACAAATTAAGGACCAGTGGTAAATCTCTCTGAATTTAGGTGGGTGGCTTTTTTCTCTGATAGACAGACATATGTCCGTTGCTGGTGGCATATTGGAAACCTTTCTAGCTTGGCAGGGCCTGCTGGAGCTTGTTCTCTGCTGGCACAGCCTTCGAGAGCCTGGTGTCACCTTCCTGACATGGTGAGATATAGGGATAGGCGGAGTGGAGAAAAATATGGAATGTTAATGAATTTGAATACCCCTAGTCTTTGTTGAACAATCCCGTTTCAAGCTGTAGTAGAAGTTGTGACTAACCACTGATACGACTCTTCAGCCAGTGATAAGTGGAAATTAAATTGTCCTTCAGTGTTTCCAGATTTCTAAATGCTACTTTCCTGAATATGTTCATCAAGTCCTTAATTTGGGACCCCTGAACTAGGTTTTTAAAAAATGTTTTGATATCTATATTTCAATATAATTGGTTTTATTTGTAACAGTATACATTTTATGTACTTAAAAAACATTATTATGGGGAAGGGGTCAATAGGCTTCACCTATAGACTGCCGAAAGGTAGGGCCCTGATACAAAAAAGGCTAAGAACATCTGATGGTCATTCTCTAAGTTTCATTGTATGTTTTAGACCTTTGAAAGACAGGAGACCGAGATCATAGTTTTTTTTTTTTAATTTTCCCAATTATATGTAAAACAATTTTTCACATTCTAAAAATAATTTTGAGTTCTAAAATTCTTTTCCTCCCTTCTTGATAAGCAAGCTATTTGATATAGGTTATACATCTGCAGTCATGCAAACATACTTCCGTGTTAGTCATGTTGCGAAAGAAAACACCGCAAGGTCATAGAATTAAAGTGGCAAAGATAGAGAATTGAAAGGGTCCTTTAGTTCAGCTTGCTCATTTTTCAGATGAAGAAACTGAGGTCCAGAGGATTTAAGTGACTTGCCTGATGTCACAGAGATAGTAAAATATTTCCATGCTGGAATATAAACTCCTTATATTAGTAGTACTTGTTTCATTCTTTATATTTCGATTCCCAACACGTAGCACAGTGCCTGACACATAGCATGTGCTTGATAAATGTTTATTTATGGACTGATTGACTAGAAAGGTTAGATTTTGAACCTAGTATATGGTCTCAGACTGTTCCTCTGTATATGATTAGAAATGGTACATCTTCCCTGGAGGGCCCCAGTTCCACCACAAGGCTGATAGCTCCTTCAGAATTTCATGAGTCACAAGCTTGGTGATAGCAGCTGTTCTTCTTTACTACCTCTTTCCTTACCCTCAAGGATAGAGATTTCCCAAGAGGCCCCATACTACGCATAAGCATGATGGTTTATTTTTGGTTGTCATAGCTGGATATTCTTTAATGAATAAATGAATGACAAGAGTCCTCTAGAACTCACCCACGTGTTTTGCTCCACACAAGGGAGTGTCTGACCATTCCATGATATTCATAGTCCTATTGCCATCTATGGTTTCTTTTTATTACATGAGTGATAGAAGTGTCTTTTCTCTACTGAGTAGATTTTATTGTTGAATGACAGAGAGGTAGATACTCCTGGAACTTGGAAAATGTAGCTACTAAAGCTTTATTACATCAGGTCACCCGTTGCTCATTGATTCCGGCAGCAAACCCACCATCTATGCTCAGATTAAAAGTTTTCATAATCACATTATTCTCAGACACGATATAATATAGTAGAAGAACACTACACTTGGAGTTAGAAGATCTTGGTTTAAGTCCCAGTCCTTATACATGCTAAATGTATGACCTTAGGAAACTGACACTGTTATCATCTAATCAAATGAGATAATGTATGGTGGGGATTGATTTAGTAAACCAATCAAATCACCCTGCCCCAGTTGAAGTAATTGACAAGAAGCTAATACCCTTGTCGGGGAGAACTATCAATCAATCAATCAGACTGACCTAAGTATGAACGAGGCTTACACATTAATCACTCCTGGTCTTTAGACTGGGTACAAAAAGTAATTTAAAAATTTAAATGTCTTTGAAAACGATTAGATGAAGTAGAGTTCTGATTCACAGGAAATGTGTTCAGATTGGTTAAGGAAACCTGGTCATGCCCTGTGGGTTATCTCTTAAATAGAGAGCCAGCTTAGAAACTCAAGGATTCAAGCATTTAACAGCCTAAGTGTTGAAGTCTCTAGCCAATCTGAGAAGGAATTGCTTGGGGGTCAGAGTGGGATTACATCAGTGAAAATTTGGCTCCTGCCTAGTCTCCTCTATCCACTCTTGACAAAAAGAAACCCTTGTGAACTCTGGAGAATAAGAGGATTTTGACTTGTTCTTTAGAACCTTACCAGCTTCCCTAGGATAGCAGGTACTATTGTCAGATTGTAAGGATGGACTAGAAACAAGAAAAAAAGGTGGAGTCAAGACTCTACAAAGAGCCTCACTGAAAAGCTACCCTCTCAGTGGGATACCTTCAAAACTACAGCAAAAGGACTTCTACAAGCTGGGAGTTACTTCTTTGTCATAAATGTTCTATAAGCTTGAGACCACTTTCCTCTGGTCTGTGTACATACCACTGTAATTATTGTTTTGTGTCAACTACTGTCAACAGGAAATCACAACTTCATGAAACATGTGAAAAACTGGGCTTATTAAAAGAGAAATGAACATGCTAGTGGAACCCTATGCAAGTGCAAAGAGTTCATAATCCAAACAGAAGCTTTTGTATTTATGACAGTACAACAAAGGAAGGAGGAGGAAACACAAATTTCCTCCAAAATAGGAGTGGCATGTGAGAAGGAAAGGTGCAGCAGGGGTGGGAAAAGGACTAAACCCTTTCCAAGGGGAAGAGGAAGGTGGTGGTAAAAGTGACAGTCCTTCCGCTAGATCATGAAGGGAGGGGAGTCTGCTTATCTACAAGGGTCCCAGCTGCACAAGCAGTTTCTCAGCCTAGTGCAGACTGACTGGAGCCTCTCTTGATTCCCAGGGACCCATAGAGAGTCCAGCTTGGGGTGCAAACAGCAAATTATGTCAGCTGGGTGTTGGGGGGGGAAGGAAGCTTTGTCCTAGATATATTGAAGGCCACTTCTATTCTCTGGGTCCAGTTTTTCTGGAAAATATAGGAACTCAAAGAGACACGTTCAGGGGACTCCTTAACACTATATATGAGCAGGAAATATCAGGGCTAATAGCTAATTAAGTAAGGCTAGTTAATTGATATAAACTGATAAGCATGGGAAGAAACATACCAATGGGGGTTAGTGATATGTAGAATGAGAGACAACTTCCCAAACTCTCAGATTAGCCCTCGATCCTCGAGGGGATGTAGCAACTGAATTCTGGAGTCCCGATCTTCCAGTGTGAGTGCAGGATTGGGAGAATGGCTCCAGAATGAACTTATATTACATGGCTTCATATACTGCATAGCTAAAATGCTTTGCAAACTTTAAACTTATATAATATAATCTCTTTGTGTATAGGTAATGCTTTATTATTTGTGCCCCTAGGACCAGCACAATGCCTGGCACATAGAAGGTGTTCAATAAATGTTCATTGGTTAATTGATTAAAGCACAATTTAAATGAAAGCTGTTATTATAGTCTATAAAATGGAGACACTAAACTGTTTCATAAAGTTGCTGTATACTGTAAAGAGGTATTGAAATGTGGGCTATTATTATTATTATTATTGTTATATTTTGATTTGAAAAACAATATTGATTCCCCTGTAGCTTCTAATTAGATAGATTCCAAGGGTCATGAGACTTTAGCGGTTAGTAAAAGTTGTTCACGCCATCTCCTGTGCATAATACTATCAACTCTGCTAATTATTACTCTGCTGTTGAATTATCTGTGATCAGATGACATGGGCCTCCTCAATGTTCTTTGAACACCATGATCCATTTGCCAACTCTGCACATTTTCACTAACTATCCCCCATGCCTAGAATTGTCTCCCCTCATTATCTATGTCTCCTAACTTCCATGGTTTCCTTCAAGTCTTAGATAAAATCCCACTTTCTTCAAGAAGCCTTCCCAATCTTCCTTAATGCCAGTTTCCTCTCTCTGAGATTGCCTCTAGTATATGCTGTCTATATCTGGTTTATACACAGCTGTTGTGTTGTCTTCCCCATTAGATAGGGAGTTCCTTGAGGGCAAGTGTTGTTTTTGGTTCTCTATGCATCCCTAACATTTAGTAAGATGCCTAATATATAGTAAGCATTTAATAAATGTTTGTACTTGTTGACCACCATAATTCCTTTGATTTCCACCCTAGCTTTGCTACTTATGAAATGTAACCTTAACCATAACCCTAATCACCTGATCTTCCTAGGCCTCAGTTCCTGGTCCACAAAATGGAAGCATTGAACAAAATGGCCTCGAAGTTCCCCTCTATCTACGAACCTATGTTTCTATGATCCCTTGCAGCCCCCCACCCCTCACCTTCATCTGTAGAATTAATAGTCCTCCTGTATGTTCCATATTTCTTTTTCTTCAATGGTCTAAAGCCTCAAAAACCACCTGATTTTTTTTTTTACCATTCCCTTGCAATCCAATGGGTTTACGTCATCCCTCTTCTTAGCACTGGTGGGCTCTTGATGCTCTGTACTTTTCTTTCCTTATTTTAATATCAATGTGTTTCTTGGCTGAAAAATGAACTCAGGTCAACCATTTAGAAGAGAGTTATGTTCACTAGCATATCCCACTACAACACTGAATGGATGGCATACTCGAATGACAATAGGATCCAAGATTCAGAGCTAGAAGGGAAACTTTGAGGTCATCTAATACAACCCTTTCATTTTATGCACCAGGAACTGGGGCCCTTAGATGCTAAGTGATTTGACCAAGGTCATAGGTATATTAAATGATATAAGCAGGATTTGAACCCAGATCCTATTAGTCAACAACCAGTCCTCTTTCCACTGTCTCACAGTGTTAAGAAAGAGCATTATGGCAGAGCAGAAAAGAACACCAGACTTAAAGTCAATAAAGATCTGGGTTTGAATGTCATTTCTGATGCTTACTAGGTATATGAACACCTGTCACTCTTGTGACCTCTCTGAATCTCATTTTTCCCTTCTGTGTAATGGGTATAATAATGCCTGGAGTATTTGTATCATAAAGCTATTATAGGAATGAAATAATGAATTTAAATTTGTTTTTAAATATAAATACCATCTATCATTAAACTACTTCCTCCTTTGGGCTGTCTTCTAAGAATTTCAGATGATGTCTATAAAGTGATAAAGTACGGACCTTTCTTTTATCTAGCAGTTTAAGGATCTATCTTTTAAAAATGAATTTCTTGATTTTTTGGTGTTGATATCAGTTTTATTTCTCCTTATATCCCTTTCCCCTCAATATCACCTAGAGAACTTTGTAACAGAGAGTAAAACAGAGGGGAAAGAGCATTTCAACAAAACTAATCAACATAGAGATTATCTGCCATCATGTGCAGGGCTACACATCCATGATGGTCTTCTATTTCTGCAAAGAAAAGAGGGAAGCACATTTCTTTATCTTGTTTTTGGAGCTGAACTTACTAATGTAATTATGAAGCATTCCGCTTAGTTTTTTAGTTGTTATTCCTGTGCTTTTTAAACTCTTCCTATTGATTGTTTCTTATGGCACAGAATATTCCACTATATTCATTTGCTGAACCATTTGTCCTTCCTTAGTGGAGGGACATTTACTTTGTCCTTCCTTAGTTGAGGGACATTTACTTTGTTTCCATCTCTAAGCTATTTTAAAAAGCACTGCTTTAAATGTTTTGGTGTACATGGAGGTTGAATCTTTGACTTGGGGTTTATCTTCCTAGCACCAAAATCTCTAGATCAAAATACATGGGCATTTTAGTTGTTTTCTTGGCATGATTCCAAATTGTTTTCCAAAATGTTTGTACCTCTTCACAGCTCCACCAATACTGAATTGGTGAGGGTCTTTCCACAAATCCTCCATCATTTGTGTTGGTGTGCGATTTAGATATAGAAATGTGACAGCACTAACTTTTAGAAAGTGTGCTATTTGTGAAATTCCAATGGTGATGTCCATGAAGAATTTTATTTCATAGCTTTTGAGTAATGATATTCCTTTTGTTTAAATTGGTGCTACTACTGGTAGAGATACACTTTGAACTGATTTTCTAATAATTTGATTAAGCGAATAAGAACAATAAGACAAGAAAAAGAAATGGAATGAGTTAAAATAGGCAATGAAGAAATGAAGGTATCACTCTTTACAGACAATATGATGCCATACTTAGAGAACCATAGAGAATCAACTAAAAAACTAGTTAAAACAATGAACACCTTTAGCAAAATTGCAGTATATAAAACAAACCCACATAAATCATCAGCATTTGTATATGTTACTAACAAAGTTTAGAAGGAAGAAAAAGAGAAATTCCATTTAAAATAACTGCAGACAATATAAAATACTTGAGAGTCTACCTGCCAAGCCAAACCCAGAAATGATACGAACACAGTTACAAAGCACTTTTCACACAAATATAGATAAATATAAACTATTGGAGAAGTATTAATTGCTCATGAGCAGGCCAAGCTAACATAATAAAAATGACAATTCTACCTAAATTAATTTACTTATACACACCAATCAAACTACAAAAATTATTGTATAAAGCTAGAAAAAATACTAACAGAATTCATCTGGAAGAACAAAAGGTCAAGATTATCAAGGGAATTAATGGGGGGAAATGTAAAGGAAGGGATACCAGTACCAAATTTCAAACTACATTACAAAACAGTAATCATGAAAAAAAATCTGGTACTGGCTAAGAAATGGAGTGGTGGATGAATGGAATAGATGGGTACACAATACACAGTAATAAATGACTATGGTATTCTAATGTTTGATAAACCCAAAGTTCCAAGTTTTGGTGGCTAAGAACTCATTATATGACAAAAATTTCTGGGAAAACTGGAAAAGTTTGATAGAAACTAGTGTAAGAAACAGGGGGAGTTTTGTTTCCACAGAGTTGAAAGTACTCCTCTTCCTTCCTCCCCACCCCCAGCTTTAGCAGAAACCAGGCCTCTGGTCGGTCAGGTGAAAGGTTAGATGCATGCTTAAACAAGCCATTTGAAGAGGGCATGACATAGGCAGTCAGGGGTTTGCATCTGGCCAATGAAGAGCCTGGCGGGAGATTTGATGTTGGGGTCAATAAAACGCCTGGCGTCTATCTAAGTCCTTTGTACTTTCTCCTGAATTCTGTTCAGGGGATAAACCCATTTATTCAGGAGGAATAAATGTAATCTGTAATTAAAATGTTCCTGACTTCCCAACAAATATTGTTTATTCCTAGACAATGTAACTATGTTTCTAACACTAGGTATAGGCCAACATCTCACATTATATACAAGACAAGATAAAAAATAAGTATATGGTTTAGAGATAAAAGGTAATATAAACAAATTAGGGGAGCATGGGAAATTTTACCTGTCAGATCTATGGATAAGGGAAGCATTTATAACCAAACAAGAGAGAGAGAGGATCATATGAAGTAAAATGAATAATTTTGATTAAATGAAATTAAAAAAATCAGTGCAGCCAAGATTAGAACAAAAGCTGGAAACTGGGTAAAAATTTTTAAAGCAAGTTCTCTGATAAAGGCCTCATTTTTCAAGTATATAGAGAACTGAGTCAAATTTATAACAATGTGAGTTTGATAATGGTCAAAGGATACGAAGAGACAATTTTCAGAAGAAGAAATCAAAGCTATCTATTTTTGTTGTTGTTGTCATTGTTCGGTTGTCTCTGACTCTTCATGATCCCATGGACTATAGCTCCCCAGGTCCTTCTGTCCTCTATTATCTCCCCAGGTCTGTCCAAGCTCATGTTCATTGCTTCTGTGACACTATCTATCCATCTCATCCTCTGCCTCATCTTCAATCTTTCCCAACATTAAGGTCTTTTCCAATGAGTCTCATTATGTGGCCAAAGTATTTAAGCTTCACCTTTAGTATTTGACCTTCCAGTGAATAGTCTGAATTAATTCCTTTAAGTATTGACTAATTTGATCTCCTTGCCATCCAAAGGACTCTCAAAAGTCTTCTTTAGCACAGCATTTTGAAAGTGAACTCTCACAGCCATACATTAGTACTGGAAAAACCATAGTTTTGACTATACAGACCTTTGTTGGCAAGGTGATATCTCTACTTTTTAGTATGCTGTCTAGATTTGCCATGGCTTTCCTTTCAAGGAGCAAGTATCTTTTAATTTCATGACTGCAGTCACCATCTGCAGCGATCTTTGAGGCCAACAATATAAAATCTGACTGCTTCTATTTTTTCCCCCTCTTTTTTGCCAGGAAATAATGGGACCAGTTGCCAAGATCTTCGTTTTTTTATGTGAAGCTTTGTGACAGCTTTTACACTCTCCTCTTTCACCCTCATTCTTCCTTACTTTCTGCCACCAAAGTGGTATTGTCTGAGTATCTGAGATTGTTATTTCTCCCAGCCACCTTAATTTTAGCTTTTCATTTAACCAGACTGGCATTTTGCGTGATAAACTCTGCATATAAATTAAATAAATAAGGTGATTATATATAGCCTTATATCCTTTTCCAGTCTTAAATGGATCTATTGTTCCATGTTCAGCTCCAACAGTTGCTTCTTAGACTGCATACAGGTTCCTCAGGAGACAAGTAAAATGATTAAAATGATCTGGTACTCCCATTGCTTTGACAATTGCCACATTTTGTGATCTGCACACTCAAAGTGTAGTGTAGTGAATGAAGCAGAAGTAGAAGGTTTTTTTTCTGGAACTCCCTTGCTTTTTTCCACAATCCAGAGAATGTTGGCAATTTGGTTTCTAGTTCTCTGCCTCTTTGAAAACTAGCCTGTTCTTCTGGTAATTCTCAGTCACATGTTGCTGAAGCCTACCTTGCAGAATCTTAAGCATAACCTTGCTGGCATATGACATAAGTATATATATACATATATATGTATATATATACATATATGCACATGTATGTGTATGTTACTTGAACATTCTTTGGCATTGCTCTTCTTTAGGATTGGAACATAAATTGATATTTTCCGTTCTAGTGACCACTGTTGAGTTATCCAAATTTGCTGGCACATTAAGTGCAGCATTTTAAAAACATCATCTTTTCGGATTTTAAATAGCACTCCTAGTCTTCGTGTGAGCAATGCTTCCTGAGGCCCTCTTGACTTCATTCTCCAGGATGTCTGGCTCTAGATCAGTAACCACACCATCCTGGTGATCATCAGTGGCATTAAGCTCTTTTTTTATAGTTCTTCTGTGTATTCTTGCCACTTCTTAATCTTTCCCAATTCTATTAAGTCCCCATCATTTTTGTCTTTTATCATGCCCATTTTTGAGTGAAAAGTTCCCTTGATATCTCCAATTTTTTGAAGGGATCTCTTATCTCATCTTTTCCATTCTATGTTTTCTTTGATTTATTTGCATTTATTCATTTGAAATCATTTTATCCCTCCTTGCCATTCTCTGTAATTCTAAATTCAGTTGGGTATGTCTTTTCCTTTCCCTTTTCTTCTTTCCTGAGCTATTTGTAAAGCTTCATCAGAGAACAGATTTGCTGTTTTGCTCTTCTTTTTCTTTGGACTTTTTTTGGTGCTTTCTCCTATACAGTATTACAAACCTCTGTTCATAGTTCTTCAGGCACTTTATCCACCAGATCTAATTCCTTAGATCTATTCATCACTTCCACTTCATATTCATAAGGGATGTTATTAAGGTCATATCTATATTGTCTGATGCTTTTCTCTACTTTCTTCAATTTAAATCTGAATTTTGCTGTAAGAAGTTCATGATCTGAGCCACAGTCAGCTCCAGGCCTTGTTTTAACTGGCTTCAAAGAGCTCTTCCATCTTTGGCTGCAAAATATGTAATCAATCTAATTTCGATATTGACCATCTGGTGATGTCTATGTGTAGAGCTGTCTTTTTGGTTGTTGAAAAAGAGTGTTTGCTACCACCAGCGAGTTATCTTGACAAAACTCTAGTTTAGTATCTGACCTGCTTCATTTTGTCCTCCTAGGCCAAACTTGCCTATTCTAATTATCTTTTGATATTCTAGATTGTATTTAATGTTGTTTTACTGCATTCTTTCCAATTTTGTTGTACCAGTGAGGTTGCCTGCTTTATTTCTTCTATTTAACAAGTTTATTTTCTCTGAACTTGTTGCAAAACTTGTTCAACTATCCTGGTAATATGCTTTACAAATTTCCTCTACCCCTGGTCAGTGTTTCAGTTGTTCAGAGCTTTTCTGGGGCCCAGCACTAATACATTAACCAACTCTATTGGAAGTGGTGGTAGAAATTGGGAAAGATTGAGGTTTTTCTTAAGCAAATTCTCCAATTTTTCCCCAATGGTCTAAGTCGTGCTTGCAGAAGTAGATTTTTTAAAATCTATGGAATTGATGGCTGTATAGAACAATGTGCCCTTGGCATAAGTGGTATAAGGTTGCAGAAATGGAAAATTTATGGGGCTGAAATCTGCATTAGTGGAGGGAGTACCCACATTAACGAAATGATAGATCTCTTAAACTATTGAAGTGATAGGTTAAATTTAGTAAACCATCTAGTGGTATAGAAAGTCGAAAGGTTACTTAAACTTTGCAACACCTCCAGGAAATAAGACATTACCTTCTCATTTGGGAAGGTATAGTAGATACATACAACTTGACCCTGACTACTCAGGGAAAGGAACCTGGTTACAGGATACAGATTAGAAATTCTCTCTCTACAACCATGTTCACCTCCCCAAAACTTAGGGAGACAAGGATAAAAATCACTACTCCACTAACATTGAATTTTTAAAAAAGAATTATTGATGCCTTTAGTTTAAAACAATAGTCATTTTGGCATACTTTTTCCTCCTCCAGCTGACCCCTTCCTTGCACAAAGAAAAATGGGTAAGCAAAACAAAAGTTAACTCAAAGATCCTCTGCCCTCATAGCTACCTATCTTTCTAACAGAATAGGGAGGAATGTTTTATTATCTGTTGTTTAGGATGATTATTAACTTTATAATTAGGCCACCTTTTGGTGATCTCTTCTTTTACATCAGTGTTTACTATTGCATACTTCTCATCGGGTTCTGCTTATTCCACAGAAGATCAGTTTATACAAATCTTCCAGCACTCCTTGGAACTCCTCATGTTTATGATTTCTTGCTTAGGCCAATACTATCCCGGGGTATTCATACACTAACAGTTGGTTTAGCTAATTCCTAGTTTCACTTAGGAATGTGAATGTTTTCATGTTTCTTCAATGTTTATTGAAGGAGCAAACTCAGACAGCAATGGTGTAATGAAAGAGCCCTGGAGAAAATGTCAGAGAACTTGGTTTCCAATCCTGGCTCTGGCATTACCTAGCTGGTTGACCATAGACAGGTCATCTCACCTCCTTGAGTCTGTTTCCTCAGATTCTAGAATTAAGGGCTTGGATTAAATCACTTCTGAGGTCTTCTCCAGGTCAAAGATTCTATGATAACCTCATTTTCTTAAAGGGTAAATTCCGTTAATGAAAGCTTATAATGGCTTATTGTTTTCTAAAAGCACAAGAGAAACATGAAAGACTTAGAAGATCATAGGCAGCCTGAATTAATATTCCTTCCTCTCATCCTTCGGAAGTTTAAGGACCAAGTATCTTGGGTTAGCTTCATAGTTTCCTCTGTAGCAATCATGCATAGAAGAACAGAGCTTTTTGTTATGTTTTCCCTTAGACAAGAAAGCTTTTGTCTTATGCTCGGCAACAGGCAGCCCAAAGAGATTTCCTGAAGGGCTGTGCTGTTTAAGGAGATGAAGGCTTCCAAGAGGTAACTGGAAACATTTTGATCCAACCACCTGGGGAGAGCGTATGTCAACACAGGGAGACGGCCAAGATTCACATACCCTTATCAGCCAATTTGGGCTTGAATTTTAGCCCCCGTGCATTGGGAATCAAAATTTTTTGAACATTCTATTCATTCTGGTTTTGAATTTTGTGAGAAACTCTAAAATATATTTTATATACATTGTGCAATTTATCCTTTTAACTTATAAGATCATAGATTTATAACCAGGAGAGACTTCCAGTATCCTTATTTTACATTTGAGGAAATTGAGCGTTAGAGGTTGAGGGGCTTGTCCAAGTTCAAACAGGTTGGACTATGACTCCAAATACATTACTCTTTCTCATGTGCCATATTGCTCCTTAGTTAACTTAGTACCTCAATTTATTAATGAACTTATTACTAATAAAACTGGTTTAACATGAATTGAGAACATGATATATTTATATTCAACCAGGACTGAATTCAGTCTTGGGCAGCATTGCTATTCAATCTTCTGTTAGAGTGAAATAGAGTCCCTCAGTTGGTCTTGGGCAAATGATAGAAACTATCCAGGCCTCATTTTTTCCCATCAGAAAAATGAAAATATTGGAGGAGACCATCAATCAGGTCTCTTCCAGCTCCAACTCCTTCAAGGGTATGTCGGACCAGCTCTAACTGGCTCAAGAGAACCAAATTTTAAATTTTCAATGTGAGTATTTACATCAGTGTAAGCATTTATACCTCAGAAATTGGCAAACACTACAAATCAGAGCTTGATTTACTGTTTTGTTGGTTATCTAAATTGTCTAGAACATTTTTTTGTTGACTGAGATTAAAATGATGAAGAAAATGTTAATGATACAGATTAAACTTTAAAAGCATGTTGTGTTACATTTTTTTCCTCCAGAGAGCCAGCTGTTAAACATTTACTAGCAGTACATCCTTGTCCATGATCCTATATATATATATACCTACTTCTTGTTCAGTCCTTTGTCAGTTATGTCTGACTGTGGCCCCATTTAACGTTTTCTTGGCAAAGATACTGGAGTGGTTTGCCATTTCCTTCTCCAGATCATTTTACAGATGAGGAAACTGAGGCAAACAGGGTTAAGTGACTTGTCCAGGGTCACACAGCTAGTAAGTGTTTGAGGACAGATTTGAACTCGGGTCTTTCTGACTTCAGGCTCCCACTGTGCCATGTAGCTGCCATAAACTCACTTCAAGGACCTACAATTTTATTGTCATAGGTGCACCTCCACTCCCTACAGATCACAACCCCAATCATACCTTACTGGGTGGTTTTTATAAATTGCTGTAGATTCCCAAGTTCATCGCTAGGTGGCCCCCTTTCTGATGATAAGCCTATGCACACTGTCAGTCCTTGGATGCCAAATTCTCAATCTCTTGTATATACATATTCAATTTAGGTCAACAAAAGTGACAAGTTTGTTTCTATCTTTTGTTTTTATATCACTTTCATTTCTAAATATATCCCTTCCTCTTCCCTACGGAAAGAATTATCCTTTTAAACAAAGTATAAAGAGGAGAGGAAAAAGAGCCATTCAGGAAAACTAACCAATCTATCAATTGAATCTGGCAGTATAAAGTGTCCCCAAAGTCTTGGTAACTTTTGTGACACCCTATAGTTGTAACGGACCATAATCATGGCCTCTCGTATCTGCAAAGAAGGGAAAAAAGTACATTTTCTCATTTCTTCTTTGATATCAAGCTTTGTCATTCTAAAGATGTGACATTGATTTTTGTTTTGTTCTTCCATTTTATATTTCAACGAACATTTATTAAGTTCCTACTATGTGCAAAGTGGGCACCTAGGTGGCACAGGGGATAGAGTGCCGGTCCTGAAGTCAGAAGGAGTCATCTTCCTAAGTTCAAATGTGGCCTTAGACACTTACTAGCTGTGTGACTCTGGGCAAGTCACATACCCTTGTTTGCCTCAGTTTCCTCATTTGAAAAATGATCTGGAGAAGGAAAGGGCAAACCACTCCTTTATCCTTGCCAAGAAAACCCAAATGGGGTCCCAAAGAATTGGACATGAGTAAAATGACTGAGCAAGGCAAGAAAAGTGCAAAGTACTGTACTAGGCACTGTGGTTACAAAGAAAAAATTCAAGGAGTTTACATTCTACTGTGAGAACATGTACATCAATAAGTAAATATAAAATAGTTCAATTTAATTTTGAGAGTGCTAATAT
Organism: Phalanger gymnotis; assembly: GCA_028646595.1. Lineage (NCBI taxonomy): Eukaryota > Metazoa > Chordata > Mammalia > Diprotodontia > Phalangeridae > Phalanger > Phalanger gymnotis. Next base: position 344,376,047 of record CM053622.1, on the reverse strand, counting down.
CTGATGAGGATAAGGAAAGCTTTCAAGTAAGAGATGGTACCTAAGGTGAGCTTTGATACAATTTTCAAACTATAGTATTTTATGTACACTAATATAGTACTAGCCCATACCCTCAATTGGTTTTTAAAATCTGACAACATATTTGCGCATTCGACATTATTCCTAAAGTAGGAAAAGAGATTCTTAGGCTTGTGTCTGTGGAACAGAGAATGAGAGAAGGGAGAAGTCGCCAAGATCTCTCTTGGAGACTGGAAGCTCTCCAGTGTTGTTAGTAAAAAGGAGGCTGCAGAAGATAAACTACACCGAAGAAGATGGCTTCTGGAGAAGAACCAGGCTGGTTTTGACTTCTTTGTCTGTACCCTCTCCACTGGCAAGCCTTTGTTTTCCACATTTTTTTTGTTGTGAATGGATGGATTGTCTACGCTCAAGGCTCTGCCACTCAATCTCCTTCTCATGTGTCAATAGGAAAGTGGTTACATTGCAACAGAAAATGAAAATGCCAGTATTATGGATAAGTTGTCCCTTGAGGGTTTGAAACTAGCTTGTGGATTCCATTGTGTTTTTCCTCACCTCAGTTTGGGTATTGTTTTGAAGGGCTCCTGAATTCTTAAGATCCCAAATGGGCTCTGGTTCTGGAGTATCCACAAAACAGTGTGGGAGTTAGCAACTTGTCTGAAAATGTTTGGATGGAGATGAGCAAAAAAGTGTTCATCTTTGTAGTAGATACTGTCATGGTGACAAGGAGAGGATTCAGCCAACTGCATAACACCACATTTCTGAGTTTTTCAGTGGTTTCTAAGGCCTCAATTCATGCTTTACATTTTACTCCATGATATAGTGCTGTGATCCATATGCTAGCACACTGAGATAAAATATTAATCATTTTGAAAGGTTGTGAGTATAGAAAAGATATTAGTTTACTGTTTTGGTCAAGGAGATGGCCCAAACATGAAATACAGTGGATTTATTGGGAAGAAAGAATAAACTAGACTTTGTATAAGATGTAGCCCTGGCCCTGAGGAAGATGAGGTACGCCAGTACCTTTCTGAGGCTCGACACTCTGAAGTATTTGGACAAGTGGCAGATTCTGGCTTGCTGCCCATTTTAACTTCCTTGATGATAGAGGATCTTCTAAATTCCCAAAGTTCTGGTTGAAGATTTTCCATCAGTGACAGAATGGAATGCATAGAAGATAGAAGCCAGAAACTGAACTTCTTGTCTTGTAACACTCCTCTAGACTTTTCTCCCTTTCACTCCCTTTGTTTATAAAATTCATTTTAATTGTTCACAAATATATTGCTGTTCCAATTAGATGCTATCACACACTTAGCAGCTGAGGTTAAGTAGAGTATACACATCACTTAGCTAAACTCTGAGACCTAGATCAGTGATACCCAGTCCTTGACTCTCAAATTCCACGGAGTTCTTTGATTTACAACTTAGTAATCTCTGAGTACTGCCACAAGGCAGGAGGGTGGTATGGTGAAATCCAAACCTCAACTTCCACCAGTTCCAGAGGAGCCTAGGTTCAAGCCTTCCTCTTTCTTAGTTGGGTTATTTTAGGTAGGAAGCTTAACTCTTCTGAGTTTGCTTCCTCAACAGTGAAGGGGGTGGGGTTTAATTCAAGTCAACACTTTATTTAACACCTATTATGAAATAGAGTAGGCACTGCATGTTGTTATTTAGTTGTTTCAGTAGGAGAACTAAATAAAAGCCCCAAAAGAAAACATTTCATATTACTTTCCAGATTCATTACTCCCCTTTATCACTTTTCTTTCCAACCAATGTCATCTACTTGCTGTTTCTTGCACTTAGAATTCCAACTCTCACCTTTACGACTTCTTTCAGCCTGTCCCTCATGCCTGGAATTCACTCCCTCCTCCTTAGAATTACTAACTTTCTTTAAGGCTCAACCCATATGCAACTCTTACACAAAGATTCTCCTTATTCCTTTCCTGATCCTCCCTTCACCTGTTAACATACCTTTTCTCCTATAGGTATGTCATATTTACTTATCTTTCTATGTTTTGTATCACTTCAGTAAGACGTAAGTTCCCCGAGGGCAGGAATTATATCATTTTTACCTTTCTATCCCCCATGTGCCTAGTAAAGCACCTTGCCCATAATAGCCACGTAATAAATGTTTGCTGCTATTGCTGAAGAAAGAACATCCCAGAGTGGTGGAGGGGTTGTCAGAGCCAAAAGCTGCAGATATATCAAGTAGATTGAAGACTTAGCAAAGGTCATTGGATTTAATAGTTGAGATAAGCTGGCAAGGAAAAGGGCCAAGTCAGAATCAAGAACAAAAGAGAGAGAATGGGACCTCATATTAAGTGGTTTGAGATATGGAATAAGAGAGGAGGGAAGTTGTGATGGATGTCTTCTGTTTTCTCAGTTAAGTGGGATGTCTAGTTGTCTTCAGGAGGGACAAGGGAATCAGGCGGGGGCTTGAAGAGAAAAAAAGGTGTGGAGAATATTAGTCAAACAGGGAAGAATAAAAGGATTTCCATGCATTGGTTAGGACCCAGATGAGAGGAGATAACATCCATGCATCAATGAGATCAGCTCACACAATTCTATGACCTTCTCTATCAGCAGCCCATTCACTAGGAGGGAAGAAGGAAGGTGGTGAGTATGACCAAACCCCAGGCTTTGGCAGGGAAACCAGTGATAGGACAAGGACAAAAGATATTGAAAGGCAGAGGATAGTATATATCTGTATGGTCAAACAAGGGGACAAGATTATGAGAAGAGAGAATCAGTGAACTGGGAGAAGAGGAAGGGGTGGAGGGAATAGATAGCATGGTGAGGATGTTAAACGGGTTTAGGAGGAATGTGGGAGAGGGATGGATGGAAGGTTATGATCTGGATCTGGCTGAGAAATAATAATAATAATAATACCCATAAATTGATTGGTTGTTGTCTTTTCTTCTTGAAGAGAACCAAAATGACATCACTATGTTGGGGTCAAGGTACAGTGTGTCCAACTGTGGATGATCAGACCAATATGAGCTCAGAGGGCTCTACCACAAGTTAGGTACAAATAGTTGATAGGATCATTTGGAGTGGAGATGACTAAATTTGCACAACTCATGTTTCTTTTGAGCTGCTGCAGTTATGCTTTGCTCATAGAGCACTGCACCTTCTTGGATGTGGGCATATCATGCTGCATGATCCTATGGGAGTGTCTCTCATATCCCACAATTGATTCAAAATGTTCTTCAGAGAGACCTTGAGAGTGTCCTTATATCTCTTCTTCTGACCATCATGTGAACACTTTCCTTGTGTGAGTTCTCCGTAAAATAGTTGTTTAGGCAAACCTACATTTGGCATTCAAACAACGTGGCCAGCCCATTTGAGTTGCACTCTCTGCAGTAGTGTTTGAATGCTTGGCAGTTCAGCTCAAGAAAGGATCTCAGCGTCTGGTACCTTATCTTGCCAGGTGATCTTCAGAATCTTCCTAAAACGATTCAATTGGAAATGATTCAGTTTCCTGGCATGGCACTTGTATACTGTCCAGGTTTCACAGGCATACAACAATGAAGTCAGCACAATGGTTCTGTAGACCTTCAGTTTGGTAATCAGTCTGATACCTCTTCTCTCCCACACTTTCCCTCGGAGCCTCCCAAATGCTGAGCAATGCGTGCGTCAAACTCATCATCTATTCTATGTGTACCTTCCTGGAAAGTACACTGCTGAGGTAAGTGAACTTATTCAAAGCATTCAAAATTTCTCCATTTGCTTTAATTGATGATTCTATGTGTGGATAGTGTGGTGCTAGCTGTCATCTTGGTTAATTGTTAGGCCAAAATTAGCACAAGCAGCAGAGAATCAATCTGTACTTTGTTGCATCTAAACAACAAATAATCATAATAAAAATAACTAATATTTATATAGCACTTCAAAGTTAATAGAGTGCTTTGTAAACATTGTCTCATGTGATTCTCACAACAGGCCTGGGCAATAAGAACTCTTACCGTTCCCATTCTTACATTAATTAAAATGAAGTTGAGAGATGTAATTGACTTGCATAGGGTCACAATATCTTTCTATTTGCTGTATCTCTTCAGTAAGATGTAAGATCCTGAGGGCAGCAACTGTATCCTTTTCATCTTTATATCCCCTGAGCCTAGCAAAACACCTTGCCATAATAGCCACATAATAAACGTTTGCTGCTTTATTGAGGAGAAAATATACTGGACCAGGGATGGGTGTATGTGTCAGAGTCGAAAGCTGCAGATATATGAAGTAGATTGAAGGCTCAGAAAAGGTCGTTGGATTTAGTAGTTGAGATAAGCTGGCAAGGAAAAGGACCAACTCTTTGCCAGAGTCAGAAACAGGGGAGAAAAGGATGGGATATGATAGTCAGTGGCATTTGAACAGGAATTTGAACTTTAAACTTCCTGATTCTTAGAGGTCAATAGATGCCAGCATCAAGGATGTGGGTAGGAGTCTGCTGAAATACATGAAAGGAGTGAACCTTAAAGGAGGAGATTAATGGTGGAAAAGTCCTGGCCTAGAAGTGGTGATGAGAAAGGAGTTTATCCAGTCTTCCTCCCATTCTGTGGCCATTAGGGAGGGACTAGGGAGTCACTATTCTGGAGAGAGGTGGGCCTCTGTACCAGAAAAGGTCTAGAAACAACAGAATGGGGATGTGTATGTGTGTGTGTGGTGTGTGTGTGTGTGTGTGTGTGTGTGTGCTCATTATGCTCACACACACACAGAGGATGGAAGGATAGAGAAAGATATTAATGGGGGACAGACATTAGGGATAAATTGGGGACAAGTATTACTAGGCAGAGTTGTGTAGAGATGAATGTATGAGGAGAGAGAGAAAGAAAGGATTGTGCCTTGACAGCTCCTACGTCTGAATCACTGGGATAAAGGGAGTTGGAACAGAGAGTTCGCCTGCCATGGCAATGTGAAAGGGGCCCCTACTCACCTGGGTGTTTGATGACTGAACACTGAATCATTGCTCTGAGTCTAGGACAGCACAGAACCCTTGGTCCCTTTGGTTCTCTTAGGCTAGGAGACTATAATGAGCATGCCCCCCTTTCAGAAAGTCCCTCTTCTGCCCCTGGGGACCTGAGGCTTGGCATCTATGATAGATTTTAGAATCTTAGATTTAGAGCTGTAAGGGATTGTTGATGTCATTTAATGCAAAATTCTCATGCTCTGGACCTGAGCTACAGAATCTGACTTCAAATCCTGACTTTGCCATTCACTTGCTGTGTGCTACTGGGCAAATCACTATACCTGTATGGGTCTTATTTATTTTTAGGCAATCAGGGTTAAGTGATTGCCCAGGGTCACAGAGCTAGTAAGTGTCTGAAGCCAGATTTGAACTCAGGTCTTCCTGACTACAAGGCTGGTGCTGTAACTACTGAGCCACATGGTTGCCTGTGGGTCTTAGTTTTTAATCTGCAAAATAAGAGTTGGACTAGATGACCTCTAGGATTTCTTTTAGCTCTAAATCTATGATTCTATGATCCCATGATTTGAAGCCCAGAGATGCCAAGCAATTTGCCCAGAATCACACAGTAGCAGAGTTGGGATCTGAAGGATTCTTGCCTCCAGACAACAGAAGTTGGCTCTTTTAGGTCCAATTCCAGTATTCTTTTGGAGCAGGCCTCTTCATGCTCCTTTGAAGTGATCTGGGAAGGATTTGAGTTGTCTTTGGAGTAAGTATTCTGCTGAGCTCTTCTCTGAATCTGTTTTCTCAGCAGTAAAGGGGAGGGAGATATTAGTACAGCATGTCCCAAAAGTCTTAGTGCAGCCTTAAGCTTTAATAACTTCAGAAGCATAAATTCTAGAAACTTACAAAAATATCAGTCAACAGTTTAATTATCTAAACTAATTTTATAATAATTTAATTCTGTCAATTTTTAAAGGCACATTTAAAATTTCAATTTTAACTATACTGGGTACCCTGTGTCTAAATGTTCATCATATGTATAACTGTTTCTGGATTATACTTTCTCAGACTTGAATAGGAATTCTTTTTGTTTGGCCACTGGCTGACTACCTGATCTATCTCCCCATTAGACTTTTTCTTGTGTAATCACATCAAAACTGTCAAAGTAAATATCATTCTTTGCATGATCTTAAGATTAGAATTACAAATGCAATCCTCTCAGTCACTGAGCAGGTGCTGATGAAAGTTTTACAAAATACAAAAATTAACCAGAACATTGTATAGCATAAGATGATGGTTAGTCTGAATTTTACTGAGAATCATGTGAATATTTTTTTAAAAAGTTAAATAATTGATATTTCAATTTTGTTCTTGTAAGTTTGTTACATTTATACTTCCGAAGTTGTTAAAGCTTAATACTGCACTCAGATTTTTGGGACATCCTGTATCATGCAACCACACAGGACTGTTGTGAGGATCAAGTAAGGAAGGCATTCAACAGCAAAATGAGCTATCAGAAGAGGTCAAGATTACAGAGAGGTATTTGTCACATGGCCCTTTTGATTAAAGATAAACGCAAATATGGATTTAGAATCCCATGGCTATTAGTTCCCCCTGCCTAGGGGAGCCCAGGAAAAGGAGATGGAAGGAAATAGGGGTACTGGATACACATTTCATTTACTTCAAAGTTTTTCTTACTATTTTCATATCTGTAGTAGGAAGGCCGAATTTATGATCTCAAATATAATCATGTATATGTTTGAATGGTCCGAAATCGCAAGGTATGAGAGATTCTCTAAGGAGAAAACAACAAGAAATTTATTTAGGCCCCACCGCAGCAGAACCTTGAACCAGCCTCCCCATTCCAACATCTTGACAAAAAGACCCCAGGCCCAGAAAGCCCATCTCACAAGAGCAACCAGGAGGCCACAGAAAAACAAGATAGTATTTAGCCAAATCATTTTCACTGGCCTCACGTTCCTGCTCGCACTCGGGTAAGCCTTGCTTCCACAGCTTCCTGCTTCTGCAGCTTCCGGCTTCCACAGCTTCCACCTCC
>CM053622.1:344340486-344368976 GCA_028646595.1 Phalanger gymnotis | reverse complement strand
TAATATGAGCTGGTGAAGAAAATGGCAAACCACTCCAATATCTTGGCCAAGAAAACCCCAGATGGGGTCACAAAGAGTCAGACACAACTGAACAACAACAACAAAAGCCCAATCCCTTTATTTGACACATGAGGAACCTGGGGCTCAGGAAAGTTAAATGACTTATCCAGGTTCACACAGGAAGTAGGCAGCAGAGCTGGAACTTGAACCCAGATCTTCTAATTCCAGCTTCAACTCTTTCAATTGTGGCACAATCCTTTTCTTTCCCTCTTGGATTGATTGCTCTTTAGCTGAAGCTCTGAGGAAAGAGCTCCTGAATACTCATTCACAAGGCTAGCGGTGCCTATGTGCGTATTCTGTGGGAGCTCGGCTGGATGCTAGCTTCTGCAGATGGCAGGCTTGTTTCTGAATTGGCTCCCATATCTCTCTAGTGACGGTGCCGCGGGTTCGGGGGAAGTCAGCGGAAGTGGGTAGTGACCATCACCCTTCGCCCAGCCCCCCCCCCCCCCACTTTCTCCTTCCATGGAAGTACAGCTGGCATTTGTACTCAGCAGAAATCTCCTGGCCCCATTCCTAGGCTCTGAACTCCTCTCCTAGTGCCCCGGTAAAAAGAAGCGGCCCTTAGCTCTTCCTCGTTTGTATTGGCTGGGCCGCCTCCTTCCTGGGTTTCTTTATCTTTTTATCAACATCAGCTTGTTGGGAAAGACCTTGCTAGCTGTAATTACCCAGCCGCTTAGTGCAGTCTTTGTCCATGGCTTTATTGTGCCTAAATAATTTAAATAATATATAATATAATAATTCAAAACATATTCACCTTTCAGAAAGGGCCCAAAGTTGGGTTCAAAAAAGTTTTGAGAAACTGCAAAGTTTATACTAGTGCTTTGCAAATAGCCCAGGCATTTGGTTCCAGTGTCTTTAGTGGGAATAGCCTTCTGGTTGCCTCTTTAGTGCCAGAGAGTACTGAGTGAAGGATAAAATGTGGTACTAGCTATGTCCCCTTACCTGCCCTCAAGGGACTTAGAGCTTAGGGTAGAGTTTAAAGTTATATACTTCCAGAGCTATAGAACTGCAATATTAATTAGGATTATTATTTACTACCCAGACCAGTATCTTCCCTACATTTTTTCTTAGCTTTCTAGTCCATGGTCCAGTGGTACTTTGCAAGCATTTACATTTTATCTAGGTGATTCCCTGCTCTCCTGTGGACTGGTTAGTACACTTAACTGTGCAATAGTTGAGCTCAGCAAAGAGATGAAAGATGGTTTTGCTTTGGTTTGGTTTTCAAGGTTAATTGTTAGGGATCAGGCGAAGTGAGGAAAGCTTTGTAGTGTTCTAAGTCTTAGTGTGGTGCTAAGACTCACTAATAAGGGAAAGGGAGGGAAGAAATAAATATTTATATATAGCATCTCCACTGTGCCAGGCAGGACAGTGAATAAAGTGCCTGTCCTGGAGTTGGGAGGACCTGAGTTCAAATGTGACCTCAGACACTGTGTAACCCCGTAAAAGTCACTTAACATTGTTTGGCGTAGTTTGCTCATCTGTAAAAATGAACTAGAGAAGGAAGTGGCAAACTGCCCTAGTATCTTTGCCAAGAAAACCCTAAGTGGAGTCACAGGATGATTCAGAAAGCACTGATTGACTGAACAACAACAACAAAATACGCCAGGTGCTGCGCTAACCATTTTTTTAAACGAGCATTATCTTATTGATCTTCACAGCTGTATGAGATAGGTGCTATTCAGTTGAGGAAACTGATGCAAAGAGAGGTTAAGTGACTTGCCCAGAGTCACACAGCAAGTAAATGTCTGAAGTTGGATTTGAACTCAGGTCTTCCTTACTCCAGACCCAGCATTCTATACATTGTACCACCAGCTGCCTCTGCCTAATTTGGACAGCCATCACTTGATTAGATTGACACCAATAGTGTCAGTTCAGAAATGATTTTCTTACTATTGTGATAGACTTTAGTCCTAAGCTTAGACACATGCCTTCGTGTTGTTATATGGTGCCTCTGCCTTCCTTCATTCACCTGCTTAATAAGAGGAGAAAAACAGATCATTTAAATACTTGATTGTTGTTCCCTATAGTTGCCCTGGGAATCCTGCATGTATACTGTGCATTTGGGGGAAATTAGCTTCATTGCACTTCTCAAGTAAATTTGGGACTTTTTTCTCAGTTGCATTCCATTCTTTTCTTGTATGGACACAGGATCCCAGAGTCCATCTTAGTTGTCTTTTTATCTAAGAATTCTTCAGACCTACCTGAGCTTTGTGCCCACTATCATAAACCAGGCAGTTGATATAGGGATAGGAAGGGCACTAGACTTAGAAGATCTGGGTTCTATATTTTATCTGCCACCTAGTTACTAGCTGTGTGACCTCAACTAAGTCATTTAAGTTCTTCTAGCCTCAGCTTTTTCATCTGTAAAATGGAGATAGTGACATTTACACTGCTGACCTCAGAGGGTGGCTTTGAGGATCAGGTTAAGTAATGAATTATTTGCAGTGCTTTGCCAACCTCCAAATAAACGGTTATTATTGCAGAATACACATACTGTAATTTTGCTCTTTTGTTCCATATCATGTGTTGGCCTCAAGGAGTAAATCCGAGGCAGGGTTAAGAACATCAAAACCAAAATAAAACAAAAAACAAACAAATGTTAAAAAAAGGTTAAAAAAAACCAAAACAAACAAAACAAAACAAAAAAGCAAAAACCCTGAAAATAATCCAACAGTGACAAGTACTCCTCACCATAATGATGAGTTATCATGGAATCTTTAAAACAAAATCTCACTTGCAAAGGCTTTGTGAAATATGATGCATGACATTAGCAAAGGCACTGTGTCACACGTGAGTGTTTGGTCATTTGTAGGTGTGTGGGAAACCTCATCTCTGAGGAAGTGCAAAACTTGATAGCTAGCTTTTGTGTATTGTGTAACTTTCATACCAGGAGTGTGTGGCCAACCAGACTCCTGAACAATCCACTTGTAGCTGAGAATGTTAGAAATTCCTTAGCATCCTTCTCTCAATCAGTGTAAATGCTTGCGAGATTTTGTAAATGGTAATTTGTGGCTTTTAAGAACACATGTTCACTCTAGATGTAGAATAGAAAAGTAGGAAATGATTTCTTTCATTAAACCTATCTTTAATCAAGGATTTTTTTATTTGATTCAACAAGTGCTTATTAACTATCTATTAGGTATCAGGCAACATATTAGGTGCTGGGGACACCTGCCATCAATGAGGGGGTGTGGGCATGTGCACAGATCAATAAATAGAGAATATGTACCAAGAGAATACAAATTAATTTTGGGAAGGGGGAGATCACCAAATGACTAAGTGAACTAAGTTAAGGCCTATCTGTGCTGTGAAGAGAGCACATCCAAGAGGCAGAGGTACAGAGGGGCTACTTTCCAGGCATGGAGGACAGCCAACACAAGGGGAACGTTTGGGTATGAGAAGAATTGTAGGCTTAATGCAGTAAATGCTGTAGGAATTATGTAACGAGTGTCATGCATGATATTAGATAACAACATTTTCCTATGAGGTCATGTTCACCAGGGAAACAGATCAATGTTTCTTTGAATAAATAAAAACATGAGCCAAAGGCAAATCTGATTTAGGGTTTGTATGTCCAGGTGAGCTCTTTGTTACCTGCCTAAGAGAATTAATCCTGTTATCTCAAATGAGCTGAGCCTTAATTAACCTCCCCAGTCTCCCTGGTTCTTTTCAATCTTTAGGTGAGCTTTATATTTGTGTCAGAAGGTTCTGAAGGCAGTAGGTTCTGAGTTAGGTTTGATTTCTGAGGTTCTCATCAGTTCTAATTTTTTTGGAGATTATGCAAAAATAATTCAGTGTAAGGTTGCCTTCATATAATGTATAGGAAACCCAATTCTGGCTTCAAGAATTTATGGACATCACCAGTGAAATTGCCTAATAACTTTATGCTTCTTTAGGCCAAATCTCTGTGGAAATAATAGTAATCGTCCAAGTCACTTAAATTGAGTTCCTTGTTCCTAGGGGTCCCCTATGACTTGGCACACTAAAGTAGGGGGCAGAGTCTAGGTGCTTCTTAAAACTACTCATGGAGGAACCCCTTTGGTTGCATTTATAGCATGGGTAAATCAATGATTTTATAGATGTAGAAGGGAATTTGTGGCCAAACTTAGAGACTTTTTTTCAACCAACCTGTGAGCAGACTTTTGCCTGAAATGTTCCTATCGCCTTTGAGTTCTTGGCTCAGAAGAGGATTTGAGTCCCTGTACTATGTGACTTCTTTTGAGAGCTCTAGCTCCTTGAAATTAAGGGAATCAGAGCAGGAATTTATCTGAGTTATCAGGGTCAGCCTAGTATACAGTCGGCTCCTCAGATAGCATCTTGTTGGCAGCCAGTAAATATTGAGAGTGGTTGAGGCACTAGCCTTTTCTCTAGCCAGGACCCAGCTACCATAAATCTTGATGAATTAAAATCAATACCTTCTGTGAGTAGTACTCTGCCATATCCTATTAAATCACCAAATAGACTAATTAATTTTAAGGCAAAGAGGAATTATGGCAGCAGTATGGGCATTTCAAACCCTAGCACTGTAGAATATTTTTTTATAACTCAGGGAGAACAGAAAGTTAAGAAATAATGAATGGGAGGCTCACATTAGATGGAGGTAGAGGATAGCAAAAGGCAATGTGAAACATGTCTTCAATTCAGTTTAGTTCAATTCCTCAATCCAAAAGGCATTTTTTAAAGCTCTTACAATATCTTAGGTACTATGCTAGGTGATGGGGATACAAAAAGAACACCCCAAACCAAAAAAAGAAAAAAAAGACAAAAGAAAAAAAACCTAGTGTCTGACCTCAAGGAACTTACTTTCTATTAGAGGAAAACAACATGTACACAAGCAAGCAGATACACAATGCAGGATGTTCCAAAAATATTAGTGTAGTTTAAAGCTATTAAAACTTAGAGCTATTTTCCATTATTAAAACTTAAAGCTACATTAAGACTTTTGGAATGCTCCATGGAGACAAAGGAAATCTAAAACAATTTCTAGGGCCTGGGGGAGCCCTAACAATTTTGGAAAATCAAGAAAGGCCTTGTGCCAAAAGAGGTGGTACTTGAACTGAACCTTGAGGGAAGTGAGGGATTTCAACAGGCCAAAATGAGGAGGGAGAACATCCCAGGCATGGGGGGGACAGATAGCCTGACCAAAGGCAAGGAATAGGGTGATGGCATGTGGTACAGAGAACAAGGCTTTCAGATTGACTAGAATGTACAGTAGATGAAGAAGAGTAAGGTGGAGTCAGTCTGGAAAGGTAGATGGGAGCCATATTGTTAATTACTTATGATATCAAGTCTAAATCATTTTGAGCTTATCTTGGTATACAGTGTGAGATGTTGGTCTATACCTAGTTTCTGCCAGACTGCTTTGCAGTTTTCCCAACAATTTTTGTCAAATAGTGAGTGCTAGCCCCAATGGGAATGACATGGTCAGCTCTTTGGGTTTAATTTTCCAGGTCATTTGAAAATTGAGTCATAAAATTTCTGAATGTCAAATAGATGGGTTTAAGTTTTATCCTAGAGATAACAGGAAGCCAGTGAAACTTCTTGAGCAGAGGAGTGACATGGTCAGATTTATCCTTTAGGGATATCAGTCTGACAGTTGTGTGGAGGTTGGATTGGAGAGGTGAAAGACTAGAAGCATAAAGATCAGTCAGAGTAGGTGATGAGTGCTTGAACTGGTGGTAGCTGTATGAATGGGAAAAAAAAGACTAAAGAGAGAGGTGCTTTGAAATTAGAATATTTTATTGTGATGTTAGTTTTCTTTTATAAAATTTTCTTTCATTTTAAATTAAATTTAATTTTTAGTTCTGAATTCTCTCCCTCTCCCAACCATTGAGAAGGGGAAAAAACAACAAACCCCATTACAAACATGTATAGTCATACAAAACAAACTACCACATTGGTCATGTTCAAAGAAGAAAAAAAAAGCAATAAACAAAAAGAAAAGAAGATATGCTTCAATCTATCTGGAGGTGAATAGTACAACATCCTTCCCCTCTTTCTTCGATCTTTTTGAGATTTCAGAATGAGAAACATTAGTGCTGCATCAAAGGGTTTAATAGCTTTTTGGGTATAGTTCCAAATTGTTTTCAAGAATGGTTACAACAGTTCACAGCTCCAACAGGGCATTACAGTACCCGTTTCCCTGTTGCCCCTCTAGTATTTTTCTTTCCTTCTAAAAATTGTTTTAAAAAATATGTAATATTTTCTTTCCCCTCAATTACATATTAAAACAATTTTTAAACGTGTTTAAAAAAGTTTTGAGCTCCAAATTCTCTCCCTCCTTTCCTCCCTCCTGCTCCTTGATATGGTAAGCAATCAGATGTAGGTTATATGTGTGCAATCCTGCAAAACATTTCCATATTAGTCATCACTCCAGTATTTTTCATTTTCACTTTTTATCAACTTAGTCTATCTGATAGATGCGACAGGTACCTCAGGGTTATTTTAATTTGCATTTCTCTAATTATTAGAAAAATTTTAGAATTTTAATATTTAGAGAAATTTTATATGACTTTTACTAACTTTGATTTCTTCCTCCAGAAACGGCCTGTTCATATCCTTTGAACATTTATTAATTAGAGCATGACTTTTATTCTTATAAATTTGACTCAATTGCCTGTATATCTTAGAAATGAGACTTTTTTCAGAGAAACTGGCTGCATTTTTTTTTATTTCCTTCTAGTTCTAGCTGTACTGGTTTTGTTTGTCCAAAACTTTTTTAACTTTATGTAATCAAAATTGTACATTTTACCTCCTATGAACCACATTCTATCTCTAGTTTGGTCATGAACTCTTCCCCTATTCATAGAACTGTCAGGTAATTTCTTCTATGCTCCACTAATTTGCTTAAGATATCATCCTTTATGTCTAGCTTAAGATGTTGGTCTATACCTAATTTCTGCCAGACTACTTTGCAATTTTCCCAACAATTTTTGTCAGATAGTGAGTGCTGGCCCCAATGGGAATGATATGGTCAGCTCTTTGGGCTTAACATTTCAGGTCATTTGAAAATTGGGTCATAAATTTCTGAATTCCCAAGAGAAACACCAGTCAGCAGGAGCATGTGCCATACTGTTGGAATTCTAAGTCTGTCCATCAGGCAACCCACAGAATGGTCTCTTAGAGTTTCTTTTTTTTTTTTTTTGCTTCTTCAACGGTAGACTTTATTCATTAACAGATTAACATCTTGCAGTTCTGTAAATCAAAATAATGGTGCACAAAAGGGCAAGGGAACCAGATGGTCAGTAGCTTAGTTATATGCTGACACAGGGAAACTGCCAAAACTGTGAAATAGGCACCCCAAAGGGCTGCTCAACAGAGGTTAGCTATTGCAGCCTACATGAGTGAAGAGGTGGTGGCCTTCAAAGGTGTAAGAGAGACCAACAGGAACACTCTGGGGACAATTGCTAGTAGTAAAGTGACTTATTACCTTCTTACTATAGTCTGTCAAATTTTCAGTGTCAAAAAAGGAAGGAAGAAAGTAGAGAGGGTTAGGTATAATGATACAATTGAGGGTTTTTTTTTTTGACCATTGGACATTTTTTGTTTTGCTCTGCCTTTAAAGCACCCATACTTGGGTTTAGGCAATGGCTTGGGCTGGCAATGCAGAAAAGTGCTATGGAAGCTTTGGAGTTATTGAAGATTTAAAAGAAAGCTATTGGAGATAGGCAGCACAACACAGTGGTTAGAGAGCCTGACCTCAAGTCAGGAAGGCTTGGTTTCAAGTTGTCTCTGGCAATATACCAGCTTTGTGATTTATGAAAAATGGTGCAGTGGATAGAACACTAGCCCTGGAACCAGGAAGACTCCTCTTCTTGAGTTCAAATCCTGCCTCAGACACTTACTAGCTGTGTGATCCTGGGCAAGTCACTTCACCCTGTTTGCCTCCGTTTCCTCATTTGTCAATGACAAACCACTCCAGTATCTTTGCCAAATGGGGCCACAAAGTGTCAGAAAGGACCGGAAATGACTGTACAGCAACAAGAAGCTCCCAGTCACTATGAACTGTTGCTGCTTTGCAATGGTAGAAGGAGTTTCCCCATTGGAAGTTCCCTATAGTAATGAAATCACAGGTCCAGATCAAAAACGGATTAAGCTGAGACCTCTATTTCAAGTAAAAGTCTCCATATTGTCTATGCATAGTTACCATTTTAATCAGTCAACAAACACTTAAGTGTTTAAGATGGTCCTGACGCTGGGCTGGGGGTGGAGATACAAGAACAAAAACAAACGAGCCTCTCTTCTTAAGGAGTTTACATACTATTAATAATAATAATAGGAATAATAATGAATAGTTAACCTTTTTATAGTGCCTACAACATGCCAGGCACCATGCTAAGCACTTTACAATGACCTCACTTGATCCTCGAAACAACTTTGGGAGGTAGGTGCTATTATCATCACCATTTTACAGATGAGGAAATAGAGGCAAGCAAGGGTTAAATGCTGAATTTGACCTCAGGTCTTCCTGATTCATGGCCTGGTGCTTAATCTACTATGAAAGTTAGCTGCCTCTACTGGGGATGGGATGGGAGCAACAACATATACACATGAAAGTAAATAAAATATTACAAAGTAAACACAGTAATTGATGGGGGTGGAAGAAGCACATAGCTGGGGGGAGGTGGTTGTGGCGGTCAGGTGGGGCCTCATGTGGATAGGAAGCAACACTTTATCCATGCTTTTAAGGCAGCTGGAGGGAGGAAGAAGTGAGTAGAGACTATAGGAATGGGCAGCCTGTGCAACATAATGGTCAGGGTGGCGGAGAGAGGGGAAGGAAAGGAAGAATAAAGGAAGGGAGCGGGAGGAGAAAAGAAAGGGAGAGAGAGCAGGGGAGGGATGGAGGGAGAGAGAGAGAAGAAGAAGAGAGAGAGGGAGAGAGAAAGGGAGAGAGAGCAGGGGAGGGAGGGAGGGAGAGAGAGAGAGAAGAAGAGAGAGAGGGAGAGAGAAAGGGAGAGAGAGGGAGGGAGAGAGAGAGGGACAGAGGGGGTGGAGTGGAGGGGGAGGGAGAAGGAGAGAATATATATGAATAACAGGGAAAAAGGACAGCTTGGCTGGCTGGTAGGGTGTCTGGAAAGAACTTTAAATGTCTAACAGAAGAGTTTGCATTTTGTCTTAGAGTCAGTTAAGGAAAAACTGAAGTTCAGTAGCTTCCATTCTTTGCATTTTCATGGAAAGTTGCTGCAGGAGTAGCTGTCAAACAAAGGAAGGCTCAATTAAAGAAAAAAAAATAGTTCAACAAGAGCAGAACTGTTTTTCCTTGGCCTGGTCATAAATGGGATAATTCAAGCCACAAGCCCTGGGGGAAATTGCTGGTGGCTGCCTTGACTTTTTCACTCTGGTTCTGCTCTCTATTTCATCTGTTCCATGCCCAGTCTTTGGTTGGATTCAGGGCATTATGTAGAATAAATCCTGTTTGAGTAAGTGTCAATTCAGCTAATACTGTTTATGTTCAATGAATAAACACAAGCACATTTTCCCCTTTCTCGTTCATCTTCTAGGCACAAATGAATTTGAATGGTGTCCAGTCGTGATGTAGGTTTAATGGTGTAAAAATTGATTTAGAGCTGGTTAGTTTTTAGTTAGCTACATAAATCTTTTGTTGCTGAGATCCTGGTCGTATAAGCAATTAAATAAGAATGATATTTGCTGAGCTTTTAGCAGGATCATCATTAAGGTAATGTATACACCATGGGCTTAAAGGGTACTCTTTTGTGAGTCAGGATATGTCAACATTTTTTCCCTTCCTTTTCAGTGTCATCTTTGGTGACAGTGCTTATTTCAATATGATGCTTGAGATCTCTTAAGGAATTCCAAATCTAGTACTTTTTGGGGGGGAGGAGGCACTTTGGGGAAGGTTTCCAACACGTGTACCCATATGTATTTATTAATGGAAAAGAGAGTATCTTAGTTTAAGAAAAATCAGAGACCTGGGTACCATAGTCAACTTTCTCTTCCAGGTTAAGTTATTTCATTCTCTTCCCTGGTACGTTCTCCCAGGAAATACAAAAAGGTTTTTTTCCCCCCCAGGCTCCAAAGGAGTGTGCCATTACATTAGGTTGTGTCCCCAACTTCTTGTCTCCAGGAATAATCATACCTTGTAGCAACTGAATGCAAAGTCATTGTGTTTTCACCAATCATCCTTTTTCTCTTCTCTCAGTTCTTAGGGAAGGCAAAAAGGACAGAAATCTGAGCTTGTAGCTCAAGGGCTACTTTTGAAAATTATACTTTGTCTTTCACAAATAGTAATATGGAAATATGGTTTGGAGTTTACTCCAGGAATGTTATGGCTCTTCCACACACCCAGTTTTATATATCAAATGGTCTCATAAAAACCTCCAGAGGAACAAAAGAGAGATAAAATGAAACCTGCCCAACTGACCTCGTACATAACATTCTTGCTCAGTAATAGGGCTGCTAAAATTTTTCTTTTTCTTTCCTTTTTTCTTTTCTTCCTTTTTTTTTTTGAGAGAAGATGCAAATTACCTCCAGAATTTTTTTTTTCTCTCTCTGCTGTGGCTGCCTTTTGGTCTCCAGTAGTGGTTAGCTGAGGTAGGACCGGCATCCCAAAGCTCAGGAGTCAGCTTGCTCCCAGGTGCTCGAGTGTTACTGACGCAGGTCATCTGCCCTCCCTCCCCTGAAGACAATGAAGTTAGGATTTCTCTTTGGCCTCCCCGCCAGAAATCGAGCCCAGATAAACAGATTATCGGGTGGGATATCTCCTCCACGTGGTTTTATTGCCGCAGAGCTAGCTCTTCTGAGCCAGTTAGACTTGTTATGGGAAGCTAAGTGATTGGCTGAGCTCAGTTTCATAAATTATGGCCCAGCACCCAGGAGCATGATTCCTATAGTGGCAGGAACCTAGAGGGCCTGTCAGCTTCTGACTTATGCACATGTATGCTCAGTTGGGTGCTAGCACTCATTGACTTGGATATTTCTGTCTTAAATAGCTGACATTGCGTCTTCAAGACTGTGTGAGTAATTCTGACTTTTTTTTTCAACTCAGTAAATTAATTACGTGTCCTGAGAGGGAGTGCCTGTAATTAGAAATAGCGAACTAGCAGATGATTCGTTACCCGCTTCCCGCTCCCCTCCCCCCAGGTTGTATTAACTGCAGCATGAGTGGTAGAGTGACCAAAACTTAATAGGGTTAATGCAGCTCCGTGAGATTGAAGTCCCCGTCCACTGTATTTTGGATATATTTCTTAAACCCATCTGTGAATGCTCGAACCTGTTCTCAGGGAGAAGGGCAGGGCTGAAGCTATAGTACGGTTCAGTTAAATCAGAGTACCGGTATAAAATCAAAAGTAGAGAGAAAGACCGTTTGCCATCAGTAAAGGATTCTTTTGCTCCTTTCCAACAGTGAGCCCAGCAGTATACTTTAGGGAAGCAGAACTAGGCAGAGACGCTGAGCAGAATGCAGTGAGAAATGCAAAATTATGAGAGCAAAAATGGAATGCTTTACCCGATGTGACTATTTTTAAAGGTGACGAGGAGAATACTGTGGATGCCTTTAAAAATCATTTACATTTTTAACAGCCCTAAAGTTGCTTAAGTTGAATACTAAACCACCAGCTTTGTTTTAAAAACTCCATAAAAAGTATGTTAAACATATGCACACACAACCAGATGCAGAAAAGAGACTGTGGCTTGGGATTTGGAGCTTAAGCAGAAGAAATGAGAGTAACAGAACTGTGGCTGGGTTTGTGGGATGGCCGGGTGTAACTTCTGTTGTTGTGCAGGTTGGTTTAAACCAACCCGAGAGCAGATTGAGAGGAGAAATGAACACCAAATTGGTGTTTTCATCATCTCATCTATAGCATGTGCTCACTGCACATCTACATTCATTCCTAAAAGCACCCCACATAAGGCAAATGGACCAGTTCCTACTTTTGATTTAGCAGTTCTTTCTCCTCATTATTCACAAAAAATAAAAAAAAAAGGTTTTTTGAGCAAGGAGTTTGAAGTTGAAAATGAATGATTTTTATTCTTATGGAACTCTGTGTAATCTGAGAACATAGTTGAAGTGTCATGTTATTGCAACTTTTAGTTTTATTTGCCAATTTGCTTTTGCAAATTTTATTTTTCCTCCCTCTTTATAACCTATAGAGAGAAACCGATACATTTCTTATGTATTTATCCATGAACATAAGTCAGCTGAATAATTCTTGTGTAAGGGTGGGTGCTGATTAGGAACATTTCACAGCTGTAGGAACTAATGCCAAATTCCTATAAAGATCACTTCTTATGGAATCATAGATAGTTTAGGGGTTTCTGTTGTACCCACTTACTACCGCAGAAATGAACTCAGGGTTGATTAGTCATAGGCAAATACTTATTTTAATTTTGTGAAATTATGTTTATAACAACCTATTCATGTAATTTTATATTTTAAGTATTTCTTAGTTGTATGGGGAAACTGGATTTATGGTGAATGAAAAACGAAGTTGGTGGCTATTTACTTTGCAAAAAAAATATTTTAAATGGCTCTATGATTACATTTGTAATTTCAAGATGAGGAAATTATCTTTACTAATGCAGAATCTCAGAGAAGTGCCAAGAAATTAAGTGATTCGCCCTGAGTCATACAAAGACTTTGTGTCAGAGGCTAGATTTGAATCCAGATTTTCCTAGTTGTTAGGTTGCACCACGCCATCTCTCTTTAAATAATAAGCCTTTCTAATGTGTTTTGGTTTATTACATTGAAAAAGATTTCCTTCCTGAATATTTATAGAGCACATCTAATGCATGAAATGGGGTACATCTGCTTAAGAATGCAATCAATTGTTTAGTTGGTTAATAGTTCTATTTATAATTGATATATAATGGTGCTATAATACACGTTTGTGCCTAACCAGTAGATGCATTATTGGAAGGTAGTGGTGGATTTAGAAAGATAGACAGAAAATAATCGGGTACCTGTCTGGAAATTTAGATGGTGGCAAAAGGCAATGTGCTCTCAACTAATTTCTTTTGGGTTCTGCTTCTCCTCTTTCCTTATGGTTTACATAGGCATATTCTCCTGCTAATCTCTCTGTCTCTGTCTCTCTCTCTCTCCCCCTCTCTCTCTCCCCCTCTCCCCACTCAGGTTGGCAACACTTTCCTAGCTTTTCTGCATCTGCTTGCTTGGGCAAAAACACAGGAAAAAGAATCTTAGTCACTTATCAGCTGATAAACTGCCTGCCTATAGAGGTATAGGAGGTACTTAAAACCCGAGATGGCAAGCCTTGGGGAGAGGGCATTTGAAGGATTTCTAGGCTGTTTCAGTGATTCTCTAAGACTTCATTTTCTCAGTGTTCTTTATAAATCTGAGGAAGCTGAGCTGAAGGGACTTGTCCAGGGTCCTATAGATAGCAAATGTTGGAAGTGGGATTTGAACTCCAGTCCTCTATACACACGCTCTTTCCTTTGCAGAGCACCGAAGGAAAGACGGAGGAGAGCTGCTTGAAGAGGCAAGTGGGAGGAGCTTTGGAGCAAAGGCACCTCATCCTTTTTAGCTCTAAACTATTTTTTGGTGGCCTGTTTTTGATCTGCCTAGTACTTCTGTGCAT
Source organism: Phalanger gymnotis (assembly GCA_028646595.1). Lineage (NCBI taxonomy): Eukaryota > Metazoa > Chordata > Mammalia > Diprotodontia > Phalangeridae > Phalanger > Phalanger gymnotis. Next base: position 344,355,366 of record CM053622.1, on the reverse strand, counting down.
CGCTGCTCTTTGTTTGCACAGAAGCAACAGAATGTTAGAAATGGGGCCTTTGGTGTAATATTGGGCATATCTGTTCAAGAGAGAAGGGTTTGACAATGGATGCTTCCAGAAGCAATTTGTTGCTGCATGGTGACCTGGTTGAGTTTTCAGTTACATTCCAATGTTCATTAGTTCAGTTCCAGGAGGGAGTTACTACTCCCTTAAAAAAAGGATTAGCACTACTTAAAATTTTATTTCGTTTTCCTCTGATTGCTTGAACTAATTGCTTTTATCAGTTTAACCTCCTATAGGTTATCCAACTTGATTTTTACTAGGTTGCTACTGATTCACTTAGGGGGCACCATACTTTAGTACTATCAACCCTCCATGGTTGAACTGCAAACACATGAGTTTTTCCCAGGAGTTGCTGATCCAAATAAACATACACAGAAGAAATCGAGGTATAGTAGCAGTGGTGTGAGGTCAATAGTCATTGGACTCATGAGCTTCTTTGTCTTTGCTTAGGAGGAGAAGGGACCAGACTTGGTGAATTTATTAGCTTAGGAAGCTCCTAAACCAATGCAGATCAGCTTCAGCTCTGCAGCTTCAAGTCTTGGAGAGTATCTTATGGGGCACTGAGAGGTTGTGACATGCTCAGGGTTACATGGGCAGTATGTGTCAGAGGCTAAATGTGAACCCAGATCTTGTTGCTTCTGAAGCTAGGCTCCCTATTCACTATGCCATATTGCTTCAATCATTCATAATGAATAGTAATTCCCATTTCTGTAGTCCTTCCAGATTTCCAAAGGGCTTTTCTCACAGCTGCTCCATGTGGTAGGTGGGGCAAATGTTAACTTTATGGATGAGGAAACTGAAGCTGTGAGGTATAAAGTGACTTGCATATTTAGGTATTGCATATGTACTAGTATGTTGTATATGTGGGTTACATATATAGTCATAAAGGTCATAAGTAGTTGAGGCTGTATTTGAACCCAGGTCTCCTAAGGCACATCTACATGATACATATTCACCCAGAACAGTTTTATTGAGTTTTTGATCTGTTTGGACTATAATCACCTAATCAGTCATGTTCAGATATTCATATTTGGATGGTAAGTTAGTTATCATTCAGATTTGTCTGTCATGGTTGTACCCCAGGGTACAACATATTTCCTTAGTCAACAAGCATTTTTGAAGTGTCTACTGTGTCCAAGGTACCATGCTGGAGAGAGAGGTCAGATGAAAACCGATCTTTGTTTTCAAAGTATTCAGCTATTAGGAGAGGTGGGGATGAATAAACAAAATATAATTGGAGAAAAGAGAGACCTTTAACAACTATGGGGATAAAGGCAAACTTCTCATAAAGGGTGGTGATTGAGATGAGTGGGGAAGGAAGCTAAAGAATGTAAGAGGCAATGGTGAGAAGTGAGTACATTCCAGAAAGGGAGGATAGACTGGCCAAAAACAGAAAAGGGGGGGTTGGTGGAATGCAGAATTCAGAGATTGCCAATAGGTTGAGAAGTGAGTGGAAGTGAGGGAGTAGAACCAAAGAGTGTAGCATCCCCCTCCCCCTTTTTAGAAGTTTGTGAAAGGGAGGAAAGATGGAGGAAGATAGTTTGAGGGTATAGAATGGTCAAGTGAAGGTATTTTTAAATTTAAAAAATTTTTATTTTTATAAATGCATTCATTTATTTTTAATTTTAGTTTACAACATTCAGTTCCTCAAGATTTTGAGTTTTAAATTTTCTCCTCCTCCCTCTCCTTCTCCTTCCCCACCCAAGGTGGCATGCAACCCAATATAGGTTCTACATATACTGAAGCAACTTTTTTTAAAGGAGAAGGAGACATTGGTATATTTGTACACAGCAAGGGAAAATAGAGTAGATAAAGGGAGATTGAAGATGACAGAGAGGATGATCAAAGGGGCAAGTTCTGGAACAGAAATGAAGGAATAGAGTTAAAGGCATATCACTTTATCTAAATTGATTCAAATACTAGGGTTTCCTTTAGTTTTTGAAGTCCAAAACAGTGAGAAATTCTATGATTCCCCATCACTGTTATCCTGTTCTCATTGCCCATTGGCTAATGGAACATAGTACTTAGAAATTAATGGAGGGTATTTGTTGGGCCAGCTAGGTAGCACAGTAGATAAAGTGCCAGGCCTGGAGTCAGGAAGATCTGATGTCAAATTTGGCCTCTGATGTTTACTAGGCTGTGTGACCCTGGGCAAGTCACTTAACCCAGTTTGCCTCAGTTTTCTCATCTGTAAAATGAGCTGGCATGGAAGGGAATGGCAAACCATTCCAGTATCTTTGTCAAGAAAACCCTAAGTGGGGTCATGAAGAGTTAGTTGGTCACAACTAAACAACAACAACAAAAGCCCAATCCCTTGATTTGACAGATGAGGAAACAGTCTCAGAAAAGTTAAATGACTTGAGTTGGATATGACTGATAAATAAAATCAACAAAACTTAGAAATGAAAGAAGAGTTAAAGACTGTAGATCAGGAGTTGGTAGGGGCCTCAGGGGTCCCTCTCATTTTATAGATTAAGTGAAGTGACTTGCCCAAGGTTATACAATAAGTCACAGTTCCAAGAGTCAAGACTGCCTCCAGAGCCAGGATTCTCTCTCCCCAGGGTCACCACCAATCTTCCATAGTAAACACTCATTTTGGGGGACTTCTCTTCTGGTTGGCGAGATGATCATGCCAGGGAGCAAACCTATAGTCAAAAGTATTTTGTAGAATGTTTTGGAAAGTTAGCGCAACCGTTTTGCGTCACAGCTAATGAGCTAACCCTGTTTTGGAACATGATGGTGCTTCCTGGAATATTGGCCCCAGCTGTGTCCTACTTTTCAGCTGCTGGGCCATCTTGCATCCAGTTGTTCTGAGATTGATTGTTCCAGGAGTGTGGGTTCTTAGAGCATCAGAGGCACAGGATAGAAACAGATGTGATGGATTTTTGGCTAGGGCCCCTGCTTGTCTTTTCTGAACCTTTGGTGACTTTTTCAGTAACCTTGAAATCATAAGGATAGGCTCATGGGCCAGGTACTTGGTGACATGCTTAACTCCCAAAGAGAAAGTGTCAAGTTGGAGATTGCTCTGCCACTCCCCACTCCACCTCCTTCCAGCCCGCAATTATTTGAAATGTTAACAAGTTGGATGAAAAACATGCTATGGTTGAGATTATACTCTGTGGGAATTATATACATTTTTTAGTGATAGAATCACAGACCGATTTCAGTGCTGAAAGGGACCTTAGTGATCATTTTGTCCTATTCCTTTTTTTCGTAGACCAGGCGCCAATGCTCAAGTCACTTGTTCAGGGGTCAAGCTAGTTAGTACAAACAGGACGAAGCTTCTGATTTCTGTCTGAATGTTCTTTTTTAACATGTGAGCGTAAAAATAGAAATGCAGACAAAATAGTTTTCATGATTCGGTTCCGCAGAGTCTAGTAGAAGCACCTAGAAGTATGAATATGACCTTTAATTAAAGAAGTGCATGTGAAAAAAACCCTTCCTAAGGAATCTAAAATTAACAAGCTGGGGGCAGAATCTCATCCTTTCCTCCCTCCTTTGACCCCTCTCCTCAAAGATACCACGCCTTCCATTGGTGGAGTTCTTCCAGTTCTTCTCTTGATTTGTCATTGAAATTATCCTCTTACAATATAAAGTCACTCCAAAACTCAAGCCCTGTAAATAGAGAAGCCAGGGTCACTTGGGATCCATTCTTTATGGAAGAAATGTGGTTTTGTTCTAAAATTGCTCAATGCGCAACCGATCCCTAAAATTGGAAGCTCTCTCCTGGGTTCTTAGTGTGTCTCAGGAATACAGGTATTAGTCTGCAATATTTTAATTTTGGGGTATTATATCGAAGACATGGGAGTAAGGTGTTTTAATATTTTTCTTTCTCTTTTTTGAATTCTTAAACTTTTGATTTCCAAAAATGTGTGCAGAAGAAAAAAAAATGGAATCCTTAAAAGAAATTGTTCTGTTGTACTCTCTTTTCTACGCCATCTCACATAGTGTGTGTGTGTCTGTGCGTGTGCGTGTGTGTGTGTGTGTGTGTGTGTGTGTTTAAATGAAGGCCTAATTTCATTGGAGGAAAACAGGTGGATAGGGAGCTTATTTTCTTGAAAGCAAAAAAAAAGACATCTTTTATGAAGCTTTCCTTATATTAATTTCAGAAAATGGCTTACAAATGAAGATGATCTCTCAGTTTTGTTCTAGGTAGAGCCATGCGGGGAGGGGTGGGGAAGAAGAAAGGGGAAGAAACAAGACTTACTAAGTGCCTATTCTTTGCCAGACACTGTGCTAAGCACTTTACAAATATCTCACTAATAACTCTCAGAGGTAAGTGCTATTATTAATCCCTATTTTAGAGTTGAGGAAACTGAGGCAGTGAAGTGACTTGGCCTAGGTCACGTAGCTAGTAAATATCTGCAGGTGAATTTGAACTCAGACCTTCCTGATTCCAGGCTCAGTGTTCCATCCACTGTGACACCAAGCTACAAAGAGAGAATGGGCCTTTGATCTGAGGTTCCAGTATCAGAGGAGAATTTTTTGTTTGCCCCTAAAGATGATGAGTATCCATCTCTCATGAAACCTGGCCCATATCTTTTCCCCCTAGTCACTACTCAGTGCCTCAATAGTTGTTATTAGGGGGGCTAATCTGATTTACCTTTGTATTGCTTGGGTCTGAAGACTGTAGAAAGTTATTGCTCAGGGCAGCCAGGTTGCCCAGTAGATGGAGCTCAGGTCTGGAATCTGGAAGCCCTGAGTTCAAATTCGGCTTTGGGCACTTACTAGCTGTGTGTTCCTGGGAAAGTCACTTAACCCTGATTGCCTACCTCCCCCCTCCCCCACCTGGCAACAGAAAGTTATTGCAGAAATTTCACTAATAAACAGTGTTACATATTTCTCTAATGGACACATACGTTTCTATTCTATTTATGCTTTTTTTCATGATCACAGAATCATAGATTGAGTGTTAGATGGGCCATCTAGTCTGAGCCTTCATTTTACACACACAGAAACTGAAACTTAGAAAGGTTACACAAGTAGTAATGAGCAGTCAGAATTTGAACCGAGGTTCTTTGACTACATATACAGAATATTTCCCACCTATGGTATGGTGATACACATCTTTTTATTTAAGCCCAAGGAGAATTATGTTCTAATCCCAACTCTTGCATGAACTGGCTATTTGATCTGGGACAAATGACCTCTCTGAACCTCAGTCTCCTTATGTAGAAAACGTAGGGAGGGTGGTCTACACGATCTGTTAAGTCCCTGCCAACTATCCCACTCCAATTCGACTTTGTCAGGCGTTTTTCTGTGCTGCTGTTCTCAATTTTCACATTTTCCTATCTTCATAAAATAAAGTATCTATTCACTTCATGAGCAGAATGGATGGCCTAAATTCATGGGTGTGTGTGTATGTGTGTATGCACCTGTGTGAACAAAAGAAATACAATGCAAAAGCTTCTTCAAACAGCATATGGATTCCTGGAGTGTCTACTTTGTTCATTTATTCCTTAATTCTCCATATCTGTGCTTTGAGGAAAACAAACAAACAACTCCTAGGGTGGGAGTAAAGCAAGGTGGTGTTTGAGTTGCTGGGAAAAATTAGAAATAAGTATGTGCAAAAATATGAGGGATGCAGCTAGGTGGCACAGTGGATAGAGTGCCAGCTTTGGAGTCTGGAGGACCTGAGTTCAAATGTGACCTCAGACACTTACTGTGTGACCACTTGACCCTGTCTGCTTCAGTTTCTCATCTGTAAGATGAGCTGGAGAAGGAAATGGCAAACCACTCCAGTATCTTTGCAAGAAAACCCCAACATGGGGTCATGGAGAGGTAGACACAACTGAAACAACTCAGAACAACAAAATATGAGAAGAAGCAGGTTTCTTTGATTTCTCTCAACGCTTAACCAAAGGTCTTAATGCTTAATGGGGAATGATAGAGTGAGGATTGTTTCATTCCTTGTGCTTGCATACCTGGCATATACTTAGGGCTTAACAAATATTGGGTTTGTAAAGAGAAAAGACAAAAAGCGTTGTAATGGAAATCCTCCTTAACTGTGTCAAAACCTGAAGACCTCTATCCCCTGGCCTAGAGCAGACTGACTCATAAATGAGGAGGTTATACCTAGCCACACTTTGTTTCCCAGGAGGAATTGGGAAAGCAAACCAGTAGTCTTTCTAAGGAAATACATTCAAAGTTTTAACAATAGACCATACTTTTCTAATTGCAGGAAATGCTAGTGACTTAACTTGGGTTTGGAAAGACTTTAAAGACCAAGATTTGGAGGCAGCTAGGTGTTGAAGTGAATAGAGCACTGGCCCTCGAGTCAGGAGGACTGAGTTCAAATTTGACCTCAGATACTTGATACTTTCTAGCTGTATGACCTTGGGCAAGTCACTTAACCCCAATTGCCTCAAAAAAAAAGATCAAGATTTTCCCTGCCCTTTCTTTTGAACTCTTCTCTCCTTTTGGTTCTTCTGTGCTTCTCCTTTATAGGCTTCCATCAAGATCCTTTAATCTGCTGAGAATTTTTCTTTTTTGGTGAGGTATCATTTTAATGTGTTTGAGTATTTGGAAGGCATTGTTTTTCATTTTAAAAGTTGATGTGCATATTTGAATTTGGAAGAGGGAAGCACTTTTTTTTTTGTTCACTCAAAGTTCTTTAAGGAGAAAGTTCTGAAAGGTTTCTTTCTTAAGCTTTCTCTCCTCCTTTCCTGACATCTTGGCAATTCTATTGCTCGTTAGAACTTACAGACAATGGGGGCTGATAGGTGGTGCAGTGAGTAGAGCACTGGCCCCAGAGTCAGAAGGACTTGAGTTCAAATCTGCCCTCAGACACTTGACATACTTACTAGCTATGTGACCTTGGGTAAGTCACTTAACCCCAATTGCCCTGCCTTCTCCCTCCAAAAAAGAACTTACGGAGAATGGGCTGTGGAAATAGGATGAAAGGAAATTGAAACTAGTCTGTTTGGTCACTTGCAATCTGCCCTTTATAAAACAAAAATTGAATGAAGAATAAGCTGTAATTAGTGGCTAAAAGAAAGTTTGGCATTCCCTGTGGATTAATTTATCCATGCTGTTCTTGCATCTTTTTTATAGTTAATCATGGATTTATTACTGAGTTGACTTCACTTGAACTCAATGAATAGTTATCAACAGCCTATGTTGACAAGTAAAATGGGCACAAGGGTATAAGGTAACGAAACCACATAGGACCTGCTCTTAAGGAGTTTATGATTTCATGTTCATGAATAACTGTAATACTAGGCAGAGTAGGATCAGGGAAAAGCACAGGTCTAACACATTATGAGAAATTTGAAGGAGATGTCACTTAGAACTTGGGATGGGAGGAATTTTGGCTTCATAAAACTCCAGGTCATCGGAGGGGAAAGGCCATCTGAGTTGGGCCCTGAAGGAAGGGAATGATTTCAGGCATGGAAAATAGTGCGAGCCAAAGTAAAATGGTGGGAGAGTGCAGAATGAACATGGGTGGGGATGAGTTTGGACGGAAAGAAGTAGCATGAGATAAGACTGAAGTGATAGGTTGGAGTAGGATTACAATGAAGAAAGGAGTGGAAATTTTATTTCCGTGACAGTAGGGAGCAGCTGAAGATTGTTGAGGAAAGGAGTGATCTGTTCAGAACAATGCAATGGAAAGATGACAGAGGAAGCAATATGAAGGATGAATTAGGGGTGGGAGAGGCTAGCTGCTGGAAGATCAGTTGGGGGACTAGTAGACTAAATGAGAGATAATATAACTGGCACAGAGTAGGTGCTTAATAATGAGGGAGTGAGATAGAATGGTTGCAGTGGAGATGGAAAAGATGGGATAGATGAGTGATACTGAGGAGGTAGCATTTATAGATTGACAGCTGACTGGATGAGAGGGCTAAGAAAAAAGGAAGGTTTAGGTTTTGAGCCTGTGTGATTAGTGTTACCAAAATAAATAAAGGGTACATTGTCATGGCAAACAAAATGGGACTTTTCACTGTTCTTTGTTTGAATTGGCAGGTAAAGTGAGATCTTTTTTGTCTTGGAATGTTTCTCAGCACTAAGACAATTGAGAATCGTTGAATTGTATGTGACAAGTTGTGCTGGTGGTTGGAGCTTTCCCACACTCTGGTGTTAGTGATTTCTCACACTCTAAATGGTGAGCCTTGAGCCCTCAGGATCCTGAACAGCGTATATGTACTGGAAGGTTAGTGTTTGATTTTTGGGGGTACACTCATCAAAAGAATGTGAGCGATGAGACTCTAGGCAAGCCGTTGACCCCGCCCCCCGCCCTGACTTTGTAACCCAGACAGATAGATGTTGATGCTTCTTTGGTAACTATGGATAGACCGGTTGTGTTACTTGATCTGTTTATAATGTATGCTTGCAATTTCTGTTTGTATTTGCCCTGAAGTTCAGGGGGTTGATCTTTTCTCCCTGAATTAAGTGAGTAATATATGTATGTTTAATTAAACTGAGGTTATTAACCCCTTAAAGTTGTTTTCCTTAGAAAAGCAGATCAAAGAACCTGTACTGGCAGCTCTTGTGTGTGCTGTTGTTGGTCTTATACAGCCACAGTAGCTGCTGGCAACATTATTGTTACATACATATAGGGCTTTTTCCTATTTCTTTTATCTTTTGGGGTTGTAGGTCTAGTAGTAGTATAGCTGGGTCACAGGGCATGAACTTTTAAATAACTCTTTTTAAAATACAGTTCCGAATTGCTTTTCAGAATGGTTATACGCATTCGCAAGGCCACTAATGGTTCTATCAGTGCAGGTTTCTCCATAGTACCTCCAGTATTTGTCATTTTCCTTTTTTTGGTCATCTTTGCCACTCTTTAATTTGAATTTCTATAATTAGCAGTGATTTGGAGCATTTTTTCATATGGCTATAGATAGCCTGGGTTTCTTCCTTTGAAAACCATTCCTTTCCTTAGACCATTTATCAATTGGGAAATGTCTATTTGTCTTAAAAATTGGAATCAGCTTTTATATATCTTGCAAATGAGACCTTTATCAGAGAAACGAGTTACAAAGATTTCCTCTCTCTCCTCACATTTAATTGCTTCTCTCTTAATCTTAGCTTTATTAGATTTGTTTCTGTAAAAACTTTTAATTTTATGTAGTCCAAGTTTGAGCAGCTAGGTGGTGCAGTAGATAGAGTGCTGGGCCTGATGTCAGAAAGACTTCTCTTCTTGAGTTCAAACATGGCCTCAGACACTAGCTGTGCTACCCTGGGCAAGTCACTTAACCCTGTTTGCCTCAGTTTCCTTATCTGTAAAATGAGCTGCAGAAGGAAATGGCAAACCCAGTATCTCTGCCAAGAACACCCCAAATGGGACCAAGAAGAATCAGATATGACTAAAATAACTGAAAACCACAAAAATCCAAGTTACCAGTTTTATCTATAATAATTTTTTCTCTATTCTTGCCTAGTCATGAACTTTTCTTCTGTCTATGGCTCTAATAGGTAAGTATTTCTATATTTCTCTAATTTGTTTATGTTTGTTTCTCTATTTATTTATTTTTTGCCATATATATGTAGATCATAGCTATTTAGAGCTTATATTGGTATGAGGTGTTAAGTGTTGGTCTAAAATCTAATTTCTTCCATGCTGCTGTCCAAATTTCTCAGCAGTTTTTGTCAAATAGTGAGTCCTTATCCCAGTAGTTCAGGGTCTTTGTGCTTATTGAACCACAGGCTGTTAGATCCATTTGCTTCCATATGTTGTGTTGCTAATCTGTTCCAGTGATCTGTCTATTTTTAACTGGTTCCAGATCATTTTGAGAATGCTTTGTAGTATAGTTTGAGATATAGTACTGCCAGGCTTCTTTCCTTTCCAGTTAAAAATAATTGTCTCCCTAGAGGTTATTAACCATTTCTTGGGCTTCTATATGATTTTTATTATTTTTTCCCCAGTTCTATAAACAATCCTTTGGTAGTCTGGTATGGCACTGAATAATTTAGATAATATTATCATTTTTATTATATTGATGAATTGTACCTACTTATTTATAGCCGTTCTTTTTGTGGTGGCAAAAAAATATAAATCAAAGAGATGCCCATTAATGAGGAATGGTTGAATAAGTTATTTCACATCAGAGGCATCAAACTCATGGCCACTGGTCCCAGTTGCCTGCAAAACTCCTCAATGTGGCCTGAACCAGATTAAATGTAATAGAGATGTGTTTAACAAAATAAAAATGCAATAGAACATAATATTAATTTATGATTTTCTAAGTCAATACATAGCCTGGCGAGATCTTTTGTATTTTAAGTTGATACTATTGTGATGAAATACTATTGTGTTATAAGAAAGGAGGAAATAGATTATTTCAAAGAGATGTTGACAGACTTATATGAACTGATGTAAAGGAAGCATTTACCTTATAACATCGATATAAAAATATGAACAATTTTGAAGGATTTCATAAATTGATAAATGAAATAAACTAAACCAGGAGAACGTTTTATGCAATAACAACAACATTGTAAAGACAAGCAACTTTTGAAACCTGTGAGAACTATGGTCAATACAATGACTGTCCATGATTCCAGAGGACTGATGAGATGATTCAGAAGGGTAATGGATTTAAGGGGTGGAATGAGATGAATATGTATAAATGTGTGTATAATAACATATTATATATACACACATATACATATGTACATTATAGCAACAATCTGGCTAGCAGCTACTGTGGCTGTGTAAGACCCAACAACAACCAGCACACAGAAGGCCGCTAACACAGGTTCTTTGATCTGCTTTTCTAAGGAAAGCAACTTTAAGGGGCTCACAATCTCAGTTTAATCAAACTTACATATACCATTCACTTAGTTCAGGGGGGAAAGATCAGCCCCCTGAACTTCAAGGCAAATACAAACAGAAATTACAAACATCAACAGATGGACCTTGTCTGATCCAAATCACAATTCATAATTACCAGGGAAGCACCAATATCTGTCTGGGTTATCAAAGTCAGGGAGCAGTTACAATGGCTTGCCCAGAGTCTCAACATTCCTTCCCTGAGTGAGCCCCAAAACTCAAACACCAAGCTCACCTCATTTATATCCTGTTTGGAGCCCTGAGGGCTCTGACCTCACCCAGGCTGGGTGTGTGAAAGTTCCCCATCCCCAGTATCACATCATATACAAGTCAATGAATCCCAATTGTCTTAAAGCTGAGAAACATTCCAAGACAAGACCCCACTTTACCAGCCCCATGCAAAGCAAGGCCAGAATCACTAAAGGCATTTAAGAGAACAGCAAAAAGCCCCACCCTGATTACCATTACACCATAGACATATATATGTGTGCATACATACACTTATATATGCATATATATACATATATTTATATATAGCCACTGAGTGAATTTGTTTTGCTTGACCATATCTATTTCTTATAAGAAACTTGTTTTTCTTCTTCTTTCTTCTTCTCTATTCTAATGGTGTCGGAGGGAGAGAAAATAAATTTCAATTAAGGAATGCAACTAGGGGCTCAAGCGTATTTGCTAAGACTCCCTCATTGGTAGAGAATGATTGTCCATTGTTCTGAACCTGTGTGGACATGAGGGCAAGAGATTCTTAGTCTTCTGTTTTCCAGCTTCAAGAGAGAATAGGTGTGTTTCCAGATTTTCTTCAGGTAGAGGTCTCTGAAGGAAGAGAGAGACTCTGGGAAGAAGTCAACGTGTAGAGGAGTCAGAACCTCTGTCATGTCCCCACCTCCAGCTTCCCTCACTAGGGACTTTGGGAAATTTTCTCTTAGGCCAGATCTAGGACTTTCTCTTGGTTGACCTGAGAAAGTGAATTCATTCTGTGTTTTGTTTGTTATATTTTTATCTGTATAACTTTTCTGATTTTGGTTTGCTATTAGCTTAGAGAATAGATTTAGTTTCAATTCACTATGTATGTTCTTTGTATTATTGGCATTTGGTGGCAAGGGAGTCAAACCTTTGGATATATAATGTCCCATTCAGGGACAATAATAAGGAATGTAGCTTGAATCTAAAATTATTTCTGCTATCCTAGACTAATAACATTTAGAGGGGTCTATAATTATAATTTTAGCTTGATACCTCCTCTCTGAGGAGAGGAGAGTGGTCAATCTCATGACCCCTAGGTCTGGCTCCTCTACATATTGCATTTATTCCAGAATCTCTCTTTCTCTTGCTCCAGAGACTTCTCCCTAAAGAGAGTCTAGAATCAGGTGTCTTCTCTCTTGAAGCTGGAAGCCAGAAGACCACGGATCTTACTTCTCCCAATTTCTTGTCAACTTTACCCCTCACGTAGGTTTAGAATATTGAGTAATTAATCACCACCAATAAGGAGGTCTTCTGCAACTGGACTTGAGTCCCTGTTTATATTAAAAAAAATAGAAAGATGGGGGAGGTACTATAAATATGAAATATCACATGCACTTTAAGATGGGGTCATTGTATTGGTTTTGCTTATTTGTTGTACTGAGAAACAAGAGACTCCTTGTGGAATGGTAGTAGCATGTAGTTGTTGGTAATATTAAAGAAAACCAATAAAATAAAATAACAATAAATAGAGGGGAAAGACTTTGTGGGAAGATCAAAAGTTTAATTTTGGACATGTCGAGTTTCAATATGCTAATGGGACATCTAGAAGGAACTAGATAGCCAGGAAGAACTTGGACATACAGGGCTGGAATTCAGAGGAAAGATAAGGGCCAGGAACAGTATTTTGGGGAATCATTTGCATGGAGGGAATAATTAGAGTTATGAGAGTAAATTAGTAAAGTGAGAATATATATGTATATATAATATTCTTATAACACATGATATGATGTATTTTATGTAACTCCCAATATAACATATATTATGTAACATATTTTACAGAAGAATATATTTATATATTCTTAAGAATATATTTAGAGAAGAAGAGGAAGAAGAAAGGTGATGCTCAAAAAATTGTATTTGGAAACAAGGAGAGTGACTTTGGAGAAAGTGGTTTCAGTCTTGTTGAGGATGGAAGCCAGATTGCAGGGGATGAATGAATGAGTGGGTGGTAAGGAAGTGGAGGCATAACTTTCTAGGAGTTTGGCTGTGAAGAGGAAGAGGGAGAAAGGACAGCAGGGTCAAGGGAGGTATGTGTTAATATGAAAGGGACTATAGATTTTTATTTTTTCCAATGCTATAACTGCAGGCAGGGCCTTCCTCCCTCCCCAGGTCATACACTGATGCCCTGGATGCTGAAGGAAATAGTCCCAGATTGCACAAAGGGATAGATGAGACAGGGGGACTTTAGAGGCTCAGACTCCTAGAGCACTTTTGTGACCATATGGGTAGGATGGGTATCCTGGGAGATGGAACCCACGAAGCTGACCCCACTTTATACTTAGGTACAGAGACTCAATTTAAAAGATGAGAGTGATGATGTGTTCTTAATCATTGGCAAACTTTTGTGAAGCAGAGAACTATGTTACAAGGAGGACACTCATAACAGGGTTTTTTGTTTGGCACTGGATTAGAGCTGGATGCAAGGGGGCCCAAATGTCTCTGCCCAAGACAAAGGGGCTTTAGAGTATCCCTTGTAGTTAAACATCGTGTCTCAGGGTAAGGTGGGACCGAGGAGTTTGGCTATCAGTTTGACTTTTGGCTACCATCTACGGAAAAGGGTGATGAATGCCACCTACTGGCAGCTGTGGAGAGCTGTAGGAGGATTGGCAATAGACTACTGTCTGCCATTTGCAGAAAAGGATATCATCTATTATCTGGCAAGAACTGTAAGCAAAGTAATGCTGTGCAGGAGCTGTTATATGGACAGCAAGAAGGGATTTTACCAGAGTTGTGGAAAACCCCAGTGGGAGGCTCTTACTGCTGTGAGTCCTATCTAGGTCATTTACAATAAGTGACTGTGGTCATGTATGCCTCTTGAAAAGGGCTCTTCATAGGTGGGTTTTGTTATTTTCCAAGAAATTTGTTTTGAGTCCTATATATTTTCCTTTACCAGTAAATGAACCAGTTAATTCTTTGAGCTTTGTGAATCACATGCTTGTAAGGGGAGTTGGTATTACCACACTAGGTAGCGGTACATAGTTAGTTTTCTATAAGATTAGGGTAAGAATAAGAGAAATGAGAAATCTCTCAAAGTATATCTGGAGGCTTTTGTGTCGTGTAAAAGACCCTGACTTGAGGGTCATATTAAGACAAAGGAGAACACAGTTTCTAGGCAGAGTAGAAGAAGCTGTTAGGGAAAGATTATATGAATTAGAGGTAGAGAGGACAAGATTAGAGGAGCAAGCTCCTAAAGGATAGGAAGAGATATGATCAAGGTGAATGGGATGGATAATTGTGAAGACTTCACAGGGTATGTTTAATGTAGAGGTTTGGCGATTTGATTTGGCTTTGTGATTTTGGAAGGTGAGGGCCTGGAACTGAAGGCGTGCCTTTCCCTCTCTCTCAGATGTTAGAAGACAATGAACTTCCTGTGAGCTATTTGTTCTTTGCTCTAGGAAGGTCTCTCCTCCCCCCCCACCCTATTTCTTCTCCTAGACTTTCAGACGCCACCCTGGCAGTTGAGTTCTGAAAGGGAAAAACCTGAATGGACTGGATCAACCTTGGTCCTCTGTGTAGTTTTCATGCCTAGACTGTAAGCCCACCTCCCAGCCAATGGTGAGAACGGATAGAGGTGAGTGGGAATCTTTTCATTAAGACTGTAAATTAAGGCAGGTTCCCTTTTACCTTGCCTCCTCCATTATGGAGGTGTGCCCAAATCTTGCAAGATTTGTGAAATAAATTTACTTTGTTCCTCCTAAGGATGTCTCTCCTGTTATTTAAAATTCTGTCCCATACAAAGGCTACAGGTAGAATGGTAATTTTGGAGAGGAAGAGGATTCCCTGTGTGCTGAAAC
>CM053622.1:344309639-344340386 GCA_028646595.1 Phalanger gymnotis | reverse complement strand
AATTGGGAGGTTGCTTTGTAGCAGCAAGAACCCAATTGAGTAAGAAAGCACCAATCTGTAATAGATAAGTCATCTCTGTTTTATAATTTCCTTCAACAGTAGCCAGCTAACTGCAAGAAGGGGTATACGTACAGAGAACACAGATAGTGGAAGATACCTATTGCTGGGAATTGTCAGGTTAGGAAATCCAGAAGGACAAAGAGGCAAAGGATTCAAGAGAAAAGGAACATAAAGAGAAATGAACACTGAGTGAAGCCTGGATAAAGAAGAATGTGAAGGCAGAACAAGGGTAATGAATTTCAAGAAAAGGGAGGCTTTAAGAGACTGTAGATCATATGAGACACGATAAAGGAGGAATGATGGACTTGGAAAGGTATAAGGACAGGGTATTGTGGTTGAAGAAGGAAAGTTCAGGGGTCAGGATCTTGGGATTAGAATAAGTTTGAGGCGTAATAACAGCGAAGGTGTGACCAACCCAGTGGGAGGAGCAAAGAGTGGAGATGGCATGGAATATGAGTCGAGGTAGCTAAGGAACTATGCGGTCCAGTTGTTGTAAGTTTGTACTCATGAACACAGAAGTTACTGAAGATGATGGAAGAGAATAGGGTGGAAATGAAGAAAATGAGTCACACATTGAAGCAATTGAAGGTGGAAGAGTGTCCTAGAGCTTGTGATTGTAATGATGATGAAAACTGTTATAGTATTGGAAGATACAATAGTATCAGGGATTTAAGGACCTTAGATGTTTTCTTGTCCAATTGCCTCTATTTACAGATTAAGAACAGAGACTCAGAGGGCTAAAGCTAGAGGGCAGTGTACTTAGATAGTATAAACTTCAAAGGAGGCAAAACAGTGGAATAGAAATAGCAACATGTTAAAAACATGTACCAACTCTACTTTTGACTCTGTGACATGAGGGACTTAGGAAGGGACTAGGTTGGAGAGGACCGCGAGCGATGTTAGTATCCTCAAAACAAGCCAGGTTCCTGTTAATGGATGTGGTTGGAATGCACAATGAAGAAATTGAGGAGAGTTTATTTACAATAGAATGGAGGTTCCAAGGCAATGGGGAAGTGAGGATGAGTGGATAGGGCTATACTGTAGAACAGGAGTTTGTAATCTGTTTTGTACCATGGACTACTTTCTCAGAGTAATTTTTTATAAATTTTATTTATTTTATTCTGAACTCGAAAGTGCATAAACTAAAATACATGTTATTACAAAGGAAATTAATTATATTGAAACACATCAAAACATTAAAAAGCCCAATTATAACCAATTGTATTGAAATGTATTAAACCATTAAAAATTTTATGGGTCCCAGGGCAAGAATTCCTGCAGGACAGGGATGAGAACATGTTTGGAAGGTGTTGGGGAAAAGAGTTTATCCCTGCAGTGGTCATTATAGAAGGCAAAATCAAGAAGGAAGTTGATAGGTAAATTTGAGGAACAAATTAACCATAGGGAGTCCTTAGAATGCAAAACCCTGTAAAATATTGAGTCTGCAATTTCTGAATAGAACATAGCATGGCATCTTTACAGACCGGAAACCTCAGATAAATTTACCCAGATTTGCTGTATTGGTGACCAGGTTCCTGTGGGGAGGAGAAACTGGGCTGTTCTAGAGGCTCCAGACTCCAGTCACTTTGTCTGGGTGGTGGTATGAGGACAGAGAAGCAGGGAGGAATTTAGGAATGGGATATTTGCCAAAAAGAAATAGAAAGGTAAGATGCTTAGAGAATTAGAGGGAAAATGAAGAAAGAATGAAGGAAACAAGTATTTGTTAAGTATCTACTATATGCCATGCACTGTGCTAAGCAAGTATCATCACATGTGATCTTTCTAGCAGCCCTGGTAGGTAGGTGAATTATGGATTTCCATCCTCATTTCTCTCAAAACACTCTGTGTTTCTTCTCATATACTGAGAGTTCCTTACAAGGCATTATGAAAGACTTCTTTAGGTAAATTTGGGCTAAAAATGAAATAGGTGTTGAACGCAAAACAAGTCAAATACATGAATTTTTAAAATAAGCTTTAACATAGAGTTGAGAGACAAGATGATAAAATATTTCTTCCCTGTCTTATAACAGCAGAGGTTAGTGACAGCTAAATGGCATGCATAGACTTGTATAGTAACAAGCACGGAGCTACCTTTAAGTAGCTTTTATCGAATATGTAGGAAAACCATCACCAAATCCTACTTCCATGACTCATCATATCAGTGGGCAATGACCCTGGTTTCTGGAGGCTTTGCCAGGAGAGAGCAGGTTTGGTTCTACCATGATGGAAGTTTTGAGTATAGTCTTAGTAACAGAATGTCCCTATTTACTGAGGTCTAGAGTCAAACATGGTATTGAAAGGTTTACCACCAGTAGTCTGGCTACTTGGTGATGAATTGTTTAGCCAATGCAGGCTTTTTGGTTGTTTGTCCTTGGTTCTTGAAGAAGACCATGACATTAGGAAGGTGATGTCATGACTTGTAAGTGAATTAGACTTAAGTGAGGGAGGGGTATGCAAAGTCACCAGCTTCACTCTCTTCGAAGGAGCCATATGGGTCCAGTGGCAAGATATAGTTCAGGATGACTGGAGATGGCCCCAGATGCAACAGGAGATCTTGGCCTTTTTAAACTAAGTTTTTTTCCCCAGGTCTCAGTTTGACTGAGGCAACACTCATTCAGTGATTAAGGCTAGGTAAGAAATGAGGCAAAGAATGATCTTTTTACCTAGTTAAAAAAATCAATTTGGGAGGGGAAGACCCTCAGAGTTTCTCACCAAAATGGAACCAATTGCTATTTACACTCACTCTGAGCCATTATAGCCCAGACAATGACCAAAATGAGGCATGGAGTGGGACCTATCGTTGGCCAAGCAATGAGAGCCAGCGTTATTGGGTTTAAATCATGGTCCTTAAAAAAGAAATCTAGCCCATAAATTCCAAGATACCTTGTGAGGTTTCAGTGGTCAAAATTTTAAATTCCTTTGGGCAGAGCACCTGTGGACAGAGGGAGAAGAGGGAGGGAGAGAAGGAGGGATGGAAAGAAGGAAGTAAAGAAGAAGCTGCATTGCCCAACTGGAGCTGACCAATTGGATCCCCAGTGAGGCAGCTACTATTACTCAGAGATCATTAATTATTATTTGTCCTTTGTTCTCTAAGAGGACCATGACATTGGGAAGGTGATGTCATGACTTGCAAATGAATTGGATTTAAGTGAGGCAGTGTTGTGCAAAGTCACTAGCCTCATTCTTTTCTCCAGAGCCATCTGGGTCCAGTGCAAGATATAGATCAGGATGACTAGAGGTGGCCTCCCAATGCAACTTATGAAATGAAGGAAAACAGTAAAGGGCACTTAGTACTGTGTGGCCACCTTCTGCCTAATGGTGGAAAAGGGGCTACAGGGTGCTAAGAATCACATAGTTTTAGACTGTTTGTAAACATGAATTTAGCTACTGGCACTTTAAAAAAAGTGTGATCTTTGTCCAGTTCCACCAGAAGAATTGAATCACATCAACCCTGATATTGTTGTTCTTACAAAAAAAACCCTAAAAGAGAGAAGGCATTTGCAGCTAAATGGAAGATAGGCTTACAAGGTGCTCCTGGGAAAAGAATACACAGGAATAGATGGAGTTGCTTTTATTGGAGGTCCAAAGGGACAAAGAAATATCATTTTATGGGACACTTGGTTATCTTGTGGTGCTGTGCCCCTGATAAGCATTTGCAAAATGGGAATCATTTTTGAATCAACTGATTATGAAGAATCAGACCATAGACTGTAAAGATACAAATCAAAGCCAAATTAGAAAAAAGAATAAAAATGAAAATAAAACAAGACACAAACTTTTGGATTTATCAACCTGATCTATTAAACTGGAGATACCAAAACAATAGAAAATGAAAAAATGAACAGACATCGACATAGACTATGATCATTTCCTAGGAAAGTTTAATTGATTCAAACCAATTGTTGTAGTAAGAATTATCCAATCAATAAGCATTTAAGTGTGGGTGCCAGGTCTTAGGGATACAAAGATGTAAATAAAATAGTCCTTGCTTACAAGGATCTTACATGTATTCCATGGATGGAGACAATGCACACAAAAGTATATAAAAATTTGGGGAAGCATTGGCAGCAGCTGAGAGGTTAGTAAAGGCATTGCATAGGAGGTAACACTTGGATTAACCTTTGAAGGAAACTAGGGAGTCAGAGGTGAGGCGAGAGTATGTTCCAGACATGGGGTTCAGCAGAGACAGGAGATGAAGAGCTGTATGAGTAAAAGCAGGAAGGCTAGTTTTGCTGAACTAGAATGTTCAGGAAGGGAAATCATGAATAGTGAGGTTAGATTTTAAATGCCAGAGAAATTTGTATTTGATCCTAGAGGTATTAGGGAGCCAGAGAAACCTCTTGAGTAGGGAACTGACATGGTTCCGTCGGTGCTTCACAAATAGCTCTCTAGATGCTGTGTGAAGGATAGGCTGGGAAGGGTAGAGAATTGAGGAGGGAAAACCAATTGGATGACTATTACAATAGTTAAAGATGAGAAGATATGAGGATCTGAGCTAGAGGGAGTGGAGAGAAAAGACTGGAGGTGAGAGATATTAAGAAAGCAGAAATGATAACATTTTGCAACTAATTAGGTATGTGAGGCAAGGGAGAATGAGGAGTGGAGGGTGACACTTGGATTGTGGGCCAATGTGACTGTGAGGATGATGATGCCTTCAGCAGAAACAGGAGAGTCTGGAAGATGAATCAGGTTTTTTTGGTGGGGGGATGGGGTTGGGGGGAAGGTATGTAATGAATTAGGTTTTAGGCATATTAAGTTTGAAATTCCTCGAGGACATCCAGCTGGAAATATCCAATGGAGACCCAGTGATGCAGTACTGAGGCTCTTTCTATTTTAGGTTTGATATATAACTTTGGGAGAAAACCTAAAGAGTCAGCAAAAATTTGATTTCCTTGCCAAGTGGAGAGAGATGGCAGCCAAAAGCAACACCGCCTTAGAACATAAACTCATTTGTAAATTTGTCTGGAGTATAGTGGAAGATTATCAGCAATATCGCCTCGTAAAACCATGAGATGCAGTGGAGGGAAAAAATCAAGTTTATAGAAAGCTTAGTGAGAAGCCTCAGACAGAGCCTCCAGAGGACATTTAAGGATGAAACTAAACGGAGGACAATGTGCAAACCAAAAATGGAAACGTTTTGTCAAGATTTCTGTAATGAACCCTTTTCTCCATCAATGACAGTGGACATACCACATTTAGACTTTCATGTCACAGTCTCCAATATGCTATATTAGGAAGTGAAAAGGGCACTAAAAAAAACCAAGATAGGCAGAGTGCACACAGAATGCATGCAGAGGAAGTATGTGCTTGAGGGAACAATTTTCAAGATATCTAAAAGGTGGGAGGATACAAATCACTTGGAAAAAATCATGGACTTTTATGTTATAAAAACAGTGACCAAGAAAATATCAATCCTACTCATGCAGAAATACATTCTCATCTGCATAAAATTTTTATGAGAATAATCTATACATGCATTGAGACTATCTTTAATTAAAATTTGAGGAACAGGTGGGTTTTCTTAAAAACGCTTTTTTAAAAACTCTGTCTTTTTATGTCACTCCTCAAGAACTCTTCCCTTGTTCCAGTAGAATCATAGGAACATAAGTGTAGAGTTAGGAGAAGCCTTAGAGGTTGAGTCTAATATGTTTATCATACAAATGAGGAAATTGAAGCCCAGAGAAGTCAAGTGATTTGCCCAAAGTCACACAGCTAGTGAGTGTCTGAGGTAGGATTCAAAGCTAGGTTGACCTAAATCTAAGTCCTATAATCTGTCCACTACATTGCATTGACTTTCTTTTGCAACAAAGAAATATAGTTAAATTAAAAAAAAACCATTAGCACATTGGTCATGTTTGACAACATATTCCTTGTTCGATACCTATATGCTACAAGATTCCTTGTAAAATGTGATAATAACTCTTCAATGACCCTCAATATAATTTGAGAAATAAAATAGACATAGTATCTACCATGGTCATTGAGGAAATCTAGTACAGAATCTAAATGGAAAAAGTAATAAATGCTATGGTCCTCCACATGGCTCCCATTTGTGTATGATATTGCACAAATTGAACTAAGCTCTGAAGCACTGAAGAGCCTCCTAAATGAGAACCACAATCCCTTTGAAGTACTCAGGCTAAATATTAACACAGGACAAACCAAGTGGATGAAGCACTATTGTACTGACTATGATATTCAGTAAGATAGACAAACCATAGAGCTTATCCTCTCTCTCTCTCTCTCTCTCTCTCTCTCTCTCTCTCTCTCTCTCTCTCTTTGTGTGTGTATATATATATATATATACACAGAGTATAAATATATATATACACAGAGTATAAATATATATATACGGTACAGGGTACACATATGTATTCAGAGTGTTTATATATATATAGAGTATATATAGTACATATATACAGAGTATATATATATGTATAGTACACATAACTATACACAGAGTGTATATGTATCTATATATCTATATATATATATATATCCAGAGAGAGAGAGAGAGAGAGATAGAGAGAGAGAGAGATTGGATAAACAAGTAATTAGATCCTGAACTGAACAGGAATAGGAGGGCAGCTGGATTACCTTTGGAAATTGTGCTGTGCTTTTAGCGACCTCAAGTTTCTCGCTGACCAAGAAGCAGAGAAACTGTGGGAGTTGCAGCTATAGCAGGGAGAGGGAATAATCTGTCCTTGGCAACCAACTTAAGTTATAAATTCAAATGATCCGTGATGTTGTTGATATGGGTCCTCCTTCTGATGACGCAGGTCACAGCCCCTCAGAGTCTTAGTAAATAGTTTAATGAGTTGCTGTGGTCAAATTACCTGTTGGCCAACCTTTTGGTGATGAGGCTCCCAGCTCTTAGCTGGGCTGATGCTTGGACAGCAGTCCATCTCTGGTTCCAATAGAAAGCTTTTCTAGGTTGTGCAGACCTAGTACACTGATTGTAATTCACAGTTTTATCAGTATTCAGCATTTATTTCACTTTATTTCTATTTTCTTTTCAATGAGGCAATGTGGCATAGTAGATAGATATTGGCCTTAGAGCTAGGAAGACCTGAGTTAAAGTCCCATATCCTATACATGCTGGCTATTAGTCACTTAATCTCTGAGTGTTCTAGGTTTCTAAGACTATAAGCTCCAGAGAAGGTGCCTACATGTCTTGTTAGAGAGTTTCCCTATCAAGGAATTCCCTAATAAAAGATCCCTATCATTTTATGAACTGTGGGTCTCCAACAAGGTATGAAGTCTAGGTGAATCTTCTTACTATCCGTGTGTGTATACATATATGTATGTATATACGTATACATATACATATATACATACATATGTTGGGGGCAGTATTTAGCATCATTCTGAACACCACTGGGAAAGTCTAGTGAAATAAAAAACTGGAAATTTCAAAACCAAGCTTATGATGATAAGCTAATAAAGTCTGTTAGGATCACAATCTTCAGAGACCTCTTCCACTATAAACTCAATTACACAAAGTCAGCACCCTTCATTTTGCACAGTAGAAAGTCGGTCAGTAATCATTTATTAAGCTCCTACTACATGCCAGGCACTGTTCAAGAACTGGAGATTCAAAGAAAGGCAAAAGACAAGAAGCTCAAAGTTTAATAGTGGAGACGACTTAAAAGCAAATAGCTACAAACAAATTATACAGAAATAGGAAATAATCAACACAAGGCAGACACTTGAATTAAGAGAGGTTGGGAAAGGCTTCCTGAAGAAGGTAGGATTTTAGCTGGGACTTGAACGAAACCACATTAGCTTTTTTCCCCTCCTCTCAACATTTGTAGCCACACACCCTGCAGAAGCAGTGTCAGTATTATGGCTCCAAACAAGGACAACATGCTGGACCCTGACTTGCTTCCTCTCTAAGGCCAACCCTGCTGCTGTGGCAGGAGGAGAGTTCCAACAGCCAGCATCAGGTTTTTTCCTGTGAATGAAGCAGCTCTGGGAGGCCACGTGTGCAGCCCTGAAGACAGGTTCCCAGTGATAGAGAGACCCTGAATCTAGGCAGTGATTGCCTTCCGGACCCGGGTACCACTGGGACCTAGTGACTCTGCCAGGTGTGTAGATACTTTTTGTTTGTTTCTTGGGCTTCTGTCAGTTGATCTGTCTCTGGTAAAGTCTGACTGTGACCCCGTGGGTTCAGAGAACCTTCTCTCTATTGTAGCTGATGTACTTGCCTGTTTCCACCTGTGTAAAACTCTGCAGCAGCAACTATGCTAGAGTGCCTTTTACCTGACTGCCCCTCACCCGACTTGTTCATCTCCTTCTTTCCTCTGAGCTGAGCACACTAGACACTTAAAGTTTATTTCTGATTATACTTGAATGTTTGTAAAAACTTCTCATACGGTTTGATGGCTGAAATTTCCCTTTCATTTTCTGGATGAGATAATAGTAAATGTTAAATACAGTTTGATAGGGAGTCTGGCAACACGGGTCACAGATCATGTTGTTCTCTTATGTGTGGGTTTGTGTGTGTGTGGGGTAGGGGGCATGTGCAGCACTTGTGTGTGTGTGTGTGTGTGTGACAGGGTACGCTTATCCTTCAGTTTATAACTTGAAATGATTGTGGGAAACTGGGTCACTTTAAAGATTTCGTAAATTTGGAGGGATTTTTGTGTTTTGCTTCTTTCCTGAATGAAACTTCGAGTTTCTAATGAAAGGGAAAGAACACAGAACGACTGCAGGATATATTGAGATTGGCAGCTGGTCTGAATTTGGCAATAGTAGGAAAGACCATTTGTTTGTCTCAGTGACACTTCAACATGGTGGTGGCAGGGCACTTGGGTAAGTTGGGAAAGCATCTTCAGTCTCCTTTGGGTGAGATTTTCTGTATGGAAGAGCAGATCATTATCTAAAGTGCAGGCTGGTTTTGGGGCCCACAGCCAAGTCTCCAGTGACACTTTAGTCCTGCCTGCTGGGTTCCCTCCCTACTATTGGCAGCCATTTCAGAGCCTATGGTTCTCCTGATGTTATGTTTTCCTGTATATTTATGTTTTAACTTCCACTTGTTGGCAGCCTCACCTTCCTTAGATCTTGACCAGCTATTGAGAATGATCGAGCACTGTGTCTTTTACTGTGTATCCCAATCCCTGGGAGCTGTGATGCTTTCAGACAATTCTATCTTGCCTAAGCCTTTCTTCTCTGTTTCCATGCCTTGTCTTTTAAGAGCTGGGGTACAGAATTATGTGCCCTTTAAAAAAAATTAAACATGTGTGGCTGAGATTGCATTCAGGTTTGAACCTGACCCATGCTTCATGTAGTGAGGTGGGGGTGAGGGGCACCTTTATTTACTTTTGGGGGAATTGAGGCCAATCTAATGCAGAAAAATAAAGGAAGCTGACATGGAGGAAACTCCTGAATGTAAGCTGTTAACAAGCATTTATTGAGCTCTGTGCCAGGTGCTAGAGGGGGAATGTTATCAGGAAATCCTGGTGTGTTATCTTTTAATACAGTCCAACATGTACCATAGAGGAGCCCTTACAGACAAAGTTAATTTTGATGGGGCTTCTGCTCTCCCTCACTGCCTCATGTTGATGAGGCTCCTTTGTGAAGTGATCTAGAGCCTCTCAGGAGAACAGAAATCCATGGACATTTACTAGTGTTTGGGGGAAGAATCTCAGAAATGGAAGCCTGAGGTACCTGACTAAGGAAGCCTTCTTCAGAGGATCCTTCAACCAGCATTAAGGAGAATTGTTTTTTTTTTTCTCTAAACCTTCGGCTGACCGGCTTTGTTAGCATGCCAAAACGACTTAGGGCTAGGGTTCTTCACCTGGTCCAGGAATAATTTTCAAGGGGTTCTCTTAACTTGTCTGGGAAAAAGTTATATTTTAATTTTCACTAACATTTGGTTTCCTTTATAATTCTATGTATTTTGTACATTTGAAAACCTTGTGAGGAGTCCACAGGCTTTACCAGATTGCCGCCTCAGGGGTCCAAGACACAGAAAAGGCTGAGAATCCCTGATTTAGGGAGACCTCTTAATATTCTCAGATGATCACAAAGTCTTAAAACATTGGCTTCACTGTCTTCAAAGCCAATGAAGATGATAGAAATACTCAACGCCACGTTCCATCTTTGGTTGATGTGGATCTGCTTTCTCTCCTGGGATGTCTTTGATCTTGGGCAAATCTGTCCATGTCCCCAAGCATCAGTTTCCTCATCAGTAAAACAAGAGAATTGGAACAGGTGACCTTATTGATTCTTTCCAGTTCTATGATCCCTTGGTTCTTTGCTGTGCTCCTCGGGTGTCAAAGCAGAAAGAGTGTTTACTTGGACAATTTGATCTATGGGAGAGTCCTTCCAAGTCTTTCTGTAGAGGCTGCTGCTTTGTCCTTGAAAATCTCTGAGGTCTGTTCTCACTTGATTGGAATAACTCGTAAGCAAGAGAGTATTTACCAAACGAGAAAAGCTGTGATGCAGCACTGACTCTGGGAACTTATGTGTATGTTTTAGCCAGGGTCTTCCCCTTGCTGTGTCTGTCTCTGTCTTCCTTTCTTCTTTCCATCTTCCATAGCAATTTGTGAACTCCTCTTTTCTGAATGGTGTGTGTTAGAGAAGATCTGTAAGGGAAAAAAAGGATTCTTTTGTCTGACACTTCTTACGCTTTTCTCACTGCCCTTTTCTAACTTCTTACCTACATCACAAAAAAATTACCTTCATTAATTTTTAACAGAACTCATTCTATCCATATATTAAATTGCTTTGATCCTTCTCAGTGTTTATAAATAATAAACAAATATGACTTGAAGTATTATATGCATCATCAGTTTTTAATCTTCTCCTATTTTAAGGCCTCAAGACTGAATGTGTGAATTTTGTTTACTCTGAGATTTGAACAGCTGTGGCTGACCCATTTTAACAGATGTTTCAGGTAATGATGTCCTAGAAGTAACAGAGCAAGGTGATGCTTGAAATTGGTAGAAGCTGCTGCCTGTCTCACTAGTACAAGTGGGTCATTAAGTGCCAGCCAGGGAAATACTCTGAGTTCAAACCTCAAGAGAGGTAAGCAGTTTCCATTGGGGAATCAGGGTCAGGTATATCTAAGGATTATTTGGACACTTGGATTTGATCCAGAATTGTGATTTCATCATGTAGGGAGCTCCCTTTATAGAAATTCCGTCCATTTATGCAGATTGGCAGTCTCTTTGTAAGTTATAGTCTTGAAGAATTCCTGGGGTCCACTCAGAAATTAAGTAATTTGCTGGTGGGTTGTCACATAGCCAGTATGTGTCAAAAGAAGGCCTTTATACCTAGGTATTTCTGATTCCAAGGTCAGTCCTCTATGTACAACAATACGCTTCCTCTTTGTGAGCATAACACGAGACAATATTTTTAAAAAGTGCTTAGACCAGTACCTGACACATAGAAGGTGCTATATTAAGTCCCATTCCTTCCTCCCCTCTTCCCTCTGCCCCTACCTTGCTGCCTTCCTTTTCTTTCATTTTGGCTGTTTACCAGTGACATTTTGTAGTTGTTGATGGGACATGAAGGAAAGACTCTGTTGAACTGAAGAGTAAGAATCTGCAAACTAAGATAGGTACTCGATTATAATAAATTAGCTTATTGCTTCTTTTAAGCTTATAAAGACAGCTAGGTGGCATAGTGTATAAAGGGCTAGACCAGGAGTCAGGAAGACCTGACTTCAAATCTGGCCTATGTTAACTAACTATGTGACCCTGGGCAAGTTTCTTAAACTCTGTGTGCCTCATTTTCCCCACTCGTAAAATGGAGATAATTACCTCCTTCTTAGGTCTTATTTGTAAAGTACTTAGCAATTGAAATGCTATGTAAATGAAAGCTATCATCATCACCTTATTTTTATAGCTCACTAAGACTTCATCTCCTTTGACTATGGAAAATTGTGTTTTCTAATAATTGAGGGATTTTTTTTGTTCTGACATATGGCAGCTTGGAAATGAGACATGCTAAAGTTCAGACATGTTTTAATTCATTCTCACCAAAGTCTAAAGAGAATTTCCTATCCTTTCGATTCAAGTTCTCTGAAAGAATGACTAACTGGGGGAATGCTGACGCAGTGTAAACCAGAGAGGAGAGGGTCTCATTCCAAAATGCTGTAAATAGGTATAACTTAAACAAGCAAATAAGAGACATATTCTTAACAAATTTTCCAAGAGGGAAAAGACTGGAAAAGAGGTGGAATAAAAATAGAAACTCTCCAGTAGAAATAGATGGCTCAGGTTTTCATTGGCTTCTTGCCAGTTAAATTTGCCATTGTCTTGAAGTAGCCTGTAGCAGAAAATAGATGTCTCATCATGAGACTTTCCCAGGTATTGCCCACTTATGAGGTGAAGGATAAGAATGAGCCACTGGAGAAGAGTAGGTATTGGCTTGGGACTACCTTCAACCATTATGAAATTCCCTCTTAGCTCTAAAATTCAGTCTGTCTAAGATGTCAGCCAAGAATGAAGTTAGGAATTTGCACATGCTAACAGTAACAACAGCTATCATTTATATAACACTTTAGGATTTACAGATGCTTTAGCTATGTTATCTCATTGGATTCTCACAACAACCCTGAGAGGTAAGTGCTGTTATTATCACCCCCATTTTGCCAACGAGGAAGTGTAAGGAAGTTAAGTGACTTACCTAGAGTCCCACTGCTGATAAGTGTCTAAGGATTCAGACTTCCTGATCCAGATCTCTGTGATTCCCAGTTCAACACTTTGTGCCACCTAGATGCATGTAGAGTGCCATTGAAGAACTTGTTCTGTAGTTAGACAAGACCCACAAAGGTAAATAAATATAGGCTACATATGAAGAATCATTTTATTATCCTCTCACAAGGCCAAACTGTGGTGATGGTGACTGTGTAAGGTATATTGAGATAAGAATAAAAAAGACAGAGCTCTTAGGAGATCTCTGATCTTTTATGATATTTGGGATTTTTACTGGAGTCATCCATTCACATGTTCCCTGCTCTTAATTACTATCTAATGTCCCCAGGCATTCCATTATCCTGATTGGAGACTACTGGGGGCCCAGAGCCATATCATGGAGGTATCACATCTTTCAGAGCTCTCTCCTCATTGCTTCCCAAGTGTGAGAGGTGGTCCATGGGGTGGGTACTGGGACGCACTGCTTACATTAGCTCCTTAACTAGCTGTAGTGGAGAAGAGGTGACATATATGACATATTATGGAGAAATAGTAGGACTTGATAAGAGATTTAATATATGTTGTGAGTAGGAGATAAGAGTCAAGGATAACACTATGGTTGTGAGCCTCAACACAAATAGGGAAGTATGGAAAAGGAGAGGGTTGTTGGGGACGGACAATGAGTTGGGTTTTGGATATGTTGAGTTAAAGATGTGTATAGCAATTAATTTCAAGATGTTCAAAAATAGTTGATGATATGAACCTGGAGGTCAGGAGAGAGGCTATATAAATAGGTTTGAGAATCATCTGAATAGTAATGAAAAATAGATAACTGGATCCTTGGGAGTTGATGAGATCACCAAGTGAGATAGGTATGGAGGGAGAAGAGTTTCAAGAACAGGTCCTTGGGTAACACTGATAATTAGTGGGCCTGACTTTAGCAAGAGGAGATGAAATGGCCAGATAGGTAGGAAAGAACTGGGAGATGGCAAAGTCGTGAGAGCATTTAGGAAAAGAGGGTGATGAAAAGTGTTAAAAGCCTGCAGCAAAGAAAAAGTTAAGATAAGCCTGAGAAAAGACCATTAGATTCATCAATTAAAGGATCATTGGTAACTTCTGCAAAAGCAGTTTCTATTAAATGATGGAATCAGACGCCATAATGCAAGAAGGTTTAGAAGAAAGCGAGAAGAAAGGAAGTGGAGGCGTTTTAGGTGACTTTCTCAAGTTTAAGCTACAAAAGGTAAGAGAGATATAGGATAGTTGGATCAAGTAAGGGTTTTAAAGAAGGCAGGGGACATGGGTATGTTTCTAGGCAACGGGAGAATAAGCTAGTAGAAAGTAGTTTTGTACTATACGGGAAACCATGAATTAACCAGAAGGCTGTGGGACTATTCTGGTCAACAAGAATTTTCTGGTTAACTTGAGGTCAAGGCAGAAAATATTTGTTCCTAACCCTATTGCTGAAAGACTTTCTGAAGTATTTGATTTTCCTTCCTCTTGGATGGAACATAATTTGATCTTTGATCGAAGTTCTTTTAATGTCTCTGAGTCCTCCATCTGAACAGCAGTGATGATCGTATACTATTTGCGGGTGCAGGAGGATCTGGACCTCAGCCTGAATATAGATTGATTCACAGCTGCTTTTTTGTTTGTTTTATTTTTTAAAAACTAAATTCCTGCTGCGTTTCTTTTTCTTTTTTAAAATTTACTTCTCTTTCCTGAAAGTGGAGCATGTGTGTATATGCGCTTGTGTGTGTGTGTTTGTGTGTATGAGGGTATAGTGCTGAGTGTAGGAAAAGGTGGAACATGTGAGGCCTGTGAAGCTTATTGTTGATGGAAGGTTCTGATGAGTCAATTTCTGATGATCCAAAGTTCTGCTATAATTTTTACTTGGTGCTATTTTGCTCAATAAATATTCCTCAATGATTTTCTTAGTGTAGGTCTCTTTCCCCCATTTGCCTGGGAACTCTTCAAAGGCAAGGGAAAAAGGTTGTGCCACTTGGAAATTTAGCTCTTTATGAGAATATCACTTGTTATAATTGTCTTGGTTTGGTTGATTAATCTTTCCAGTGATACCTTACAATGTGCTTTAAAGCTTTTATTATCTGGACTATACATAATGAATCCATTGTAGAATATATTATTTATTTACAAATTGTGACAAAAATTTTAGTCATCTTTTCAATTTCCCACCTTTGTGCATTTGATTTTCCTTCTTGGAGGAATTTCCAGTTACTATTGTCATTGGCCATTTGTTAATTTTTTTTTCAGCTGAAACCTGGCTTGCATGCCATCCTTAACTCTTCTCTCATTTTGTCTCCCTAACCTTACAGCTGTCTATTCTGATGTTTACCCTTTTCTTTTCTCCCTTGGGCCCTCTCATTGTCTTACTTCATTTCACTACCTTCTTTCCCTTCTCTTTTCTTCTCACCTACATCTCTGCCATTACCTCTTTTCTGCCCTGTCCTCTCTTTGATTTCCCATTTCTCCGTTCTTTCATCTTTCTTTTCCTCCTTCTTCCCTTCCTTCCTTCCTTCCTTCCTTCCTTCCTTCCTTCCTTCCTTCCTTCCTTCCTTCCTTCCTTCCTTCCTTCCCTTCCTTCCTTTTTTCACATTTTGTTTTTATTTATTCTTTTCTTTTGCCTTGCACCTTCTTCCTTTTCTTGGTCTCCTCTCACATCTCTCAGTTTTTGTGTCTGATTCTTTGTCTCCTTGAAGACTTGGGTTTTGATTTCCAGCATGTGTAACTTCAGACAAGTCACTTACTTTCCCTTGGCCTCAGTTTCCTCAAGCGTATAAAACAAAAAGATCAGACTGAATGGTTTCTAACATCCCATTCTAGCTCTATGGCCTTTGATCTCTCTATTTAGTATTTTCTTTTTCACTTTCACTGCTCCTGATTCATTGTCTCTGTTCTTTACAACTTTCTGCCTCTGTCTCTATCTCTGCATCCATCTCCAGTGTCTCATCCCTCCATGTAAAGTGTTGTCAGTCTTGTATTGGAATCCAATTTTGACTTAAGTGGAAAAGTTCAAGAGATTTTTGAGTATATGTAAGTGAAAATATCCAAAATCACCAAAAGTTAATGACACAATTTTAGCTTCACATGAATTCTGTCTTAAGAAGGAAGAAAAGACATAATAATACAAGAACATACGAGATGTACAAATAAGCCTTTTCCTGGAAAAATCACTGAAAAAGTAGCTTAGATGTCACCAGTGACATTTACAGAAGTTGAAGAAGGCTTAGTGTAGCCTTCATAAGGTTGTAGCAAAAAGAGTATTTAGGTTAGAATTATATTTATTAGTACCCCAAGATATGTCATTTTATCAATGTGGTGAATTCCCTTCCAGTTTTGTAGCTAAGTCCTAGGGAATGACCTGAGGCACACAACAATGAAGTGACTTGGCCAGGGTCACATAGAATCATTGCCAGAGTCATTATTTGAAGGCAGATCTTCCCAACTCCAAACCTAAATGCTATCCACTGCACTGCACTTCCTCATTTACCAAAATATGTAGAAAAATTGGGAAAAAGAGACACATTTAAAATTTGGAAAGTACTACTTTGGAAAAATAAAAACCACACCAATGGTTTTATGTTGATTTGAACATTTCCTCCACTTCTTTATTTTAAAAATTTTATGTAAAGAAGACAGATAACAGTCACATTGGTTAAGTGTAAAGAGTGCTGGATTTGGGTCAAGATTCCATTTTTGCTTCTAACTACCATTGTAACCCTAGGAGTCATTTAACTTTTTTAGACCTCAGTTTTCCACCGGTAAAATGAACTCTAAGGGCCCTTGCAACTCTAAATCCATAATCCTATAATCTTTTAATACATAAATAAGAACTTAAATCATGGTCTACTCTTCGTAAGATGGATTATAAAGTCTTCTGAGATAGTAGGATTTGCCAGTGGCATTCTATTCCCAATGATCTATATTTTGTAATTATTTACAGCTAACAAGGCATTTATGATCTGTTTTCTGTCAGTCTCTAGTGAAGCATTGCTGGCAAAGGGTTTTCAAGACTTGAAATTTTTGTGAGCATGAAAATCTGGTTAAGAAAGCAAATGAGTCAATAAATTCTTATAAGACTATAATCTCTCCTTTGTGGCATAAATTAGATATCCACTCACAATTGTGGAATAATTCCCAGCTTTGCAATTAAATAATCTGATATCCACAAGCACACATGCCAATCTCCTCCTAGAATGTGAGCTTTCAGAAAATTTACTTTTCAACACACACGCTAGGCTTTTAAATTGATACATCGTTTTTGCAAAATTGCTTTTTGAAGAGCTGCTCTTGGAAGACTGGAGTTTGAAATAGTAGAGGTAGGAGACTTCTTATTACATATATATGTATATGTATATATATATACATATATATGATGTTTAATTTATAAATAAAATTGTCCCAGTGCCACATTTATTCTAATTGTAATTTGCAGATGGCAGAGCATTTAGTTTACATTCATATTTGAGAGTTAGCACTGCATCTAAAACTAGTTTTATCATGGAGAAGGAGAAAAATTTGATTTGAGAAATGTGACATTTTTTTCACTTGGAATTTGAATGAAATCTCAAGTTAGTACTGTAAAACAGCTGTTTGTCTAAACCCAGCTTTCTGGGTTTTTTACTGGCCACAATACTTGGTTTTCCCAGCTTTATTTACTTCTCTAGTCTGTTGGTTTGATGAGGTGTTAGAAGGCTACATGTGACATGTAAGAAGTTTGAGAGACATGATTTTGGGGTAACTTAATCATATTATTAACAATGCCAGCATGCTTATTAATAAAAAGATGGTCATTTGGCTGTCTCTCTCTTAGACCAAAGACTCCTCGTGGTGGTGGGCTCACAGTATGCCCTTGGAAGAGTAGGTGTTCCTGAGGGTGGCAATCAACTCTTATTGGTTAACAATTAACGAGAAAATGATTATTACAATGAGAGGCTGGGCTATATTACAATGAGGGTCTTGGGGTACGTGACTTGGATCACCCAAATTTTGGTCAAGGAGACTTGTCAGTTTCCATATCACCTGTCTGACACAAAGGAGAATCCACATTTTCCCAGATTTGTCTGAGCAAATACAATAAGCAGGAATCTACCTGTTAGCCTAAACTTAGAATTTCTTTTGCTCTCTTTGATTAGATCTCAGTTATCCTGGCTGTGTATGTCTTTGAGAGAGATTTCCCACATTGGTTGATTTCTGGATGAGGAAGAAGAAAATGGGAAAAACCTCAGTCCCTATACAATAATTAATTATTAAATACAAGAGAGAAATACTTATTTCTCTCAGTATATTGATGTAAAGTAACAATGCTTTAATGACTTAGCTAAGGTCACTCAGGTAGCATATTGTAGAAGCAGGTTTTGAACCCAGTCCTAGGAATGTCAAATCCCTCTTTTCTCTCTATATGTCCTGGAACAGCTTGTATCCAATATGTAGAAGAAGTAATGAGAGGATAACTGGGCAACAATGGGGAGGGACGATGTAAGGGGTAAGAAATTGGAGAAACTCATTTCAACCACAGTGGAGAAGTTGAGCCATAAGAGGAAGAAATTGAAAGGAGCAGCAGGGTTCACTGAAGGATTTTTGTTTATTTGTTTTTAATACAGGAGACAGAACTCTGTCAGGGCTAAGATCTTCAATTCAAACCTATAAAAGAATTCAGACAAGGCCTGCAAGTAATTTACAGATTAAATTGTTTTCTTTAGTCCAAAATGGGCCTCCCTTCCTTTCCCTATAAAATGAGTCTGTTGGCCTAGATGACCTCTAAGGCTGTCCCTAGATTGAAGCACTCTCTGAATCCCTGATTGTAAGGATGATTTGGTGGCTATCTTATAGAAGCTCTGGTCCAACATATTTTAGAGTGTAGGTGGGTTCAAAAAGGGGATGGGAAATAAGCTGATACTTGGTCTGGTCTATTGAAAGAGAAGTTCTGGCCTTTTATTCCTAGCACAATTGAACTTTTAGTACTTTTTCAAATTTCATTCTAAATGTAGTTTTTATAAGGCAGTTATTATAATTGTGGTTGTACTGGACCTCTAGCTCTTCTGCATCTTACTTATTTTGCTCCTTGTTGAATTATTTCATTGTTAATTACCCTCCCCAGAAGAAAGCAGGAAAACTGCAATTCCTCCCTTTCAGACATTGTCTCTCTCCCTCTACTACATGGAGCTATTCTGAGCAATAAGAATTAATCCCTCTTTGCCATCATCATTATCATCATTTCGTATTTGTTATTATTATTAATATCACTTTGGAGTTTCTTATGTATACCATTATTTTTTTGGAACAATTCAGATACTAGTACAATGTTCAAAAGTATGATTAGCATATATATTTTGTTTTTGATGCAAGGGGATAGATCATACTTTTCCTTTAAAGAAGTCAGCATGTTTTCTGCAATCAATTGACAGACATTTAGCAAGCAACCAACATATGCCTGGAACTGTGCTAGGCACAAGGAGCAAACACAAAGACAAAAATGAAACCATTTTTGCCAGACCTCTTCCCATCCATATCCCAAAGAGCTCACATGGCGATTTTCTGCATTCAGCCAGATTTTATCTTTATAGATCCACAGAGCATATTCTCTGGAGTTAGGTAGAGGAAAAAAAAATCATTTGACTGTTACTCCAGAGGCAGGAAAGCTAATTTTCCATACCTAATCTAAACCTATAGATGGTTTCCTACTTAGAATTTTCAGCTTAAGAAAGTTTGACACTGACTGGAGAATACGAAGAAGTAGGTAAAAACAGAGAGTAAGTATTTTTCCATCTTTCAGTAACAGAGGCTTAATATAACCTTCCCAAAGTCATATAGTTATTAGTGGAGGCAGGAGTCTCATCTCTTGATTTTTAGTTAAATGGTCAATCTGCTCTTGTCTTCTTTTGATGGTAGTCTGAGTCAATGTCTTTTTTATTTTAAATTTTTATTTTTAGTTCTAAATTACCTCCTTCTCGCCTCCCCACCCATTGAGAAGACAAGAAAGACAATATCCATTATGAGTATGAAATCATGCAAAACATTTCTACCTTAGCCATGTTGGGAAAAAAGAAGGAAAATAAAGAAAAAATGTGCTTCATTCTGCAGAGTCCATCAATTCTCTGTTTCTAGAGGTGGATAGCATTTTTCATCATGAATCCTTTGGAATTGTTGTAGGTCATTGTATTGCTCAAAGTGTTTAAGTCTTTCATGGTTGATTATTATTACAACATTGCTGTTGCTATTTACAATATTCTCTTGGTTCTGCTCACTTCACTTTATATCAGTTCGTATATGTCTTCTTAGGTTTTTCTGAAACGACCCCCTTCATCATTTCTTATGCAAAAATAATATTCCATCATAATAATATACCACAAGTTGTTCAGTTATTCCCCAAGTGATTGGTATCCCCTCAGTTTCCTATTCTTTGCTACAACAAAAAGAGTTACTATATTTTTGTACATATAGATCCGTTTCTTTTTCTTTTGATTTCTTTGGCAGAGCTAATAATGGTATTGCTGAGTCAAAGAGTATGCACAGTTTTATTGTCCCTTGGGCATAGTTCTGAATTGTTCTCTAGAATTGTTGGACCAGTTTGTAACTCCATCATAAATAGGTATGTTAACATAATAGGTTCATTAGTATACCATGTCCACATCCCATCCAGCATATCATTTTCCATGTTTTCTGTCATGTTAGCCAATCTGATAGGTGTGATGTAGTATCTTAGAGTTGTCAGAATTTGCATTTCTCTAATTATTGGTGACTGAGAGCATTTTTTTCATATGGCTATTGATAGCTTTGATTTCTTCTTCTGAAGATTTCTCTTCATATCCTTTGATCATTTATCAATTGGGGAATGGTTTTTATTATTATACATTTGTCTCAGTTCTTATATATTTAAGGTCAATGTCTTTTATTTTCTCTATTTCCAATTTTTTGAGGCATCAGCGTTTAGAGGTAGTATTGATGATATCCCTAATTCATCAAAGTAACAAAGGATAGTTCATTTCAATAGGATACATTGTAACTGCCCATAATGTTATAGTCTCACCTTTATATTTTATTCTAATTTGATGTTGATTTTGGCCTTTAAGGAGTTCATGGTCTGATTATACAGGTAGATGTGAGACAATTACTATATATTAGTAACCAACTATTTCCTCTATGTCAAGACATACTTGCTTTCGTTTTTTTTTGTGGGGGGGTAATATTATTTGACATTTACCTTGCAAGCATAATGATTTCTGATTCATCTTGAAGAAAATATTCATGCTATGTGGGTAAGAGTATTTGGAGTGGTGACTTGACTTTTGGCCAATTTTGTTTTTTTTTATACTGAAACATATTTTTGACATTTTTCATAGTCTTCTCTACCTCTTAACTGAAGTAAGAAAGTATTAAAGTATGTATTACTGCAAAAAATGTCAAGGCTCTTTGTTCACCTGGACTAATCCTTACTGTGACAGAAGTAACGGGGAAAGATCTAGGAACCATGATGGCAAAACCAGAAGTCCCCTTCCAGATGAACAGAAATTCTATCCTTAGTATTCATGCTCTCTGGTCCAGCATTTTATAGATGTTGAAAATTTCAACATTTGGCAACCAGCCCTATAAATGCTCAGTACCTTTCTAGCACTGTGGATTCTCTTATAGGTATCTGTGTGTGCATCGTATCCCCCTATTAAACAGAAAGCCCTATGAGGGAAGCAGCTGACTCTTATCTAAACTTTGCATTTCTTTTGATGCCTAGAAAAAAGCTTGGCCCACAGAAAGTACTGCAAGCACTTCATAAATATTTGCTGAATTGAACTGAGCTGGCGATTGTCACAGTCCTTTGGATTGTGGAAAGGCCACTGTAAAAGCTAAAAGGTTCATTCATTTAAGTACTTTTCAATTGACTCCTTGATAAGGATAACGAAAATAGCTATTCTTGGACTTCCATGTTTTATTCTTTACTTGGTCATTGGTTAAACCAGTAGGCAGTGTTCAGTAACTTGTGTTATTCTTAATGTCTCTAGATAGAGGATTAATAGTATTAACACATCCCCTTTGAACTCAAGGTACTTATAATTAGATAGCCATAGTAAGTATTAGGCACGTCTACTCCAATAAGTTTAAAGGTCTTCACATAGACAAAAGCACTATCTATCTCTTTGCAGTCAAATTGAACACTGCTGAAAAATTTAGTCATTCCAATTTGTTGTGGCAATAGTATAGATAGCCTGGTGTAAGTTTGGTGATTGTTTCTTTGTTCCATTTTATTTGACCATATAATTTTCTTTTGAGGAAAATATAGAATGGGTAATATGATTGTCATTTTACAATTGAACAAATTGAGATTAAATTATTTTCTCAAAATTGTAAGAAAATTGAGGTCTTGAACTCAGGTCTCTTAATTCATATTCCTACATCTTGATAGATTTTCATGTTTTTTTTAATGCCTGCAAAGATGCCAGGGAGATTGTTACTAGGATATTTCAATGTGAGAAGCTACTTTTATAATTGTTCATTTTATAGTAAATTCTCATTGTCTAGAATGGTTGGACGGTATTTTAATATTCTGATTAAATGAAATGATCTGTATCAAGCATGGCTTACCAGTTTTTTCTTTCTACTTACATATTGTATTAAAACTTTAACATTGACCATTAATATAACCAACTAAACTTGCTTAGTAATTATATTTACCCTAATTTATTTCAATGCATGAAATATAATATTTTGGTTACTCCCACTAAGCCCTAATCAAGATTGTTTATCTAGTCATTATCAATCATGTTTATTCTTATCTAGTCTTAGTTATTTTCAAAGATAATCTATAAACTACAGTTTGTAGATCATGTTATCTCAGAAGACTTTATGATTCATCTTAAACAACTTAAACTATGATTTGTTCAGTTCTTATTTCTGTATTAAAAGATCATAGGATCATAGATTTAGCATTGGAAAGAGGAAGGAAAAAAAGGCATTTATTAAGTGCCTACTGTGTGCCAGATACTGGGCTAAGCACTTTATAAACGTTATTTCATTTGGTCTATTAGAATTCATCTAGTTTCAGCCCCTCCTATTTTTTTTTGGATGGGAAAACTGAGGTCCAAAGAAATTAGATGATACCTGGGGTCACACAAGGTAGTAAGTGGCAAAGCTGAATTTTGAAACCAGGTGCTGTCCAGCATTCTTTCCAGCATCCTAGTAATATGTCCATTATTAATTTTTCAATGTACTTAACACGGAAAAAATTAACACGATGGACTATGATTCATAAGTCACTTCAGGATTTTGTAGTCACAAGCTAACTGTCAAGAATATGATTTATCCCTGTACTGTGTGTTGTGTTAGTTATTGAATGGCTTTGTGGAATAGTGGATAAGCGTACTAGACTTGGCATCAGGCAGACCCAAGCTCACATCTTGCCTCTTATACATACCAGATGGGTAATCAATCATTCAACAAGCATTTATTAAGCATTAACTATGTGCCAGGCACTGTGCTAAGTGCTGGGAGTACAAAAAGAGCCAAAAGACAGTCCCTGCTCTCAAGGACCTCATAATCTAATGGAGCTCATGATGAAATACTAATGATGGGCAAGGTGCTGAATCTCCCTGAGCTTCGGTTTCCTTTTCTGTTAAATGGGTATAATAGTACCAATAGGCTAATGGATTATAGATCTAGAAATGGAAGGGACCTCAGTCTCCATCCAGCCCAACTGCTTCATTTTACATGTGAGTAAACTGAGGCTCCAGGGAGTTAAATGATTTGCTTCCGGTCACACAATAGAAAGTGTCAGAAGGAAGATTTGAACCAAACTCCTCTAACTCTAGAGTCAATATTCTTTCTACTGTACCATGCCACCAAATTCAAAGTGCTCTCTAATTCTTAGCTATGGTTATTTAAATGATGTATTGTTAGAGACTTAGATTTGAAAGAGACGTCAGAGGTCACCCAATCATAGGATCATAGATTTAGAGGTACCAGAGGTCATTTAGTCCAACCCCTTAATTTTACAGGTGACTAAACTGAGTACCAGAGAGATGGAATGATTTTCTCATGCTTGCACAGAAAGTATGAAATAAGTCAAAATTAGAACCCTCACATCTAATCCCCAAATCAAGACTCTCTTCAGTACACACTGTTGGACATAAAGCTTCATCTCTAATGAATTCATCATATCCTAGAAGTTGCTTTTAAAAATGAATTCACAGGATCTGCTTTTTTATGTATCATCAGATTCTTTCTCAAGAAACAATTTTAGTTATATTAGCTTTCTGGTTTTGTGGTTTTTGAGTAAAGAGGAATTTGCCTTAATGCCTTTAATTATGATTAGGGAGGATCACAGTTTTTCTCTTCCCTGGGCAGTATAAAATGTGCCAACAGTTTTCTAGTCCTGACAAGGCTCGTCATTCTTTGTAGAACACCAAATGAAGGAGACTCACTTGGTATCTCATAAGATCTCTTTCATTTTTGAAAGACTTAAGCTTCTGTCAGGCAACCAATTTTTCAAAGCTGACCCCAGAGGGATTTTTAACCAGCAAATTAATAGATTCAAAGTCTTTAGAAACATTGTTTTCATGATTCAGTAGAATCTAGGCAGAGTGGGGTTCTCCACCCCACCCTCACCAAAAACATTCTTTCAACTTGATAGCAGATCTCCAACAGCATTTCTAAAGGCTTTGTGTAGGATGTAAGAAGTTTTTCATCTCAAACTTAACATATCTGGATGACAACTAGATAGGAAACTTTTTTTTAAGTGGCATTAGAAACTAAACATTATGTAAAGACTACAGTCCCTTGCGTCAGGGGCTTGAATTGTTTTTGTTAAAAGATCTACAAAGAAAGAGCTGTGATTAGCTGGAATGTTGGTTCCCCCTTTCCTGCTATCAAGTGTCAGAGACTTGGTATTGTTGGTAGAAACTGGGCTTTCATTTTCCTTGGACATCTACTGATGACAGCACCACTGAAACAACTCCTTTGAACCCTGAACTTCATTCACAAGGTAAATCAGGCAACAATCCCAGTGGAAAATGGGCATTTGCTGTTGGGGTGGTGTGACAGGAAGTAGAGTGAATTATCTCAGAAAGTATTCAAAGATGTAGGTGTATGAAAGATATAAAACTATTTTTTGTATATAACCCAAATCCCATACTGGTGTAATGAGCTAGTTTTTTTGTATGTTTAGTATATGATTGAATGTTTTTCTGTAGCAGGAGTTTTTGCATTATTTTATTTTGCTGGTGGATATGTGCCATAAATTTGTGAAAGAATGTTTTCAGGTTGTTAGAAATACATTTAGGCCTCCAGCTCACTATTTTAGATCTGAAAAATCTCTTCGATTGACTGATTTTGCTTTTAAGTCACCTTGTCTGTGATTTATCGATATAAAGGGACATTAGCATATTATTCAATTTTCAGAGAAAAGGACCTAAAGTAGTTTTTCTATCAATAGAAACTTTCAGAATTGGTCAATAATTGTTTTTTTCCATTATTTGAAGGAGGTGGTTCATTAGTTCTTACTGAAAATGCCAATACTGAAAAATACTGGTGCCTTAAATCAAAATCAAGTTATAAATGTAAGATTGTATATATAGAACCAGCAAAATCATATGAACCACAGACATTTTTAGTGTAGCTGTTTAGAGGGTAACTGAAACCAACTAAAGGAAGCACAAAGTGGATTTTAAATGAAGTTTTCTGAGCATTGTTCTTTAAGCAGTTGTTGGTGTATAATGTGTCTCACAGGAATAAGATCAGTACAGGTGAACTTGATGAAACCACAGCTGTCTGCTGAGGGAATTCTTGCTGCTGATTCAAGGGCTTGGAACCTGCCTCCTTTACTGTGTATTCAGTCAGCCTGTGTTAATGCACAATGGTCTTAAGGAAAACAGAGTGGCAAATATTTAGAATAAGTTTTATATGTGTTTGGGACTTTGCTTCTCCACCATTGGTAAATAGCATATTTCCTATCCAATCTGTGACCTTTTCAGCTAGCTCTTTCCTTGTTAAACACACACTCATCTATGTGGGTGTTTCCTCTCCCCACCCCCAATAGCTGCTCTTTCTTTGCCCAAATTATACTTCATTCAACATAGGATAAGGATTTCTGGTGCATTTGTGGGACCAAATAAATAAGGGGAAAAAAATCAAATAATTCCTACCTGCAAAATCCTGTCCAAGTATCTAAAACTAATCACAGAATGTTTGGATAGAAGGATGTTAGACATCATGTAATACAACTCTTTTATCTTGCAGCTGATAATAATAATAGCTAACACGTAATACTATGCGCTAAGTGTTTTACAAATATTTCTTCATTTGATTCTCACAACCTGGGGAGGCAGATATTGTTCTTATCTCCATTTTGCAGATGGGAAACTGAGGCAGACAGAGATTGAGTGACTTACTTAGAGTCACATAACTAGTAGGTGCCTGAGGCTAGATTTGACCTCATGTATTCCTGACTCCAGGTTGGGTGCTCTATCCACTGTGCCACCTAGCTAGGAAAACTGAGGCTGAAATAAATAATATTTTCCTCCTCCCATTCTGGCAAAAGAAAAGTGTGTCTTAGATAGTGGGTATATTTAAGGTTTTGATAGGCATAGCTTCTCAGCTCTGGCATCTACATAGAAAAACAGGTTGGTTGAAGAATTGTTTTAAGGTACAGAGTTTTGGTAGTTTTTAACTGGGATTAATTGATGTCATTTAGGAGTCTCTAGGACCAGTATGTTGTCACAAGGCTCTGCAATCGGGTTATTGAATAAGAAAGAGAAGAGATTGTGTAACATCATTTTATCTTAGGCTGGGAAGGTCCATGTGACAATAGGAGTGACCATTAGGTTACTAGAAATAACTTTAGGTTACAGCATAAGATGGTACTGAAGCCAAAAGCTGATAAAAATGTGGTCATTAATAGTCCACTTTGATTGGCTTGAGACTGGTGGAAGCAGCAAAATACAGTGCAGCATTCCTGAACTTCTTTTTATTATATTTGCTCAGCCTACTTGTGAACAATTATTTCTCCAGTTATTTAGATCTGTCTTTATTTGCATGAAGCGTCTTGTAATTGTGGTCATATAATTCCTGCGTACTTGTCTTGGCAAATATACTCCCATGTATTTTATGTTCTCTGCAGTTATTTTAAATGGAAGTTCTCTTTCTATCTCTGCTGGGTTTTGTTGGTAATATACAGAAATGATGATGATTTGTATGGGTTTATTTTATATCTTGCAACTTTGCTAAAGTTGTTAGTTTTCTAGTTGACTTTCTAGGGTTTTCTAAGTAATCTGTGATGTCATCTGCAAAAAGTGTTAGTTTTTTCCCCTTCCTTGCCTAGGCTTATTCCATCAACTTCTTTTTTCTTGTCTTATTACTATAGATAACATTTTAGTACAATTTTGAATAATAATGGGGATGGTTCCTAGACTTCTAAACCTGTGACATTCTTCTGAACTTGTGGAGACATGCTGGAGGAGTTATCCATCTCATTGCCCTTTGGCCAACCATCTGGCTGCCCAAACACATATATTTAGTTCTATTCAAGAAAAAGTTATTGAATGCCTAATGTGTTTTCCTTTTTCCTGTGTTCTGATGACCTTTTGCCTTCCATTCTTTTAGGCCAAAAATGTTCAGGAAGGGGGTAAGGAAACCTGTATATTGTGAGTACCAAGGACTCTTTGTGGGATCAGAGTGGGACATAGTGGTCCCATGGACACTTAGAAAGAGAATATATAAACTTGTTTCTGTGATACTGAGTGAAACTTAAACTTTTTTGGTGTCTGGGTTTCCCTTCCTTTGAATTAGGCACAGTTTCTACCACATGGAAATATTGTAAGTACAAGTTAGATTATATATGATAAATGTTTTTCAGGTGAGAGCTGCCATGTTATTTCAAATGTACTGTTAGTATTAGCAATGATAAGATGCATAGAATAACCCAAACTTTAATAATAATGGAGAGAAAACAGGCAGCTACAGATTTCCAGCAGAAAGAATGTCATGGTGGTATAGTAGATAGAAACCAGGCCTCCAAGTTAGGAAGATAAGTCTTGCCTCTGACAAGTACTGGCTATACGTGACTCTGGGCAACTCACTTAACCTCTAAGGCAACTCTTTAAGACTACACATTTCAGAGAAGGTGTCAACTTGCATTAGTAGATAGAATATCTTTATTTGGAATTCTCTATACCAATGAAATTAGAGGTCCAGTCCCTAACCCCATTCCATCCATTTGGGGCCTACATATTTATCTAAGGGGCAGGTAGGTGGCACAGTGGATAGAAAGTCAGGCCTCAGGTCAGGAAGACTCATCTTCTTGAATTCGAATCTGGCCTCAGCACTTACTACCTGTGTGATCCCGGATGAATCACTTAACCCTGTTTGCCTCAGTTTCCTTGTCTGTAAAGTGAGCTGGAGGAGGAAATGACAAAGTACTCCAGTATCTTTGCCAAGAAAACACCAAATGGGCTCACAAAAAGTCAGACATGACTGAAAATGACTGAATAGCAACAACAATATTTACCTGATGACCATGAACTCATGTGAAATAATTGCCAAGTAATTTTTATTAAAGTAATGATTATGGGGCAATATAAATGCAGGTCTTTGGGGTCAAAAGTTCTGGGTTCAAATTCTAACTGTACCACTTCCTTGCTGTTTGACCACGGGCAAACCATCTGACTTCTTGGAGTCTTTTTCAAATAGCACAGTGGAGATAATGATGCTTTATTGGCACTTGATAATACTTTATTCTTAGCACTATGTGCCTCATAAGGTTATTTTGAAGAAAGTGCAATTTAAGTGTGAAATATTATCAAGATGTTTATATAACTACATTTTCTTACTGGGAAGAAAGAGCTCCTAACTCGAAATAGGTGATCAGGGTGGGGAATGGGGAATAGATAAGCTAAGTTCTCTTTTGGGGAATGCTGTGATATTGGAGGGGAGGAGTCAAGATAACCTGGGTTCAAATCTTGCCTGTAAAATGGAGACGATGTCTCTATTGATTACTTTTTGGGGTTGTTGTGAAGGACTAATTAGATGATAATCTATTAAAAAAAGTGTAAGACACTTTTCAAACTTTAAAGCTTTACATGCAGTCAGTTATTATTATTGTTAGTTTCTGCTTCCTTCTATTGCCATACCTTGTACCACCACCAATGTGCAGTTTGATCTCAGTCTTCGGGGAGAGCATGGTACTATAGAAAGTTCTGGATCTGAAGTCAGAGGACCCGGATTCAATTTCTTTCCTGTGTGACTTTAGGCAAGTCTCTTTTCTCTGGCCTTCTGTTTTCTCATCCCTCAAATGAAGGGATTAGGTTACCTCTAAAGTTCCTTCCAGTTCTAAATCTGTGCTCTTATATGAAACTACAATTTTAGTTTGCATTCAGAAGAAAAGAGAGGCTAGGTCTAGAAAGAGAGAGGTGATGGTCTTATTGCACTATGTTTTGGTTAGACCATATATGGAGTATTGGCTTCAGTTCTGGGTGCCATATTTTAGGAAGGAGAGTGACAGGTTGGAAAGAATCCATAAAAAGGAAACCATGAAGTCATATGAGCATACATTGAAGAAGGAATTGAGGATGTTTAACTTGGAGAAGAGCATTTTTTCAGGTATTTGAAGAGCTGTCATGTGGAAGAGAGATTCTTTTTTTTTTTATTCTTGGCTATAGAGGGTAGAACCACAGTCAGTTGGCATGAACTATAGGGAAGTGTGAATCATTCTATGGAAAAACCTCCCAACAATTGAGACTGTCAAAAGTGGAATGGGTTGTCGTAGTTAAGTAGTGAGTTTTCTATCAGTAGTTTTCAGGTATAAGGGTGAGGGCAGATGTCGTGTTCCCAAATCTAAACATTTTTTCTTTGGAAATGGGACCCTGAATAAAGGCCTAGATTTTTGGAGTTTGTCTACCCCAATTACACAGCCTTATAAATCATACATGTTTCATCTAGAAAAGGTGTTGAAGGCTCCATTTCTTTCAGCACACCAGTTCATCCTTTTCCATGGCCATAGGCTATACTTTTAAATGACCAGCCATATCAAGGATGCATACTGCTAGATCCAAAATGGATTATTTCAGGGAAAATAGATGAATCGTTATAAATACTAACCTTGCTAGAAAACACAAGTAGAGAAACCTTCTTTAGTTAGATTTAGTATCTAAAGTTAAATTCCTTTATAATTTCCAGAAGGTACTGACAATATGTACTATGACTTAATCCAAAATCTCCAAAATGGAATAGAAATGCTATTT
Source organism: Phalanger gymnotis (assembly GCA_028646595.1). NCBI lineage: Eukaryota > Metazoa > Chordata > Mammalia > Diprotodontia > Phalangeridae > Phalanger > Phalanger gymnotis. The sequence goes on along the minus strand of CM053622.1, from coordinate 344,310,442 downwards.
AGGAGACCATCTTGTTGGTACGGAGGAGCTTTCAATTAATTTGCACTATTAATTTGTCTCCATTTAATTTGGGGAAATATCCTGGAGCTCATCCAGCTCAATGACATTGTCTAGTTCATTGCCCTAAATCTGTGGGCCATTGACCCCTGGAGGCTGAGAAGTAATGGCAAAAGGTCTTGGAAGCCATATGGGCATCTCGTTTTTCATTTTAAATTTGAATTTATTTATTTTTATTTTTTATAAATTTTATTCAATATATTTAGTTTTCAGCATTGATTTTCACAGCAGTTTGAATTACAAATTTTCTCCCCATTTCTACCCTCCCCCCCACTCCAAGATGGCGTATATTCTGGTCCTCCTGTTCCCCAGTCTGCCCTCCCATCTGTCACCCCACTCCCCTCCTATCCCTTTTTACCTTCCTTTCTTGTAGGGCAAGATAAATTTCTATGACCCATTGGCTGTGTATCTTATGTTCTAGTTGCATGCAAAAACTTTTTTTTTGTTTTTGAACATCTCTTTTTAAAACTTTGAGTTCCAAATTCTCTCTCCTCTTCCCTTCCCACCCACCTTCCCTAAGAAGTCAAGCAATTCAACATGGCCACATGTGTATCATTATGTATAACCCTTCCACAATACTCATGTTGTGAAAGACTAACTATATTTTGCTTCTTCCTAACCTATCCCCCTTTATTGAATTTTCTCCCTTGACCCTGTCCCTTTTCGAAAGTGTTTGTTTTTGATTACCTCCACCCCCATCTGCCATCCCTTCTATCATCCCCCCCACTTTTTATCTTCTTCTTCCT